>CM038680.1:316932138-317098638 GCA_021605205.1 Aegilops longissima | reverse complement strand
GGGTGACTGGGAGAGTTAATTTCTCTCGGATCGGTTTTAAGCCCAATCGATCGTGATGCATGGCGACTCGAGGCGGCGATGCGATCCAAGAGCTCGTTTACTTGACGAGAGCTCTATTGGATCCAGCCGCTCGGTGAATTCGAGCTGGCGTGAAAATTGCTTTTGGCGACTTGAGGGTCGTTGTCGAGCGATGGCGGACCGCGGTCATAAGAAAACCACCTAGCACGATAGTTTGGCGCGGCCAAGGCTCCTTTAGGCGAAAATACCGTCCTTGAAGGCGGGAGGAGGCATCCTTCCTATTGGTGGCGGCACGAGGAACTCTCAATGAAAGCACCAATGTCGGTGTCAAAACCGGCGGATCTCGGGTAGGGGTCCCGAACTGTGCGTCTAGGCGGATGGTAACGAGAGACAAGGGACACGATGTTTTACCCAGGTTCGGGCCCTCATGATGGAGGTAAAACCCTACGTCCTGCTCGATTGATATTGATATTGTGGATGTTTACAAGAGTGGATCTACCACGAGATCAAGGAGGCTAAACCCTAGAAGCTAGCCTATGGTATGATTGTAAGGGTTGTTGTGATTGTTGTCCTACGGACTAAAGCCATCCGGTTTATATAGACATCGGAGAGGGCTAGGGTTACATAGAGTCGGTTACAATGGTAGGAGATCTACATATCCGTATCGCCAAGCTTGCCTTCCACGCCAAGGAAAGTCCCATCCGGACAAGGGGTGAAGTCTTCAATCCTGTATCTTCATAGTCTTGGAGTCCGGTTGATGATGATAGTCCGGCCGATGATAGTCCGGCCGATGATGGTAGTCCGGCAATCCGGACACCCCCTAATCCGGGACTCCCTCAATGCCCATGCCGCCGTGCTCCCCATCATGCCAGCATGGAGCAACTCGCCAGTCCTCCTCAAGCTGGATTGGAGCGGCCAGTTGCCGAACCACGCGTTGGCTTAGGACGGCAACATGCTCTGTTGGGCTAGGCGAGGGAGGTGGAGCGGCGAGCTTCCTGAGTTGTAACCGTGGTCTTCCATAGAGAAAATGGTGAAGGAGGGAGGACTGCTTTTATGCCGGAGAACTTCTCTTCCTGCTCGTCGGATGCCCATCGCAAGATTGGAGAAAATGGTGAAGTAAGGAGGAGCTCGGCCGGCGTCCCGCTCCTGAATGGATGTGTGGCTGGAGTAGGTTTCTCGGATTCCATGCAGGTTAAATGTAGGCATTTGAATGCGGCGAGGAGGCTCGGCGGGCAATGCCTTGCCGCCCTCGGCCAACGATCCGCGTCAATGACGGATGCAGTGAGAGATCGCGTCTGCCCTGTCCCGCCTTGACGGTGGACCTTCAATTTGTACGTCACCTTGTGTCCAGATCTGAGATGGTACGTGTACCAGATGAATGGCTCCGAGTTAGACCCGATGCTACAATAGGTGTGAGCCGAGGAACACTATCGGAGAGACCCCGTGATATTTTTTTCTACAAAGTTAGTCAAACTTTACAAAACTTTACTTTGACACAATTTTATATGCAGATCTTAGGCTCCTTTGATTCGAAGGAATTTCATAGGATTATATGAGGGTTGAATCCTTGGTACATTGGTCGTTTGATTCATAGGATTGAATCCTATAGGGATTTTTTCTAGTACAGAATCACGTGTACTACTACATTTCATTGGAAATCTAGAATCTGCTACAACTTTTTTTCACTTCCTTTCTTTCTCCTATGGCATAAAACACTCAGTGCTAATCCTATGGGATTCAAGTGGACATGCCACTCGAATCCTTTATTTTTCCTATTCATGTGTTTTAAGAATCCTAGTACTACTATGAAACAAAGAAAAGAAACAGAGGGAGTACTTGCTCTAAATGATGTGCCACCAGAATAATAGATCTAGCAGCCGGCTATAATAGTGAGTAGGTGACCTTGCACTTGGCTCTTCACCTCTTTCGGAAGTCGAACAATGACGGTAGTACTACAGTACTATGTACTTCTAGGAATCTGACACCAAAAGAACTGTTGCATGTCCACCGCCTGTATAACTGCACTATTGTAAAGCAAAAGCTTCTCCTCGTCCTGCGAGACATCGCGCGCGGGCGAGGGAGAGGTCGTAGTTGATGTGGTCACCTATTAAAAGTAGGGTCAAGGACCCATCATTTGGAACCCACATGGAGCCCATCACCATCATAGGTAGGTCCCTGGACCTTGCCAGCATTCGGATGCTTACATCAGGAAGTCCACTCGGACAGCTCGATGGCACTCGGACGACCACAAGTCACACGGCTGATGAACCACCACTCGACATAGAAGGCAGGAGGGCGTCGTGGGAGCTGCAACGGTTGAGGAATCCTAAATCATCATTTAACAGAGTCAAGGCTACCGTTACCAGTGACTGCCGTAGTAAAGGCTCATCACACCTGTAACTAAAGCATTCAGTGTCATTTAATGCCTCGGTGACGTGGGAGACATGGGCTTCAGCGCACTCTATATAAGCCGCACCCCACTCCACAACCGGGACCGAGCAAGCCTTGTAACCATATCCAACAATTCAAAGCAAGTCTTAGGGCATGAGACGTAGGGCTTTTACCTCCGCCGAGAGGGGCCTGATCTCGTTAAACACCGAGTGTTACACCTGCACCATAGCTAGGTTCTGCTCCTTATTCGTACCCCTAGTACTCACTGTCAGGATCATAACCCCGACAGTTGGCGCCCACCATGGGGCTAGGTGTCTAGCAAAATTTCACGGCATAGGTGGAAGTCTTCATCATCATGTCAGTCGGTGGCGAAATCCGCTTCGGGATGCTCTCCTTCATCGTCGATGACTCAGCGTGGCTTCGCGAGGCCTCGCTGGACGTAGAGTTGTTGCCCGTCCATGGTGCGACGCATTTCCGCGCGTCATCCTACGGAGTCCTCCTCTGGCAGCCCACGGCCTCGTACCGAGTGGCTGCTCGCCCATCCATCGCGCGTCACTGCAAGTATTCCGGGCGCTCGTGGCTGCAGCGCTGGATCAAGCACGCTGTGGCCGCCCAGGCTGCAGCTGAACATGTGGCAGCTCTCGAGTTTGACGAACCCGCCCTCGACCTCTCCAATGGGTCACTCGGCGATTCCTCTGAGGAGTCCGAGTGCGAAAGCATCGAGTTGACCGCCAAAAGTATCATGGTGGACAACTCTGAGCACATGCACCCGCGGGGTAGACGAACGCGCAGGGCTGTCATGCGGGAGCGTCACACGGCAACACTAACGGCGGTGCCATGGGCCATGAGCCATACGTGCCCCAGGCTCTCACCCAGGAGTAGTGAGACGAGCTCCATCGCAGGAACGACCAGCTCCTGAACACCCCCATCACCGGGACGACCCCCGAGGCGTTGGCCATGGAGTCGACTCGCCTGGCCACCTTGGCCGAGCGTGATCGCCTCGAACGGCTTCAGAGGGAGCTGGACGATCGTGAGCGCCGTCAACCTAGGTCCAGTAGGCATAAGCGCCAGCTCTTCTCGAGTGACCAACCTCATAAGTATCAATTCCACAGTACTACATTGCAAAATCTAGTAGCTGCTAGTCAGATTGTGGATTCCATCCAGCCCTCTGGCTCTGCGGCCGGGGAAGGGATTCGACAGATCCAGGCACTCCTGAAAATAGCACTGTCATAGAATGCGGTGGTGTCCAAGTCCAGAGATTGGATCCACTGTGCATCGGTGCACGCGGAGACCGTTCAGTCGGCTCATAGCCCACTAAGCTCCGGCAGTTGCCGAGTCACTTCCTCCTCAAGGGATCGAAGATCGGAGGCGTGATCGAGTTGCGTCGCCCCGGCGTCACAACGACTAAGATCGTGCCCTGATGCCTCCACCACGAGATGGTGCCTACGGGCGCCAGCCCTACGACAACAGACGGGTACACGGCGGTGATCGTAGGCTGAGTCCCACCCCTCTCACGAGGGATACTCGAGACCCGCAGTTCAACGTGAGATCTGTTCTCGCTCATAACCTAGTTGATAGGGGTCGGGCCCTGCAAGAAGGCCAAGACCACGACCTACCGAGTGGTTCCATACCATCTGGTCCCAAGTGCTTCAGTCGTTACATACGGCAGCAGAGATTCCCAACAACTTCAGGTTGGCCACGGGGATTAGCAAATTGACAGGCGAGTCCAAGCCTGAGATTTGGCTGGAAGATTACCGAGTGGCTGTCTAGATCGGCGGCGGAAATGACAATGTGGTCATGAAGCATTTGCCATTAATGCTTGAGGGCTCCGCTCGGGCCTAGCTAACACATCTCCCACCAGGTAGCATATTATGCTGGGGCGACTTGGCGAGGGTGTTCTTCAAAACTTTTGAAGGCACTTACAAGAGACCGGGTGGTCTGGCTGAGCTGCAACACTACGTGCAAAGGAAAAATGAGACTCTCCGTGAGTTCATTCAGTGGTGGACCACCTTGCATAATACGGTGGAGAATGTCACCAAGCACCAGGTGATCTGCGCCTTCAAGGACAGAGTTAGATACTAGGAGATGAACATGAAGTTCGGCCGAACTGAAACCCAGACTCTCAGTAAGGCTATGGAGATAGCCAACCGGTACGCCAACGGTGAAGAGGAAGACCGACTGGGAAGCGCCAAAAGCCGAACAGGCGATTCTCATTAGTCGGACAACAAGGGAGAAGCACAAGTGGAAGGCCAAGGTTGGAGGGAGCGCTGAGGCCGCGGCTCTGGCCGGCCAAGGCAAAGGCAAAGGCTCTCGAAAGCAGAAGAAATACTGGAAGGGGAAAAATCAAGTCACCCAGAAGAGTGACATCCTCGACCAACCCTGCCAGATCCACACGAAGAAGGACAAGGAGGGCAATTTGATTCTTCCCAAGCATACCACTCAGGAGTGCCGGCTCCTGAAACAAGAGATGCGGCAAGATTCCTCCGGGGACAAGGATGAAGACGACGATGATGGAGGCAAAGGTACTTCCGGGTACCCCCAACGTCGAGTTAGTTTTGATGATCTTCGCCGATGTTGAAAGCAGGAGTCGGCTCAAGGTTATTAACCGAGAGGTCAACATGGTGGTTCTGACTGTCACCAAGTACCTCGACTGGGCCAAGACGCGAGTGACCTTTGATCAGTCGGATCAGCTGGCCAATATACCGACCCCTGGGCGGCAGGCTCTGGTGGTTGACCCGGTCGTTGGGGGAGTCCAATTGCGCAAAGTCCTGATGGACGGCGGCAGTGGGCTCAACATTATTTACGCATACACCTTGGAAGTAGTGGTCATTCCGATGTCCCGCCTCAACAAGAGCAATATGCAATTCCATGGGGTAATCCCCAGGAAGAAGGCCAAGTCACTCGGACAAATTTCCCTCGACGTCATATTCGGTGAAGAGAAAAACTTCCGAAAGGAACGACTGACTTTCGAATGGTAGACTTCCGGAGTGCTTACCATGCTATCCAAGGTAGGCCCGCCTACACATGGTTCATGGCCTATCCATGTTACGTGTATCTTAAGCTTAAGATGCCAGGACCAAAAGGCGTGATCACTATCACGGGCAATCGGAAGTTGGCCGAGGAATGTCTCCATAAGGGTTCTCAGATCGCCAATGAGCAGACGGCAATGGATGAGCTGGACGAGTACAAGAAGGCAGTGGATTCGAGTGAGTTGCCGAAGTCCAAAAAGCCGACTATGGAATCCGCTTTCCAGTCTGCAGGAGAGACAAAGCCAGTACACATTCATCCCGAGGACCCGAAGGCCGCCCCGACCAACATCTCCACCACCCTTGATGGCAAATAGGAACACAAGCTCGTCCAGTTCCTCCGTGAGAACTAGGACTTCTTCGCATGGAAGCCTTCTGACATACCAGCTGTCCCTAGGGAGTTGGCCGAGCACAGACTCCTTGTTGACTCAAAGATGAAACCTGTCAAGGAGCACCTTCGACGATCCTCCACCAAGAAGCACAAGCCGATTGGTGAGGAGATAGCGCGGCTCTTGGCTGCCGAATTCATCCGAGTGGTATACACTCCGAGTGGCTCGCCAACGTCATCATGGTGCCGAAGAAAAATAACTCTCTCCGAATGTGTATCGATTTTAAGCACATCAACCGGGCATGCCTGAAGGATCATTTCCCTCTCCCTTGCATAGATCAGATATTACATTCTACTAACGGGTGTGAGCGGTCGTCGTTTCTAGATGTGTACTCTGGGTACCACCAAATCTGAATATATGATCCCAATGAAATAAAATAGCGTTCATCACCCCATTCGGGTGTTTTTGTTACATCACTATGCCATTTGGCTTGAAAAATGTTGGGGCCATATTTCAGCGTATGATTCAGAAGTGCTTGTGGAAGAGATCAGTCAGAAAAAGGAGGCTTATATGGATGACATCATGGCCAAGTCTAGGAAAGGTTCCGACCTCCTGACTGACCTCGCCGAGACCTTCGCGAACTTACATACTTTTGGCATCAAGCTCAATCCGGCTAAGTGTACATTTGGCATCCCCACGGGCAACTTACTCGGTTTCCTCCTTTCCGAACGTGGGATCGACGCCAATCTGAGAAGATAGGGGCTATCGTCCGAATCAAACAACCAGAGCGTCTCCATGACATACAGCGCCTCATAGGCTGTGTGGCTGCCCTAAGTAGGTTTATCTCAAGACTCGGAGAGAAAGCCCTGCCGCTTTACCGATTGATGAAGAAGTAAGAAAGGATCGAGTGGACTCCCAAAGCGCAGGACACGTTCCAGGAACTTAAAGCCCTGCTTTCCACCCAGCCGGTGCTAGCTGCTCTGAGCAGCAAAGAACCTTTGCTCTTATACACCGTGGCCACGGGCCGAGTTGTTTGCACGGTCCTCACTATGGAACAGGAAGAAAAAGGCAAAACCTTCAAGCTCCAATGACCAGTCTACTACATCTCTGAAGTCCTGACCCCTTCTAAGGAGAGGTATCCACATTATCACAGGTTATTATATAGGGTCTATCTAACTACAAAGAAGGTGGTGCATTACTTTCAAGAACACTCGGTCATGGAGATAAGTGACGCCCCTCTGTTTGAGATCATGAACAATAGAGATGCCATAGGCTGAGTGGCAAAGTGGGCTATCGAGCTCCTTCTGTTGGACATCAAGTTTGAAGCCAAGAAGGCCATCAAGTCGCAAGCCCTAGTAGATTTCGTCACCGAGTGGATTGAGCAAGAGCAACCCATCCCATGTGTTCCCGAGCACTGGACAAATGTTCTTTGACGGCTCCAATATGCTCCACAGCTCTGGGGCTGGAGTGGTCTTGGTGTCCCCTAAAGGTGACCGACTTAGTTATGTGCTTCAGATTCACTTTGACTCCTCCAACAATGAAGCGGAATACGAAGCTCTCCTGTACGTGCTGCGAATGGCGATTTCTCTCGGCATTTGCCGACTGATGGTCTATGGCGACTAGGACCTAGTGGTCAATCAAGTTATGAAGGAGTGGGATATCCGTACTCCAACAATGACTGGGTATTGCAACACCGTCAGAAAGATGGAGAAACACTTTGTAGGGCTACAACTCCATCATGTGTCTCATCTCAAGAACCAAGCAGCCGATGATTTAGCCAAGTGGGTTCCACTCGAAGGACAGTGCACAAGAATGTGTTCCTAGGACACCTACACTCTCCCAGTATCAAAGAATGCCCTTTTGTGGAAGAGCCCCGACAATCTGGTCCAAGAGGTCCTTGTTATCACTCCCGAGTGGACTGAACGGTATCTGGCGTACCTGCTCAGGCAGGAACTCTTAGAAGATGAGGCTGAGGCCTGTCAGATTGTTCGTCGGTCTAAAGCCTTCACTGTCATGGGAGATCAATTGTACAAGAAAAGCATCACTGGGGTCGCTCAGCGATGCATATCGCCGGAGGAAGGCAGCAAATTCTACAGGAGATTCACTCGAGAACATGTGGACACCATGTGTCCTCTCGGACCTTGGTCGCCAAAGCATTAAGAGCCTGGTTCTATTGGCCCCAAGCCAATGAGGCTGCCCGAGATATAGTGGATCAATGCGCCGAGTGCCAGTTCTACGCGAATCAGTCGCACAAGCCGGCGTCCGCCCTGAAGACTATTCCCCTCACTTGTCAATTTGTCGTATGGGGACTCGACATGGTCGGCCCACTCTAGACTGGAGTGAGTGGTTTCAAGCACCTATTGGTGTCAGTCGATAAGTTCACCAAGTGGATCGAGGCCAAGCTAATAAAGAAGCTGGACTCGACCACCGCCATTCAGTTCAACAAAGAGATAATCTTCAGGTTAGGAGTACCTCACAGCATCATCATTGACAATGGATCTAACTTCGACTCGGACGAGTTCCATGAGTTTTGTTACACCCAAGGCACTCGGGTCGACTAAGCCTCCTTGGCACACCCGCAGTCGAATGGGCAGGCTGAGCGGGCGAATGGACTGATACTTCAAGGGATGAAACCTTGCCTCATGCACGATCTTACACACGCGGCAGGGGCCTGGGTAACCGAATTACCGTCGGTCCTCTGGGGCCTACTAACGACCCCAAATTGATCCACCAATCGCACCCCATTCTTCATGGTGTACGGGTCGGAAGCGGTTTTACCGAGTGATTTGCTTCACAATTCTCCCCGAGTGGACCTCTACTCAGAGGCTAAAGCATAAGAAGCACGGTAGGTTGGTCTTGACCTCTTGGAGGAGGAGCGTGAGCTAGCGCTTATAAGATCAATGTTGTACCAACAAGACTTGCATCGCTACCACGATAGGAACGTCAGAGGGCGTGCTTTCCAGGAAGGAGACTTGGTCCTCCAAGTGTATTAGGTAGCACTCTCCCTCGCCCCTCGACCCTCGCCCACGTGGTGGACGTGCAGCAATTCATTCGGTCTCATATAGCCAGAACGATATATACTGCACTGCCATTATTGCTCGACTTCCCGAGGAGGCGAAGAGCCAAGCACAAGGTTAATATTTTGGAGATGCCAAGCGCAAGGTTATAGGAGAACGAGTAGTAGGTGCCGCGTCATTTATAAATAAAGTTTTTTTTCTTCAGTGGCACGTACGCAATATGATAGGTTCATATGGAGAGAAAAGGAAACCGCTCCACTATAGTCAGGACGGGCCAGCCTACACGGTTGTGGCCACATCTCTAACATCCCGGCGGATCACGTCGGCTTGGGGAAGGGGTGGATGCTTAGTGTAGATGCGGTGGCCGTCGCCGACGGCCAAAACCCACTGTCGGCACGTCCCGATCAGGGGTCCCCTCCGTTCTCTCTCACAAAGCCGGTGAGGTTGCCTTCATCCCTTTCTCACTGCCGCGACATGGGAAGTTGCCGCCTCCCGCCACCCTCCTCAAGGTTGAGCTACGTCCCTCAGGTACAACTCCCTTTACAGCCGGCGTGCACCACTGCTCCAGCTGCCCACATCACTCCCTGTGGATATTTCTCTACTTATTTGCCCCGCACATACCTCTACTGGCTTCTACGTACTGTATTTGTGATGAGTTTATGTCTCAACTAGTCCCAGTAATCTTATTCTAATCGCGCTTCTTCAATTTCTTTGCCACAGGGATGCTCATCTCGATTTTGGTGAAACTGCACAAAATGATCCGATGGTCAAAAGGTTGCAAACTTCATTTATTAGGAAGCTCGAACGTTGCTAGAAAATTGAAGCCTGGTCAGGGTTCACGGTTCAAGGGCTAGGGACTGCATGGATCGTTTTTTCTTTAGCTGCCTATGTTCCAAAATAAGTGTCAACTTTAGTAGTAGTACAACTTTGTACTAAAGTTTGCACAACGTTGAGACACTTATTTTGGAGCGGAGGAGTACATATTTGCTATGATCATCAATCATTGAGATGCAATAGCATGCATGTTAGTCTCCTTTGTATTTGATGAAATGTTGCAGCGGGCAACCTTGGATGCAAGATACATGTAACAGAAGTTGGAAGCTTCATAGCATTGTACAAATTTATCTCGCGATAAATTACAGACGTACTATACTAGTACTTCCTCCGTTCCTAAATATAAGTCTTTGTAGAGATTTCACCATGAACCACATGCGGATGTATATAGATGCATCTTAAGTGTAGATTCATTCATTTTGTTCCGTATGTAGTGGAATCTCTACAAAGACTTATCTACTAGTAATAGCTAGCCCCCACTACTAGGAATTCTCTATCCTCTCCTTGAGCCACATCATCAAAATTGATGTAGTCGTTAGATGAAGTAAATCAGTCCATAATAGCCGTCTGATCTAGACGTTGAGAGGCTCCGCAGTAAGCCACATGCAAGCATGCAGAAATACCGTGGCACATGCATGTGAGTGGGTTTTAAATCACATCAACATGTCTGCATGCAAGCATGCATGTAAGTGAGCTTTTAAGTCCCATTAACTTGTCAAAAAGAAAAATATAATCCCATTATGCAGTAGGAGTTGGCTGATCTTTTTTCCTTACGTGGGATGATCTAAATGATGATGGGAGTTTATTTAGTTTGGCTACCACATTTGTCATGCGATTATAGAGTTTTTTTAGTTCTATGAAATCGATAATTTTGCACAGAGAGATATACGCTATTCATGCGGCAGCGAGGACTCATCTAGTAATATTTAGGAGCGGAGGAGTACTATGTAAAGAGTTAGGTGTCGACGGTGATAGTGTGAGGTGGGCCATGTAATCACTGAGCCTGCATGTTTTCACTGCTCTTGCGCCTCCGCTATAAGAATGGAGAAAATTGTAATCTAGTAGTAGTACCTCCTTTACGCGGCGTGGGACATCCAGCAGTCCTACCACCTCGATAATAAAGACCAATGAGCCGTCAAATCACATAAACCCAGCAGTAAGTTGGACGGATGAAGCAACCATCACTCTTGCTCTAGTGAGAGTCACGTCCGCTCTGCCGGGCATGAATGTGGCACCGATTCTTTGGGCGGCGCTGACCGTTTGAGGCGGGAAGCCTTGTGAGCGATGGAGGGCTTTGGGTGGGCCAGGCTGGTCAGGAGCGGGCGTGGAAGCTGTCCGCATGTCCCTACTAGACACGCCCGGAAACGAGAGGATGCATCGACTCTCGCAGCTAAAATCGTACACTACACAACATCTCTTTGTATGAGTAGGTCGATCTGTCGCTCTCTCTAACACACACATGCTGTTAAACACACACACACATACACACACACACACACACACACACACACACACACACACACACACACACACACACACACACGCACGCACGCATCTTGGTCCCGTTGCACCTTCTAATGTGACTTATTACACCTAGATGGAGGGAGTAGTAAGTATACGAGATACGGTGGCACACTGACTTAAGTCGAATACAAGTTCCCAAAATTTGTGTGCATGTTATAATAAGGATTCACTTAAAATAGTACGTGAGCAAATAGAGGATCAATTGGACAGTGTTCCCGAGCGATGCGAGATGTGTGAGGTAAGATACACATTGGCGCTTTTAATTTTTCTTATTAATTTGTTTGTTTCACCCTCGACTAGTGGGACCCAGCATTACTACGTGGAGAGAGGTAAGGTGACTAAGGCTGCATTATTTCTGCACCACTTTGGATAGTCTTACCACCAAAGCCACATGACACGATTATGGTTGAAATCCCAATGACTCCCACACACACACAAAAACACGACATGCTTGTCACACGAATGCAGGAATGTATAAAAGGTTATTTCCCTCTCGTTGAACATAACGGGAGGGTTGTGTAGCTGGGTAGCCTATTCGCTCATCAAACTTGAGGTCTCGGGTTCGATAACTACACTTGAGCATAATTTGTGCCAGGAGGATTCTTTGACTGGTCAAAATGTTTTCTAGGGTTTGCACGCTTCACACTCTCTCTCAGTATATATACACACGCTCGAGCCTCAGCGCTTGTAGTTGCTCTCTTCACACTCTCTCGCCCTCTCCCGTTGGATCCTTAGCGCTTGTAGTTGCTCTCTTCACACTCTCGCACTCTCTAGATCTAAACAAGACTTCGTTGGCCTCTCTCTCCCTCACTACTGCTCAAAGAGCGGCAGGATCCGTCCGCGGAAGGAAGGAGGCTTAACTGTCGCCGTCGATGAGGACTACCGGTCAGTTGTACACTTTCCACCCAGCGGCGGCGCGAGAGGGCCTCCGACCCCTTCTTCTTCGCCGCCGTCCCGTCGCCCACCGAACCACGCCCCAAGAACCTTAAGGTATAATTTACTTACTCCACATGCATTGCTCTAGCTGCATGTATACCATGAATCTAGCACGTGGTTCAAAGAGGAAAGGAGTGGGGGAAAGTAGTGGGAAAAGTTGTATATAGCATGAATCTAGGACGTGGTTCAAAGAGGAAATGAAGTGGGAAAGTTGTATAACATGAACCTAGGACGTGGTTCAAAGAGGAAAGGAATGGGGGAAAGTAGTGGGGAAAGTTGTATCGCATAAATCTAGGACGTGGTTCAAAGAGGAAAGGAAGGGGCGAAAGTACTAGTTCAAAAAGGAAAGGAAGGGACAAGGCTGTAGAGTTTGAGAAGGACTAGATTTGCTGCGCTCACATAGGGAAAGGTGTCTAAAGATAACAAAACTGGGACCAACACAAATATGCTCCTTGGTTGTTTGTTCTTTGTTGCAACAGACTGTGCATGACCACAGTACATCGATAGATGCACATGGTGCTGGTGCATCCACTGTCTCGTGCAACTCATTAGCTGTTGTTAATCTAAGGCCCTGTTTGGTTAAAAACTCCCTAGTCCCTACCTTCTTGGTTCCAGGGACTAAACATGGACTAGAGGTTATTAAATGACATGCTAAAAGACCATGTTACCCCTGGTAATGAACTAATAGAGACAAGGTGCGATGCGTGGCAGGGGCAACTATTGGAAAAAGTCCCAAAAAGACTCCCTCGGGGTCTTCTTTCTTTAGTCCCAAATGCCCACTTTTAGTCCCTAAAAGTCCCTCCTATTTGGTTTAGATGGGACTGACACAGAGTTTTTTTAGTCCCTACACCAAAATTTCCCTGTAAACAAACACCCTCTAATAATGCCGCTGGAAAATTGATGCAATGCCACAGTTAAAATCAAATTACATGTTTAACGAATTTTATTGTTAATATAATCTCTATGTTAATCAATGCCACCGTTTGAGACATGCTACTTTCTTGCTTCTTTCCCATTCAGATAAGGTAGATGCTTCTTTTTGTTGGCTTCTGTGTCTTCTACCGTTATTGACCACTAATTGTTTCCTTTGCACCTCTGTGTAAAACAGGGTTATCTACTTCACCTCGTTGCCATTGTGACCTTTTGTTGCACTACACAAAACACTTTTGTTTTAAGAGTGTTTTTTGCAGTTCAACCAAAATGTCACACCGACAACGTTGCTTGATTGCTTGATCTTAGTGGAACTGCACAAGAGGAGATCTTACTTCCTATCTGTTAAGGTGAATTTGGTGCACCGTAATATCCTATTGAGGTAAGATAAGGATATTTCACAACTGCTGGCCTGTATTTTGCCACTTTCATCAGAAAATTAAGTTTAGTACTATACTTTTGCTCCCTAATTGACATGCCAAATCTTACATTGAAGGCGAAGCTTGTCTGTTATTGAACCAAGTGATGAAGGGGAAGAACAAGCGGAAGAAACACAAAAATCAACTCCCGGTGCTGTAATGAAGCACTGGAACTATGATGACACAAGTAATGATATAGTTTTGCTTCTTAATTTATTGCTATGGCTAGAACGAGCAATTGTTTTGCCACTGATTTGATGCCACTCTTAATGTAATATGTAATTATCTCTACTTGTGCAAACAGGGATCTTCTTTGAAGATACCATATATTTTAGTGGAACTGCACAAGAAGATGTTGGAAACATTAAACTAATCGAGGAGTATATAGTAAGCATGGCCACCACCGTAGATAGCAACAGATGGTTCCGAAGAAGTGCTTAATCTGTATGCTCTACACAATAAGCCTCCTGACAAAGGTTGGTACTCACCCACTGATTTCATCCATATGATTGAGCTTTGTCATCTCTATTGGTGGTGTGCTACTGTTTAGATACTGTCATGAAAAAGTGGTATTGTCCTTGAGAAGTGCTTCATCTGTGTTGTTTTAAATATTTCCTTTCCTTTTTTTCAAGCAAACAGGGATGCTAGCATTTAGTAGTCCTCTTGTCTTTGCACAACAGGAATCATCTTCCTCTGAAGAAGAATATGGAGTACGTGAAGTGACTAGTTCCGATTATGCCAGGATGAAGAATCCCTGTCTATCTTCTCATCAGAAGGAGCAGTTGAAGGATGGATACATTACTCCCCACAAGACCAAACTAACTTCAGCTCAGAAGGACTGACAAATCTCCATTTTTTTGTTGTGATGCACGAGTACAATGTTGTTCTAGGATTCTTTCTGCTGAGTTCCATTTTTCTAAAAGTGTGCTCTACATGGACCATGTATGTGCTTGTTGAAACAGTCAATTCATAGTACAGTTTGCTTTATACTAATCACTTTTTTGTATTTGTGCAAACATGGGTGCTCAGCTTGATTTCAATGGGAACTGCACAAAATGTTCATGAATACATCGAATGATTCATTTCCACCACAAGAAAGGAGGTGCCGATAAGTTCAAGGCGTTGCAACATATAAGGGCAAAATCATACAAGCTACGCGCGAATTTGGTTGATTTGGGTGGAACTGCACAAAAAGAACAGCTGGTTTATTTAGCACGAGGTGCCATGTCAATGTCCGAACTGATGTCAAACCCTGCCCATTCCAGAATTGTAGGCATTTGATATTTTGGAATGGGACAACCTTGTCAAATTTTGCTCATTGATTTTAGCAAGACATGCGTTTGATATTTTCGAATGGGGCGCCTTTTCTTTGTCGGCAGCGTCGATCAATTTTTCTTTATTCTTTAGTTGTGAAGTAAATATTGCCTCGACATGTGAGTCGCTGAGATGTATAATCATCGATTGTTTTGAATGTTCTCTATGAATTGCCGAGCTGTGTGTTTGATTGCAATGTCTGAAACTCTAAAAGCTGCTCAAACTCTTAGTACTCCTTATGTTCCTTTTACTTAGCACATTGTGAAAGTGCATACTTTTTGTATAAGATTGGTCAAAGTAGAGATACTTTGACCGCAGACAAAACTTGTATGCGAGACTAGAAAGGACGGAGGAGTACATGTGAAACTGCTGCAAGCGAGGTGATCACCACAGGAATAATGCTACTACGTATTGGTTTGCATGTTCATCCAATGCCGGTGATACAGAATTGAACTAATCGAAATAAATTCATTCATACACGTTGGATTTCATATAAACATGCGGATTTCATTACATTTCATACATTCTTCAACTAAAAGGTGCGCTGGAGGTATAATTAATTAACGGCTACCCACTGTGTCACGCCGAGCGAGCGAAGCTTGGTGACTTAACTACGAGTGCGTTGCGTATCGACATGTGGCCTGTTGGGCCCACGTGTCGATCATAACTTCACCAGCGAGTAAGTAGAAGCAGCGTTCTTCTCGGCGCAGCTCTCCGACTTCACGTCGCCGCCAAGACGCTAACCGCCGTCAATGGTCAACCCGCCTAGCTTGGCTTCACCGGAGGTAGCGGCGGTGGCCTTACTTGGACCCGGCGGCGGCGACCTACCGTGTTCTACTCTTCCTCGTTTTACGTGTGCACGGCCTCGTTGGCAGCGGGCGGGGCCTCGGCGGAGCCGGCGATGTCCTCTGTCTCGTTGCCGGTGGGCGGCGCCTCAGCGGAGCGGTGGAAATCCTCCCCCACGTTGCCGGCAGGGTGGGGCCTCGCCTGAGCCGACGATGTCCTCTGCCTCGTTGTTGGCAGGGCGAGGCCTCGGCGGAGCCGGCGGTGTCCTCTGCCTCGTTGTTGGTGCCGCGGGGCCTCAGCAGAGCAGGGCCTCGTCGACGCCAGCGGAGCGGGGACTCGTCGGAGCCAGCATTGTCCTCTGCATCGTCCTCTGTCTCGCCAAACAGCGCCTCGCATGCTTCATCGCCCTCTTTGCTAGCCTCTTTGTAGGCGGCCGCAGCCTTCGCCACTCGCATGCGGTACCGCCAGGCCTTCGGCGGCCCTTGCGGCGGAGCGATGCGAAGTCGAAAGCAACGCCTCCTGCTCCTTTGCTCCGCGATGATCTGCTCCTCCGCCTGCACGTGCTCCTGCAGGAGATGGTGGTTGTAGGCGGCGTCGGCCTGCGCCTCCCGGAACTGCTCCTCACGCATCTGCCTCACCCTGTCCATATACTGGGCCCAGGCCTCGCCGATAGTCATGGTGCAATGCGCCGGCGAGGATGGCGCTGAGGAGGGGGTTGGCGCCGGATCGTCGACTACCATGTTCTCCATTGGGACGTCATCGTCCTCCGGCTGCCTGCCGGCCAGCCGGTCGGCAGCAATGGCTGCCATCTCCTTGTGGTCCGTCGTCTTCCCGTTCCGAAGAGCGTTGGAGCGCGAGGAAGCCATGGTGGGTAGTAGTGGTGTGGACAGGAGAAAGGGAACGAATGCGGATGACTGCGGCCATGGCCGGCGCAACAGTTTATATAGCAATGGTGGGCGGGCGGAGGGACGGACGTGTGGCGCCAGAGTAGTCGCCTCGGCAACCGCGTATCATTAATGTGGGCGGCAGATGGACGGACGGACGGCACTTTTGTCCTTTGAAGGCGGAGCAATCGCCTGCACCGGAAGCGGGCGGGCGGCGGCGATCAAGCAGGCGGAAGCAAGCGAGCGAGAGATGGCTTTACTTGGAGAGGATGACAATGGGGACCCAAGGTCCATAGCCTCACGTACGCAAGTGCCTCCTTATTATATATATATATATATATATATATATATATATATATATATATATATATATATATATATATATATTTATTTTGCTTCTCTGGTTTCTCGACATCACAGTCCCACACCATTGTCAACCTATGTAGTAGTCAATAAATGAGAGAATTGCACAAAGCGGCCGGCAGTGGGACCAAGCAGCTCGGCAGTATTTGTGTTTTGAGGTGTGAGCACCTGCAGAGTTTTTCGATATTTAGCCCAGATATTAATTTTCTCCTCTCGAACAACAACGAAAACATCGCTGCAGGTATTAACTGGCGGCTGTGGACCGTCTAGCTCGAGCCGATATCCAGCCCAGATATTAATTTTTTCAAGGTGAAAATGGCTAGCCCAGCTATACTTTTTTAGGAATACCGGGTAAGGTCAAGTTGTTATTCTCCGCCCCGCTGGGCTGCAAATCTTTCCTAGGAGGGATGCATTAGGCTTAACAAGAAAATGGGCTTTAAGAAATAATAAATGGGATGTAATTATAAAAACTAGGCAGTAACTATAAAAAAATGCACCAAACACGTGATTACTTTATAAAATATTATTTTTGGATATTGAAAATTTTAATTTCATTAATTGTTGCGAGCGCAATGTTTCATTTGATTTTTACGTAATATTAATTTATATTGAAATTGTATTTAGTCTGACTAGAAATTTCGGGATAAAAATATTTCGGATCCCATCAAAATGTGGGAATTTGTATTGAATTATGTTTTGAACGGTTGGTTGAAATGGGCTGTACTTTTAACAAACAGTAAATGGGCTGTAGTAAATTCCATTAGAATTAAAAAATGGGCTACACATTCTTACAAATCTCAAATGGGCTATAAGTTCTCTGCCACACACTTCTGGCCTTACTAAGTTGTCGCGTCCCCTAAAAAAACAGAGTTGACGCGTATGCAAGGTTTTGTCAACTTATAGTCAACACACGGTTCTAGCAGCAGTGGCCGTTGGATGTCCATACAACGGATGCCGTGTTTCTTCTTCAATCTCGGATATTCTAGCTTCACCCACCCAAAAAATGATTCCTCCCCCTGACATCTGGGGCGCACCGTTTCGGAAGCTGACCTGTGGGCCTACTAAGTTGACATACCAAGGGCTTTGTCAACTTAGTCAATATAAACGATTCTAGCTGCAGTGACCGTACGATGTCCATCCAACGGCTGTCGTGCTTCTTCAACCTCTGGTCTTCTTGCTCCAACCACCCAAAGCAGCGCCGGTCGTGCCACCTGCTCCTGCCTCCCGTGGCCGGCTATGCTGCCGCGGAGGCCTCACCGCCCCCTACTACTCCCACCGCTGGCCAGGCCATCCCTCCATTCACCCACACCCCCTGTTATTCTGCGGCTACGACAGCGCAGCCGAACCAGTGAACCCTCGTACTCCTCTCCGCGTGTGCATCCACTGTCGCGTCTTCCCTGGCTCCGCGTCGTCCCCTTCCTAGGCCTCGCCGTCGTCCACCGCCCTGGTGCTCTCGGCGCGGCGTGGTTAACGTGGTCAAGGAATGACTTCCATCGGACGTGGACTATACGTGGAGAGGCTGACAGCTGGGTCCACTGCAGCCGCAAGGAAGTGCCTCCTTATTACGCGCAAAATAATTATTCCTCCACTTGACAGCGGGGATCCACCGGACGGGCCACCGTATTTCATGAAAAAATGATTCGCCCCCTGACTGCTGGGACCCACGAGCTACATCTTTGCACGCAAGGAAGTGCGTCCGTGAAAAAAACGATTCGCCCCCTTGACAGCTGGGACCCACCAGCTACACCTTCGGACGCAAGGAAGTGCGTCCGGGCCAAGAAAAATGATTCGCCCCCCTGACTGCTGGGACCCACCAGCTACATCTTCGCACGCAAGGAAGTGCGCTCGGGCAAAAAAAATGATTCGCCCCCTAACTGCAGGGACCCACCAGCTACATCTTCGCAGGCAAGGAAGTGCCTGACAGTCGGGACCCACCTGGTCGTAGCGTACATAGCGTTGTCATTCTGGTCGCGAACGTGTACGTACATATATACTGGTGGATGTAGAGGCGTGCACGTGTCGTAGTAGAGGCACATACATGTCGTAGTAGAGGCGCGCATGTAGCATGTACACGTACGTACAGCGGCCAGGGTGCAAGAAAGAAAATACAGCCACGTATGTGTACAAACGGGCAGGGTGTGGAACGCCTACTCGCGCATACATACGGCCAGGCTCGTGTACATGGCTGGGTCCGAACGGAGAAACAACGTCGTCATCGTGTTCATGGGGAGGCAACGAAATGCGTCGTGTTCATGGGGAGGCAACGGAATGCGTCGTGTTCATGGGGACGCAACGGAATTCGTTGTGTTCATCGGGAGGCAACGGAACGCGTGGGAGCCAACCGGCTGGGTCGGAACGGAATGCGTGGTCGTGTTCGCCGGGAGGGCTTGGGCGGAACAGGTGATGGAAGCGAGGCTGGCGTACCGCTGTGGAGAAGCGGACCTCCTACGTTCGAGCGGGTCCCGTTGATCGGGAGGGGTGCAGCGTCGCAAAAGCGGAAAGCGGACCTCCTACGGTCGAAACGGGGTCTGTTGATCGGGAGGGTGTGGCGTGCCGCAAAAGCAGGCAAGCGGACCTCCTACGGTCGAAACGGGGTCTGTTGCTCGGGAGGGTGTGGCGTCGGCAAAAGCAGACAAAAGCGGACTTGTGTTGGGCCTTCACGGTCAAAGCGGGGTCTGTTCATTGGGAGGGGTGTGGCGTACCGCAAAACGGGACTCCACGGGATATTGTTCATCTCCACCGTGGACCTCCTCCAGCCTCCACGGGCTACCGTCGACCTCCTCCAGCCTCCACGGGCTCCTGTTCATCCAGCCTCCACCGCGCGCTCCGGCTACTGTTCAACCACCACTCCACGGGCACCCCTCCACCGTCTACTGTTCATCCAACCCTCCACAGCACGGGGTCCTGTTCAACCACCCCTCCACGGTCAACCCTCCACCGTCTATTGTTCCTCTAGCCCTCCACCACACCACGGGTTCCTGTTCATCCAGAGGCAACGCCATTGCTTGCTGTTCGTCCAACCCCCCCGCAACACTCACTGTTCATCCCAGAGGCAGCATCGATCGGCTTGATTAGCAGCGATGGCGAAGAATCGCTCGATCGGGTTCGATTAACAGCCATCGATCGACCGCTTCGGGTTCGATGTACGCGTAGCCTCTTTGTGCAATCGCTCGGGTTCAGTTAGAGCTCAACGCCTCGCTCGGGTTCAGTTAGAGCCAACGCCTCGCACACACGCGCGTACATGTACGAGAGAAACACGCATCACTCGGCCCCCGACCTCCCTCCGTAACCGGGAACTCCCCGAAATTTTCCTCCCCCTCGCTTCTACCACGGGTTTTTCCATCATGGATGGCCCAAAGAATGTCATGCAGTTGTGTCTCTGGCCCACCCAGGACGAAAAGCCCATTTTCTATCATGATTTTTTGTCATAGAAGTAGGAGCCCACCACATCTATGATGATACCGGGTTTTGTCACAATTATCGTCATAGAAGTGTCATATGTATGACAGAAAAAAATTCGTTCGGCCCAAAATGTCACGGATGTGTCTTTTTTTTGTAGTGCGAGGACCTCGGGTCTAGGACATGGCATAGACATTGCACTTGAGACTAACAGATGACTATTTCTCACTGCGTCTCAAAGTGGGTCTGTCCGGCTCGGTGATCTCCATCCCCGAGCCCATACAATCGGTTTAGCATCTCCATGCACATGAATTGTGAAACATAGTCATCAACCGAGTCGTATACTAGTCAAGGATATGTGTCCGCACAACCTTATCAACTAGGGACCATTAGAACAATCATCATACAATACATAGTTCCACAAACAAGTCACATACTTATCGATACATATCACTGATGATGTTCAAGGACAATACAAAGGACTCATGAATACATATGGAAATGTCATCATCGCATGATTGCCTCTAGGGCATATCTCCAACAGACGTTGGTCCGCATCGCCTCACTGGCATCATAGGACTCCTTAATCGACCGCACATCAGCCCCACCTGGATCAGAGCCTCCATGCTCGCCCCCACTTGATCTTCAGGGACATGGTATAGGGGGAAGGAGGTGGCTGGGGCCGATGGAGATGCGGATGCGGGCCTCGAAGCTGAAACCACCACTGACCCACTTGGAGGAGCTGGGTAGACCCTGCGGCGGGGACCACTACAGTCGAAGACACCGAACCGCCCTAGGCCAGGGGCTCGACCCTGAAGCTCTCACAGTGGCCTTCACCGGAGAAACACGAGTCACTCGACGAGGAGAAGTGTGCTACATCGGCACGTCGACGCCAGACCGTTTTCCCTTGATGGCCTGTGGGTTGGGTAGGACGGTCCTCTTGTCATCATCCAGCTGAATGATCTCGGGTGGAGCTGCACGAATACGTGAACCAAGGAAATCATTGGAGTTTAGACGGGAAAAACCTAACCATCCTAATCTATAGGCGCAGAATACCTTTGGAAGCTAGAGCGATACTTCTTCAAGAGGCCAAAAAATATATATTTAATTCCGATCACGATGAACTAGATGCATAGGATAAAATTTTGGTGAAATTCCAATTTCAATCGATTCCAGTTCCAAGATCCAATATCATCGCATAGCCTATACCATGTGACTGCTTTTCCCCCCAAAGATAAAGGGAAAACCTTCTTTTTATCTTCATCTCTGGGTAAACCTGCAAGCTTAAATAATCCACAAATTTCATCCACGTGTATCAAATGCATATCGGGATGCTTCATTTCGTCTCCTGCATAAGGATTAGCTAGCAGTTGCTCTATCATACCCGAAGGAATTTCATAACCAATATTTTCAGTAGGTGCAGTAGGTTGAGGGTCAACTCTTTGTGTTTTTGGTCGAGGTGAAGATATCCAGAACAAACCCCTCAAAGGATTGTTTTCCGTATTAACAAATGACAATAAATTTCAGCGCCTAATATAAATTGTTCCTTACTGATTTCCACTTACCAAGAGCCCCTGGTACAATGAGGTGCTATACAAATGGTTTTTAACCCCTTTCCGCGACAGCGTTTTGAACCGTCGCCTAGTGAGTGACCGCGATAGGGGGTTCCTTCCCACACGACCCAGAAACCGTCAGGGATAGGCTCTCTTGGCACACCCGCTCAGCAAAATGAGGTCGTGTGCGACGGGCGAGCAATAAAATACGATTATACAGGCCCAATCAGTACTGGTCGTAAGTACATCCAACACAGTCAGTCCCAAACAAGCGTTTCTGTTTGTTATGTACATTCCACACAATCAATCCAAGGAATATGTTTCCGTTATTATGTACATCCCACATAGTCAATCCAGGGAAATCATTTCTGTTCGTATGTACATCCCACACAGCCAATCCAGCAAAAACGTTTCCGTTTGTATATACATCCCACAAAGTTTTATGTATAGGCTCGTTTGTGATAGGTGTAACTATCACACGTGCTCTGCCTCGGTTAACCGATTGCTTTTATTCAACTAAATCACACACGATTTGATGAAGAAAACTGTGTGGCATTGGGCTATCCATCTCAAGCGCTTTTACTGCTAGAACCATTTGCAAAGTTCCATGACCCATTTAGAAGGTTTATTAGTTTACAATTAATAATTCTAGTATTAAGCAAATTCACATTTCATATCGAACAGCTGTTTGCCAATTTCATATCAGGCACAAATATATTTTAACATCACAATATGATAGCTACCTGAAAATAGCATAGTACATCATATAGCTAGTTCAGCTTCATAAGAACAATATTTGAAAAATATATTCATTTCTCTAATCGAGATCATCCAGGCTCGTCTTATCCACCTCTGCTTTCAGTTCAGTAAGAACCTATTTTGCACTGGCCAACTGGGAAAGTGCCTCCTCCTTTGCCAACACCATCTTAGCAAGTCTGATTTAAAAAATCTGAGCTCATTCTCCACCTTCCTATTTTTATCCCGCATCTTCAAATATTCTTCAGCGTTGACAACACTTTCTCTAAGCCTACTTCTGTTCTCTTCCTCTTACATGCTCTAGAGCTTTTCTAGGCACATCTTCAAGGACTGTGGCCACTCTTGATCAACCCACTCCAAGTAAGAACACTTCCGTTCATCCTATAATATTTAAAACTAGATTAGTAACAATTGTAGGGGAAATGGGTTTATAGCAACATAGAAAATCACCAATACTTATTTGGAAAAATTGAAGAAACAGGTTAATTATGACATATCTTCTCAAAAAGATCAATGTGCAAATGAATTAATTGCTACTGAGACAACAACCAAATTCTGAAACATCAGAAGCTATAATTAACTACAACAACGCTACAAGTTCTTACTCATGTACTATAAATAACAAATTGAACATTTTATGAGGAAGTTAAATATAACTGCAATAGCATAGCGACAGTGTTTGGATGACAGCAAATTGATACTAACAGATGTGTACATGCACAAATTTAGTAACATAGAACTAATAGCACTAAGGCCGTCCACTATGTATGCCAAAACCGGTGTAAAGACAACTGTTGCTACATTTCGCACTGGTGCCCTGCACTGGTGAGCCGATGCAGTAGAAAAAAATCAGGGACCCGGACTCCGGAGCACCTAGTTGCTCCGATGCCCAGTTCCTTCGTGCCATAAAATTTAGTATTTTACTGCTTGGCTGCTTGGATGCGTGGACCAAAGTTGGCTGCACAAACTGCTGAAGCGGTGCCAAATAATTTTCTAATGGAACCACTGATGAGATGGCAACATTTTTTGATACTAGCTAGGTACAAATTGTGACACTGTCTTAGGATGCGTTTGGTTGAAGGTGTGGTATGAATGGGTTGGGACCGTGACAGTGTCTGAATCACATCTAACAAATGATTTGTAACAACGAAAGAGGGGCTAACCTTCTCTGCACATGCCGGAAACTTCCTCCCACTGTCCACATATTCAAACGCAACTAGCTTCACGCATGGAGATTGATGGTGACAACGAGCAGACGGATCTTCAGCCACCCCACTCCATTCTTTGCAACTGATGGTCCTAGGGTGGTACAAGAGGAACAAATGACTCAAATCGACTGCCGGCTTAAAATTCTTCATTCCAAGTCATAGCCCGAGAGAGAGAGAAGAGAGGCATACCCGGGTGGTGAAGGAGTTGTCGTCGTAGGAGGAACCGCTGGAGTGGTCATTGAAGAAGACCATGGAGACCCCGGTGGTAGGATGCGAGGCGGCGAGAGCGAGTAAGCGGCTATAGCTTAGGAAGGAAGGAGGAAACAGGGGAAATGTGACTTGTGGTTGGGGAGAAAAGGGGGTGGGGAAGGGGGGCGGGGTAGATATTTTGGAGGTAGGCCAAAAATTTCAAAATGGGGAGGGAACTTTGCACGTGGTGCCGCCGGACACCGTTCACTTTGAACGATTGTGTGCATCGCAAATGATTCTTCTGCTTCACGTGCATGGGATGAGTTTGATAATTCAAATTTTGGTGGAAATTCCCCCGGGTACTGTCCTCATCCATGTCATTGCATAATTTAACATCGCTTTCTAAATTGGGCACACAAAAGAGCGTACAACACATAGACCACACTTACTGAATCGAGCAATTTTAGTAATTAAACAGAGCCAGTTGAACTAAACATTGCTCTAACAAAAGACCAGCATTAAAAACAAAGCCTAATTATGCATAATTTTGACCAATCCGCCGCCGCACAGGCCTATGCATCGCCGCTGTGAGATGAGACGTCGATGACTTGTCCAGGCGACATGCCGCCATTGGTGGACTCCGCGTCCCCCCCCCCCTGCTAAAGTCGACCGCGTCCTCGTCCTCATACTCGTCCTCGGCGCCGCCCTCAAGGTTGTAGTACTCGTAGTAGTGGTTGTGCCATAGCTCATGTCGGTACTCCACTGCCTATTCCTCGACGGACAAACTATTCTCTACCTCGACCTCGGCCACACGCAACTCCTCCTCCCGGCGCTCCTCGATCTCCGCCTCCTCCTGCATCTCCAGCTCCCGCTCGGTGATCTCATGAGGAAGTAGATGCTCCATGGCTACTACCACCTTTTCGGATGTGGGTTGCATGTTGGATTCCGAGGTGGCCTAGAATATCTTGGCGTGTGCGTCCTCGATCTCGGCGTGGATGGCCTCGACCTGGGCCAGGGCGACATCAGTGGCACAGACGGCAGCTCGAGCGCTCTCGCCGTTTGCAGCCGCCGTCGCAGCAACAACTGCAGTCATCTCGGCTGCCGCACACGCCCTCTCAGTAGATGCAGCCGCACTCATTACGTATGCGGCGACACTCTCGACGTAGGCGGCCGCGCTCTTGGCGCAGGCTGCGGCGCTCGGGGAGGACTCCACTGTATGGGCCTTCACGAAGCGTTTCCACGGCGGCATCTTTGCAAGAAGGGGTTGCATGGATGGGGATCGGGATTCGTGGATTTGAGGTTTGCCGACACTGGAGCAGACGAGCCGGCGAAGCTTAAGGAAGAATACTTAAATAGACCCAGGAATTTTCATCGCAAATGGTTCCTACAAAGAACTGTGCGTGATGTTGTTGATATTTTTTATTAGCTGTGAAAGACGAATTTGGAGTAAAGTGGCAACGGATGGTGTTTCAAATGTACAAGAAAATTTGTAATACTAATACAACTGTCATGTCAAATTTTGGAAAATTTCAGGGGTCATTTGACCTTTTAAGACATTTAAGTGATTTTCTAGCCATTTAATGATCGTAATTCAAATTTGAACTACATGTACATGCAACAGCTAACCATAACGGTTTGAAAAGTCATATTTTGTGTACTTGTGTGCGAGTTAATTCCATGTGCAGTAAATTGGAAAAAAAATTCAAACATATTGGTCTCACGGCTATGACTCAATTAATCATGGGGTGCCATGCCATTTAAATTCCAAAAAATTAAAAAAAGATCAGAAACACATGAAACCTTGCTTGATGTAATGTCATGCCACCAAGATGATGTGGTAATTTTTTTTGGCATGTTTGATGAAAGTTTGGACACACACCCCTCACAAACCGAAGCAACTCACTAGAACGCTCGTGGTTTCGAGAGGGAACAATGCATATTTGATGACGAACGTGCGATAGCTTCCTCTTACTGACTTCAAAAAAATTCTACAGTTAATGTGCACTAATACAACTGTCGTGTAAAAATTTGGAAAATTTCAGGGGTCATTTCACCTTTCAAAGACATATAAGTGATTTTCTAGCCATTTAGTGACCGTAATCCAAATTTGGACTACATCTACATGCAACGGATAACCATAGCGGTTTGAAAAATCATATTTGTGTACTAGTGTGCGAGTTAATTCCATGTGCAGTAAATTGGAAGGAAATTTCAAACATATTGGTCTCACGCCCTAGACACATGCATGGAGTGCCATGGCATTTAAATTCCAAAAAATTAAAAAAAGATCAGAAACACATGAAACCTTGCTTGATGTAATGTCATGCCACCAAGATGATGTGGTAAAAAATTGGCATGTTTGACGAAAGTTTGGACACACACCCCTCACAAACCGGAGCAACTCACTAGAAGGCTCGTCGTTCCGTGAGGGAACAATGCATGTTTGACAACGAACGGGAGATAGCTTCCTCTTACGGTCTTCAATTTTTTTACATTTAACATGCACTAATACAACTGTCATGTGAAAATTTGGAAAATTCTTGGGGTCATTTGACCTTTTAAAGGCATCTAAGTAATTTTCTAGCCATTTAATGACCGTAATTTAAATTTGAACTACATCTACATGCAACAGCTAGCCATAACGGTTTGAAAAATCATATTTGTGTACTTGTGTGCGAGTTAATTCCATGTGCAGTAAATTAGAATGAATTTTCAAACATATTGGTCTCACGACATGGACACATGCATGTAGTGCCACGGCATTTTAATTCCGAAAAATTACAAAATGATCAAAAAAACATGAAACCTTGCTTGGCGTAATGTCATACCACCAAGACGATGTGGAGTAAAAATTGGCCTGTTTGACGAAAGTTTGGACACGCACCCCTCACAAACCGGAGCAACTGACTAGAAGGCTCGTCGTTCCGAGAGGGAACAATGCATGTTTGACAACGAACGGGAAATAGCTTCCTCTTACGGTCTTCAATTTTTTTACATTTAACATGCACTAATACAACTGTCATGTGAAAATTTGGAAAATTGTTGGGGTCATTTGACCTTTTAAAGGCATATAAGTGATTTTCTAGCCATTTAATGACTGTAATTTAAATTTGAACTACATCTACATGCAATAGCTAGCCATAACGGTTTGAAAAATCATATTTTTGTGTGAGTTAATTCCATGTGCAATAAATTAGAAGTGATTTTCAAACATATTGGTGGCACGGCATGGACACATGCATGGAGTGCCATGGCATTTTAATTCCAAAAAATTAAAAAATGATTAGAAAAACATGAAACCTTGCTTGATGTAATGTCATGCCACCAAGATGATGTGGTAAAAAATTGGCCTGCTTGACGAAAGTTTGGATACACACCCCTTACAAACCGTAGCAACTCACTAGAAGCCTCATGTTTCCGAGAGGGAACAATGTATGTTTGATGACGAACATGAGATAGCTTCCTCTTATGGCCTTCAAATTTTTCTCTCCATTTAACATGCACTAATACAACTGTCATGTGAAATTTTGAAAAATTCTAGGGGTCATTTGACCTTTTAAAGAAATTTAAGTGATTTTCTAGCCATTTAATGACCGTAACTAAAATTTGAACTACATCTACATGCAACGGCTGACCATAACGGTTTGAAAAATCATATTTTTGTGTACTTGTGTGCGACTTAAAAAATCATCAGACGACATAAATATCTGGTGTTCAAGAAAGAAAATGTAAAGATCTGGCTAGACAACAGGGCCCCACACGATTGGCACTCTACGTGGGTTATTAATCAGACACGGTTCTGTATTGGAAACCATCAGCTATTAAGTTCACACACGGATTTTGATGTGGGAATCGTGTGAAATTCAAACTACAGTACTCATAAATTTCGGCTTCCGGCGTGTGAACTGTTCCCGTCGATCTAGATTCCAGCCGCCAATAAATACTACGTTGCTCATGTCGTCCCGCCTGCATTCTCATCAACATCCTGCCCTCGCTCGCCCTCTCTCTCTCTCTCTCTCTTTCTCTCTCAAATCTCGGCCATGGCGCCGCCGATCTGCCCACGCGCCGACGAGGAGACGCCATCCCCCAAGGACGCTTAGTCGAAGAGCAGCGACGAGGAGGACCCCTACGCGCCGCCGGACGAGGTTGCGCCGGACCCCCCAACTTTGGAGTGGTTTTGGGGACAGTCAATTATTGTTTGTGGAAGTCGCTGTCGTCGGCTGAGAAAGCCAGGCAAGTGTGAAAGTGCAATCATGCCCTTAAATCATATTTTGATGTTGATGACAACACATATGCTCGGGACTAATCATGTTTATCAAGTATATCTCAGGATTGTGTTCCAAAGACCGTATGCATGGATCATGACTAGGGACAAAAAGCATATAACTCAAGAATGGAGATACAAGGTGTTAACTTCATTTATGTTTTGTTCTTGAGTATAGGGATCCCGCACTATTAAGAGGGGATCGATGGATCTGTGAAAAACTTGCTCAAAGCTGGTATCTATATACCTTACCTTCGGACGTCCGGCGCTCTACGGACGTCCGGTCCTTCCTGATTGCCCGGACGTCCGGACGCTTACGGACGTCCGACACTTCCACAACAGAAACATTTTTGCGGATGTCCGGAACCCTCCGGACGTCCGACACTTTCACATCAGAAACTTTCTTACGGATGTCCGGCCCCGCTCGGACGACCATATCCTGTACACTGGTTTGTGGGTCACACTTTTCACAGCGGCCGAAACATTTTTGCGGATGTCCGGAACTCTCCGGACGTCCGACACTTTCGCATCAGAAGCATTCTTACGGATGTCCGGCCCTGCTCGGACGACCGTATCCTGTACATTGGTTTGTGGGTCACACTTTTCACAGCGGTCGGTCGTCCGATGACTGTCGGACGTCCGGACCCATTTGGGCCTCCGGACGTCCGACGTTCTCCGGACGTCCGGCCATCCTGTACCCCAAACGGTCACCTTTTTCCCACCACATATATATACTCCTTTCCCTTCCACGGGTTGAGGTTGACCATTCACTTTGAACAAACCTTAGAACACTTCTCACACTCTCTCTCATTTCTCCACACCAAATCCTAGATCCTCAAGGGATTTGAGAGCTTTGAAAAGAAGTTGTCCGATCAAGTGATAGATCCACTTCTCCTCCTCCTTTGCACCCAAGGAATTCGTGATTTGAGCAAGTCTTGAGCAAATCCCCATCGGTCTTGTTACTCTTGGAGGTTGGAGACTCCTAGGCGGTAGGAGTCTTTCGGAGAGGAATCGACCTTTGTGATTACCCCCGGATAAGTTTGTGAGGGTTTGGAGACCACCCCAAGGTCTACCACTAGTGGTTGAGAAACACCTTCGTGGCGTTGTCTCAAAGGGAAAATAGGGTGAGCCTTCGTGGTAACATCCACCTCTCTAACGGTGACTAGCTTCCCTCCAAGGAAGTGAACATCGGCATACATCCTCGTCTCCCGGAGTTGCGGTTATTCCTAACCCTAAGTCCATACTTGTGGTTACTTGTTTTGGTTTGCACTTACTTACATCATATTGTGCTTGCTCACTTATATACTTGTGCTACTTGCCTAGTACTTCATACTTATTAGCAATTGTTAGGCTCACTTTCATATTCCGCACTATTGCCTAAAATTGCTAAGTAATAATTAAAATTTGTAATTGTACCTATTCACCCCCCCTCTCTAGGTCCATCTCGATCCTTTCAATTGGTATCAGAGCCTCGTGCTCTATTCTTGTGGCTTAACCGCCCTAGAGCGAGATGAACCCAGATGGGACTCCCCTGGTTGTAGATCCTAAGGGTAAAGGTGAGGCTTCTTCTGAAGTCAAGTCCTTTACGTCGGAGGATCTAGAACGGGCCCTTGCTAAGCAAAAGGAGGAGCATGATGCTTCTCTTGAGGCCTTGGTCCAAATGAGATTAGCCACGTTGTCCTCGGTGCTTGCACCACTCTCGGGTGGTGCTGCCTCAAGGCCAACTGTGCCTACTCCATCACTTGGTCAACAACCTCCTAACAATGAACACGCCAGTGTTCCTTGGCTTTATGCAAGACCTCAGGTTGAGAAACCAAGATATAATCCTCAAGGCAGTCCTCCTTTGCGTAGTGCCACTTCCGATTTTCCTTTGTGGAGAGTTGCTATGCAGGACCATCTTCGACATGGAAACGATGAGATGTTGGAGATCTTGGAGTATGGCTATCATGTGGTTGATCCAAAGAACCCCACTCCGAGAGAAATATATGAAAATAACCTCAATGACACTGCAATCATGTGGATAAGGAGAGGCTTGGATGAAAAGCAAAGGAGACCGTTCATACACATCACAAGTGCCAAGGAACTATGGGAAACTGTTATGCGATCCAAAACGGCACTTCTACCCTCCGGAGTGCTCAATATGAAATTGCCAAGGGGCAATTGCAAAAAAATTTGTATGGAGAAAGGTGAAACCCCCAATCAACTCCATGAGCGTCTCATGACACTCACTGCCGATATTGAGTCATGTGAGTGTGACAAGACACAAGATGGATTCAACATGACTAAGAGGTTCCTTGTGGATAAGTTACTCCATGCTCTTGCTCCATTTCACCATCAAATGGTGTGGGACATAAGACAACACCATACCTTCAAGGAAATGACTACAGATGACATCGTATCCACCTTTCAACTATTTGAAGAGTCAAAGACTAATGCCACAAAACATCTTGCCATGCATGGTTCTCCATCATCAAAGATCAATCTTGCATTGAAGGCCAAGCATGTATGTGAAGAAGAACAAAGTGAAGAAGAAGAAGAGGATGACGAAGATGGTGATGAGATTGAATCGGCGAGGGCCCTACATATGAAGACATGGCTCTTTTGTCAAGAAGTTTAGCGGGTAAGTTCAAGGAAGATTCCAAAGAAGAAAGTAAGAAAATGCTACAACTGTGAAGAAACCAATCACTTCTCCAACGAGTGCCCTTATGAGAAGAGAGAAGATAAACCAAGGTTTCCCAAGACCTTTCCCAAGAAGAAGTTGCCAAATCCTTTGAACTCCAAGCTCAAGAAGAGAGATGGAAAGGCAATGGTTGCTCAAGATGAATCTGATCCGGATGATGTTAGTGGTGTTGCCGGAGTTGCTCAAGACTCTCAAAACACCTTGAGGTTAGTGAACAAGAGTGGTGACGTGGTCACCTACAACTACATGAAAGATTACAAGGGCAACGCTCACAAATGCCTAATGGCAAAGGCCATGGTTGAAGAAGAAGAGGACCAAAGCTCTTCTGACAAGGTCAAGGTAACTCCACGATCAAATCCTCCTCTTTTCACGCCTTCTACTTCTAGTGATGAGTATCTTGATGCGGAGGATAATTATGAGGATGATGATCTAACTGATCCTATGCTTGCTAAACTTAATAAGTTCATGTGCTCTCTCAAAGGAAGGAAGCTCACTATGTTTCAGATGCTTATGGAGATGGTGAGTAAGCACACCATCTCCATTAAGGAACTCGAAACCCTCGTCATCGAGGAAAAGGAAAATATGAAATCCTTGAGCGGAAAGTCAAATATGAGGAAGCACGAAATGATGAACTATGCTTAAAAATTGGTGCAAATATTGATGTTCATACTAAAGATCTTGCCTCCTTGAAAAAGGCTATTGGCTCTTGTGAAGAGTTGATGAATGATAAAAGTTAGCTTGCAAAGTCTCATGCTTCTCTCACTAAGGATTGTGAGCTTCTATCCGTGTCTCTCAAGACTAAGGAAGAAGAGCTCACCCTTCTTACAAAGAGTTTTGAGACACTCAAACTTACTTATCTTGAAACTCTAGCCAAGGCTTACTCATCTCCTATTATCAATGTTGATGCATGTTCTACTAACTCTAGTAGTGACCTAGCATCCATCCTTGAGGAGAATCGGTTTCTCAAAGCTCAAATCGAGAAAGGGCTCATGACATGTGCTCAAGGGCAAAAGAACCTTAATGAGGTGTTGAGCCAACACAATGAAGCGTTAAGCCAAAGAGGGATTCGGGTTTGACCCAAGCACAAGCAAGAAGAAGACGTCCTCCCAAAATTGCACCACCCTTTAAAAGAAACCTTTGTGCGAGAAGGACACAAGGAGAAAGGTAAGGTTGTTAGTGGGAAGGCCACAAGGGCATGCCCACTCAACAAGCCAAAGAGTTCATGCCTCCATCCTATATCTTTGCGTAAGACTAAGGATGGAGAAGTTTATCTAAAGTTTGTTGGCCCCAAAAGGCATTTCATTTTATGCTATTTGGGTCCCTAAGACCCTTGTGACTAACTTGAGAGGTCCCATTGTAAAATGGGTGCCTCTAACCAAGTAATAATTTGTGTAGGTAGCTTTCTCCGGTGGAGTAAAATGGGTGATTGATAGTGGATGTACCAATCATATGACCGGAGATAGAAAATTGCTCTACGATTTCATGGAAGCTATTCAACCATTTATGAGCATTATGTTTGGTGGAGGATCAAAAGGACAGGTACTTGGGTTGGGTAAGGTGGCTATCACAAATGACATGTCTCTTGCAAATGTCATGCTTGTCCAATCCCTTAAATATCATTTGCTTTCATCCGCCAATTGGCTTCTGTTGGTTATGATACACTATTTGGACTAACGGATGTGAAAGTCTTTAAGAGAGATACTCTCGAAGTGGCCTTTGTTGGAGAGTTGGATGGCAACCTTTACATGGTTGATTTCTCGAAAGAGAGCACATTCCATGCAACTTGTCTAATGGCCAAGGCCGACAAGGGGTGGCTATGGCATCGCCGGCTAGCCCATGTCGGCATGAGGAATCTTCAAGATCTCTTAAAGGGGAATCACATCCTTGGACTAACAAATGTCTCTTTTGAGAAAGATCGTGTGTGTAGTGCATGTATAGCCGGGAAGCAACATCAATCAAAGCACCCACCCAAGAATATTGTGTCTACTTCAAGGCCTTTGGAGCTCCTTCATGTGGATCTCTTTGGGCCTCCTTCATGGGATAGTCTTGGTGGGAAAAAGTATGGACTTGTCATTGTTGATGATTACTCAAGATATACATGGGTGTTTTTCCTCAAGTCCAAGGGCGAAATGAAGATCACTTTCATTGACTTTGCCAAGCAAGCACAACATAAGTTTGACAAAGAAATCTTGGCAATAAGAAGTGACAATGGATCTGAGTTCAAAAACTATACCTTGGAAGAATTCCTTAGTGATGAAGGGATTGAGCATCAATATTCAGCTCCATACACTCCTCAGCAAAATGGTGTAGCCGAAAGGAAGAATCGCACACTTGTGGAGATGGCAAGGTCCATGTTGGATGAATACAAGTCACCACATAGTTTCTGGGCCGAAGCTGTCAACACCGCATGTCATGCATCAAACCGGCTTTTCCTCCGCACTATATTGGAAAAGACTCCATATGAGCTTCTAACTGAAACAAGCCAAATGTCAAGTACTTTCGTGTATTTGGGTGCAAATGTTTCATCCTCAACAAAAGAGAAAGGTTAGGAAAATTTCAATCCAAAACAATTGAGGGTATATTTGTTGGCTATGGATCAAACTCTCACGCATATAGAGTCTACAACAAATCCAATGGATGTGTGGTAGAAACTTGTGACGTGGTGTTTGATGAATTTAATGGCTCCCATGGGGAGCAAGTTGATCTAAGTGATGTAGGTGAAGAAGATTCTTCTCAAGACATTTTGACCATGGGTGTTGGTGCACTTCTTCCTATGGAACAAGAACCTCATGATGATGAAGAAGAAGATAGACGTCTTACACATCATCAAACTACTTCAACATTCATAACACCACAAGCCCCTATTGCTCAACCGATACCTTTAGCCCAAGTTGAAGAGGATGATCAAGCTCCTCCTCATGACAATCTTCAAGAACAAGAACAAGAAAGTCCAATCATTGATGATGAACCTCAACAAATGCAATATGAACAAGAAGATCTTCCTCCACACATTAATGACCCATATGTTGAGGATGTGGATGATGGACATGAAGTTGAACCTCGTGAAACCCTTACCTCTATCATGCCACGAGTGGCCGGTCGGGTTGATGTTGACAAAATACTCACCGGCATATCGGAAGGTAGAGTCACTCGTAAACACTTGACCAACTTTTGTGCTCACTTATCTTTTGTGTCTAGTTTTGAACCCATCAAGGTACAAGATGCATTGATAGACAACGATTGGCTAGTTGCTATGCAAGAAGAGTTGAACAGTTTTGAACGCAACCAAGTGTGGTCGTTAGTCAAGAGGCCACCTACCGAACACAACGTCATTGGAACAAAATGGATTTTCAAGAACAAACAAGATGAGAATGGTGTAATCATCCGAAACAAGGCAAGGTTAGTGGCACAAGGGTACTCACAAGTTGAATTTTTGGACTTTGGTGAGACCTTTGCCCCCGTTGCCCGTCTTGAATCCATTCGCATCTTACTTGCTTATGCTGCTTTCAATGGTTTTACATTACATCAAATGGATGTGAAGAGTGCTTTTCTTAACGGTCCTCTACAAGAAGAAGTATATGTATCACAACCACCTGGGTTCGTTGATCCCGATCACAAAGACTATGTGTATAAACTTCATAAGGCTTTGTATGGCCTCAAACAAGCACCTCGTGCTTGGTATGATCATCTTAAGAAGTTTTTACTCGATGATGGTTTTGTGAGAGGGGTGATCGATCCTACTCTTTTTACTAAGAGGGATAAGGGTGATTTGATCTTATGCCAAATCTATGTAGATGATATCATTTTTGGTTCTCCTAACATTCATTTGTGCAAGAAGTTTGCGGCTTCAATGACCAAGAATTTTGAAATGTCACTCAATGCGGATTTGAAGTTCTTCCTTGGTTTTCAAATTCAACAATTTCAAGAAGGAATTTTCTTGTCTCAAGCAAAGTACCTCAAGGATATCCTAGAAGTTTGGTATGTCGATGCTAGTCCATGTAAGACACCAATGCCAACCAAAATAACACTCACTTGAAGACACACACCCCTTGACCCATCTAAATACCGCTCTATGATTGGTTCATTGCTTTATCTTTGTGCATCTAGACCAGACATCATGTTTAGTGTATGCATGTGTGCTAGATTTCAAGCTTCCCTAGGGAAAGTCATCATAAAGCGGTTAAGCATATTCCTAGATACCTTGTTCACACCCCAAAGTTGGGTCTATGGTATCCCAAGGATGCTAAGTTTGATCTCATTGGATACATGGATGCGGATTGGGCGGAGACAAAGTGGATCGTAAGTCCACCTCCGGTGCATGTCAATTTCTTGGGCGCTCTTTGGTAAGTTGGTCATCGAAGAAACAAAATTGTATTGCCCTCTCTACATGCAGAAGTTGAATACATTGCTGCCGCCAGTTGTAACAACTCAGTTATTATGGATGAGGCAAACTTTGAAGGATTATGGTATCACCTATAGACATGTGCCTCTTCTATGTGATAATGAAAGTGCTATCAACATTGCTGAGAACCCCAAGGATCATCTCCGCACCAAACACATTGATATTAGATATCACTTCTTGAGAGATCATGTTGAGAAAGGCGATATTCACATTGATCACATTGGGACAGATTTGCAATGGCGATATTTTCACCAAACCATTGGATGAAGCAAGGTTACATCGACTTAGGCGTGAACTTGGTATCTTGGAGCTTGACAACATTATGTGAAATCTAGTACTCATCCATGATTAAACTTAATGTCTTGTCGTGATGTAGGCATATATTTAGGGGAGACACTCAATTCATGAGTTCTCTCACCTTACATAATGCATAAATTGAACAAACACTCTCAAAGTTATCATAGTTTAAAAAAAACTAGGATACTTTAATATGATGGAGTAGTGACTATGCACTTAAAGTACAAATCTTTCTGTGTCATGTCATGTCTACTCAGACATGGTGGCGTTAGCCACCACTTGTAGTCTATGTCTATGATTGAGTAAGGTGGGATCTGAGTTCCTTCATAAATAAGTTTTACTGTGAGAAAATGTTTTCCTCATCATCATTATCAGCCCTCCTGTCCAAACTTCTGGCTCCGGACGTCCGGAAGGTTCCGGACGTCCGTGTGGTATTTCACTGCCGGACGTCCGCAAAACTCCGGACGTCCGTATATTCTACTCTGGTTCCCTTTGACCGGTCGTCCGGCCTCGCCGGACGTCCGTAAAAACCATTCTGGTTCACTCAAGTTTGACCTAGCAAATGAAGCTTCGAACGTCCGGAAGACTCCGGACGTCCGTAAGAACCGTTCTGTTACAATATGCCCGGTCGTCCGATGCCATCGGACGTCCGTAAAAGCATCCTGTTATCCTTCTTTGCTGATGGTCCTGACTCCGGTCGTCCGTCTGTTTCCGGATGTCCGGTCGCATATATAACTCCGGTCGTCCGAAGGCCCCGGACGTCCGTACGTTTCTACGAGGGTCTATATATACTGCGCCCTAGGGTTTTCAGTCAACCAACCCCATCCTTGTCAGTTCGCCGCCGCCGCCGGTTCTGTCGTGCGGCCCCTCCCCGCAACCGCCATTGCCAGAATAACCCTCGCCGGGTGTCTCCCGCCATGGATCTGAGACTTGCCGTCCGGCCCGTCCAGCCGTTCTGCTCGGGGCTTCTCTTCCCGTCCGTCCGTCGATCCCCTGCTCCGGTACTTCGCTTGGCTCTTCCGTGCTCTTCCTCGCCTAGTAGGGCAAACCCCCCCTCCCTCTCTTCACTTGTCACCCTGGTCTATGGAGGGGTGTTGACATGGGCTTTCCTTCTCCCCTAGGTTATGATGCCTCGGTCCAAGCACTCCACACGCAAGCAAGTCGCCGGAGGGCCGGCGCGTCCGTCTTGTCGTGGTGGTTCCAACGACTCCGAAGAGGCAGATCGCCCTCGGAAACGTGCCGCTCGTCCTCCCAGCTCGTCCAGTGATTCCTCTTCGGAGGGGTCAGATTTTGAGGATGAGCTTGAAGAGGTGGATCCGTCCCCGATGATTGGCGTCCGCGTCGCTGCCCCCAAGCCCGGCACTCGTCGTCCAACATTTCAACCTCCTCCTCCTCCGGTGCAACCCCACGGTGATGCCCGTCACATCTCCCTTGAGCCTCCACTAGCACTAGGCCGTCATGTTAAGCGTTTCAATGAAGTCCCCAAATCTTCATATCTCAAATTGCGTCGTGATGTAGATCAATTTACTGTTGCTAGGGATTCTCAGGATAGTCGCTTTCGCACGAATGTCCAAGCCGACATCTTCACCATGATTGTCATTCCTAAAGGCTTGTCACTTCATGTTTGCATTGATCTTGAACACATTCGCACTCATCCGGAGAAATATCCGGGAGCCATTGAGCTCATTGAGTCGTCAAACCTAGCTGCCCCATTCGCCTTTCAACACGACTTTAACCAGGCTGCCATCCATCAGTTTTATGCCACTTGTTACTTTGCCCCTGATAACACTGTCACATGGATGACCTCCGACACAGCTCTCACAGCATCTTATGCTGAGTTTGTCACTGCACCTGGATTTCCCGACACTGGGTTCAAAATCCACAAGGATGACCCCAACCATAAGCCCAAAGGCATTGCGGTCTGTGCGGATCTCCTTAGACCCCTATCATCTTTGTGTTGGGTAACGTAGTAATTTCAAAAAATTTCCTACGATCACGCAAGACCATGGTGATGGCATAGCAACGAGAGGGGAGAGTGTCCGTCCACGTACCCTCGTAGACCGAAAGCGGAAGCGTTATATCAACGCGGTTGATGTAGTCGTACGTCTTCACGATCCGACCGATCCAAGCACCGTTACTCGGCACCTCCGAGTTCTTAGCACACGTTCAGCTCGATGGCGATCCCGGGCTTCGATCCAGCAAAGCGTCGGGAGGAGTTCCGTCGACCGACGGCGTGGTGACGATCTTGATGTTCTACCGTCGCGGGGCTTCGCCTAAGCACCGCAACAATATGACCGAGGTGGAATATGGTGGAGGGGGCACCGCACGGCTAAGGAACGATCACGAAGATCAACTTGTGTGTCCATGGGGTGCCCCTGCCCCGTATATAAAGGAGGGAGGGAGGAGGAGGCCGCCCTCTACTATGGCGCCATGGGGAGTCCTACTCCCACCGGAGTAGGATTCCCCTTTCCTAGTCAACTAGGAACCCTTCCATGTATTAGGAGTAGGAGAGAAGGAAAGGGAAGGAAAAGGAGAAGGAAGGAAGGCGCCCCCTCCCTAGTCCAATTCGGACTAGTCCAAGGGAGGCGGCGGCCACCCTTTGGCCCTTTTCTCCTTTCCCGTATGGCCCATTAAGGCCCAATACGAATTCCGTAACTCTCCGGTACTCAAAAATACCGAATCACTCGGAACCTTTCCGAACTCGAATATAGTCGTCCAATATATCGATCTTTACGTCTCGACCATTTCGAGACTCCTCGTCATGTCCCCGATCTCATCCGGGACTCGAACTCCTTCGGTACATCAAAACTCATAAACTCATAATAAAACTGTCATCGAAACCTTAAGCGTGCGGACCCTACGGGTTCGAGAACTATGTAGACATGACCTAGAACTATTCTTGGTCAATAACCAATAGCGGAACCTGGATGCCCATATTGGCTCCTACATATTCTACGAAGATCTTTATCGGTCAAACCGCATAACAACATACTTTGTTCCCTTTGTCATCGGTATGTTACTTGCCCGAGATTCGATCGTCGGTATCCAATACCTAGTTCAATCTCGTCATCGGCAAGTCTCTTTACTCGTTCCGTAATACATCATCTCGCAACTAACTCATTAGTTGCAATGCTTGCAAGGCTTAAGTGATGTGCATTACCGAGAGGGCCCAGAGATACCTCTCCGACATTCGGAGTGACAAATCCTAATCTCAAATCGCCAACCTAACATCTGCCTTTGGAGACACCTGTAGTACTCCTTTATAATCACCCGATTCGTTGTGTGACGTTTGGTAGTACCAAAGTGTTCCTCCGTAAACGGAGTTGCATAATCTCATAGTCATAGGAACATGTATAAGTCATGAAGGAAGCAATAGCAACATACTAAGCGATCGTGTGCTAAGCTAACGGAATGGGTCATGTCAATCAGATCATTCAACTAATGATGTGACCTTGTTAATCAAATAACAACTCCTTGTTCATGGTTAGGAAACATAACCATCTTTGATTAACAAGCTAGTCAAGTAGAGGCATACTAGTGACATCTGTTTGTCTATATATTCACACATGTATTATGTTTCCGGTTAATACAATTCTAGCATGAATAATAAACATTTATCATGATATAAGGAAATAAATAATAACTTTATTATTGCCTCTAGGGCATATTTCCTTCAGTCTCCCACTTGCACTAGAGTCAATAATCTAGATCACATCACCATGTGATTAACATTGATAGTTCACATCATCATGTGATTAACACCCATAATTCACATCGCCATGTGACCAAGACCCAAAGGGTTTACTAGATTCAGTAATCTAGTTCACATCGCTATGTGATTAACACCCAAAGAGTACTAAGGTGTGATCATGTTTTGCTTTGTGAGAGAATCTTAGTCAGCGGGTCTGCCACATTCAGATCCGTATGTATTTTGCAAATCTCTATGTCAACAATGCTCTTGCACGGAGCTACTCTAGCTAATTGCTCCCACTTTCAATATGTATCCAGATTGAGACTCGAGTCATCTAGATTAGTGTTAAAACTTGCATCGACGTAACCCTTTACGACGAACCTTTTTTTTTACTTCCATAATCGAGAAACATATCCTTATTCTACTAAGGATAATTTTGACCGATGTCCATTGATCTACTCCTAGATCACTATTGCACTCCCTTGCCAAGCTTCGTGGTAGGGTATGCAATAGATCTGGTACACAGCATGACATACTTTATAGAACCTATGGCTGATGCATAGGGAATGACTTTCATTCTTTTTCTATCTTCTGCCGTGGTCGGGTTTTGAGTCTTACTCAATCTCGCACCTTGTAACACAGGCAAGAACTCTTTCTTTGACTGTTCCATTTTGAACTACTTCAAAATCTTGTCAAGGTATGTATTCATTGAAAAACTTATCAAGCGTCTTGATCTATCTCCATAGATCTTGATGCTCAATATGTAAGCAGCTTCACCGAGGTCCTTCTTTGAAAAACTCCTTTCAAATACTCCTTTATGCTTTGCAGAATAATTCTACATCATTTCCGATCAACAATATGTCATTCACATATACTTATCGAAATGTTGTAGTGCTCCCACTCACTTTCTTGTAAATACAGGCTTCTCCAAAAGTCTGTATAAAACCATATGCTTTGATCACACTATCAAAGCGTTTATTCCAACTCGAGATGCTTGCACCAGTCCATAGATGGATTGCTTGAAGCTTGCACATTTTGTTAGCTCCTTTAGGATTGACAAAACCTTCTGGTTGCATCATATGCAACTCTTCTTTAATAAATCCATTAAGGAATGCTGTTTTGACATCCATTTGCCGATTTCATAAAATGTGGCAATTGCTAACATGATTCGGACAGACTTAAGCATCGTTACGGTGAGAAAATCTCATCGTATTCAACACATTGAACTTGTCGAAAACCTTTTGCAACAAGTCGAGCTTTGTAGATAGTAACACTACTATCGGTGTCCGTCTTCCTCTTGAAGATCCATTTATTTAACATGGCTTGCTGATCATCGAGCAAGTCAATCAAAGTCCATACTTTGTTCTCATACATGGATCCTATCTCAGATTTCATGGCCTCAAGCCATTTTATGGAATCTGGGCTCATCATCGCTTCCTCATAGTCCGTAGGTTCATCATGGTCTAGTAACATGACTTCCGAACATGATTACCGTACCACTCTGTGCGGATCTTACTCTGGAAGACCTACGAGGTTTGGTAGCAACTTGATCTGAAGTTTCATGATCATCATCATTAACTTCCTCACTAATTGGTGTAGGAATCACTGGAACTGATTCTGTGATGAACTACTTTCCAATAAGGAGAAGGTACAATTACCTCATCAAGTTCTACTTTCCTCCCACTCACTTCTTTCGAGAGAAACTTCTTTTCTAGAAAGGATCCATCTTAGCAACAAATATCTTGCTTTCGGATCTGTGATAGAAGGTGTACCCAATAGTTACCTTTGGGTATTCTATGAAGACGCATTCTCCGATTTGGGTTCGAGCTTATCGGTGAAAACTTTTCACATAAGCATCACAACTCAAACTTTAAGAAACGACAGCTTAGGTTTATTGCTAAACCATAGTTCATACGGTGTCATCTCAGCGGATTTAGATGGTGCCCTATTAAACGTGAATGCAGCTGTCTTTAATGCATAACCCCAAAACGATAGTGGTAAATCGGTAAGATACATCATAGATCGCACCATATCAAAATAAAGTACGGTTTCGACGTTCGGACACACCATAATGTTGTGGTGTTCCGGTGGCGTGAGCTGTGAAACTATTCCACATTGTTTTCATTGAAGACCAAACTCGTAACTCAAATATTCATCTCCACGATCAGATCGCGAAAACTTTATTTTCTTGTTACGATGATTTTCCACTTCACTCTGAAATTCTTTGAACCTTTCAACTATTTCAGACTTATGTTTCATCAAGTAGATATACCCATATCTACTCAAATCATCTTGTGAAGGTCAGAAAATAACGATACTTGCCACGAGCATCAACATTCATTGGATCGCATACATCGGTATGTATTATTTCCAATAAGTCAGTAGCTTGTTCCATTGTTCCGAGAACGGAGTTTTAGTCATCTTGCCCAAAAGGCACGGTTCGTAAGCATCAAATGATTCATAATCAAGTGATTCCAAAATTCCATCAAGATGGAGTTTTCTTCATGCGCTTTACACCAATATGACCTAAACGGCAAGTGCCACAAATAAGTTGCACTATCATTATTAACTTTGCATCTTTTGGTTTCAATATTATGAATATGTGTATCACTATGATCGAGATCCAATGAACCATTTTCATTGGGTGTGTAACCATATAAGGTTTTATTCATGTAAGCGAACAACAATTTATTCTCTTACTTAAATGAATAACCGTATTGCAATAAACATGATCAAATCATATTTATGCTCAACACCAAATAACACTTATTTAGGTTCCACACTAATCCCGAAAGTATAGGGAGTGTGCGATGATGATCATATCAATCTTGGAACTACTTCCAACACTCATCGTCACTTCCCTTCAACTAGTCTCTGTTTATTCTGCAACTCCTGTTTGAGTTACTACTCTTAGCAACTGAACCAGTATCAAATACCGAGGGGTTGCTACGAACACTAGTAAAATACACATCAATAATTTGTATATCAAATATACCTTTGTTCACTTTGCCATCCTTCTTATCCGCCAAATACTTGGGGTAGTTCCGCTTCGAGGACCAGTTCCATTGTAGCAAAAGCACTTAGTCTCGGGCTTAGATCCAGACTTGGGCTTCTTCACTCGAGCAACAACTTGCTTGCCGTTCTTCTTGAAGTTCCCTTCTTCCCTTTGCCCTTTTCCTTGAGACTAGTGGTCTTGTCAACCATCAACACTTGATGTTTTCTTGATTTCTACCTTCGCTGATTTTAGCATCGAGAAGAGCTTGGGAATTGTTTTCGTCATCCCTTGCATATTATAGTTCATCACGAAGTTCTAGTAACTTTAGTGATGGTGACTAGAGAATTCTGTCAATCACTATCTTATCTGGAAGATTAACTCCCACTTGATTCAAGCGATTGAAGTACTCAGACAATCTGAGCACATGCTCACTAGTTGAGCGATTCTCCTCCATCTTTTAGCTATAGAACTTGTTGGAGACTTCATATCTCTCAACTCGGGTATTTGCTTGAAATATTAAATTCAATTCCTGGAACATCTCATATGGTCCATGACGTTCAAAACGTCTTTGAAGTCCCGATTCTAAGCCGTTAAGCATGGTGCACTAAACTATTAAGTAGTCATCATATTGAGCTAGCAAAACGTTCATAACGTCTGCATCTGCTCCTGCAATAGGTCTGTCACCTAGCGGTGCATTAAGGACATAATTCTTCTGCGCAGCAATGAGGATAAACCTCAGATCACGGATCCAATCCGCATCATTGCTACTAACATCTTTCAATACAATTTACTCTAGGAACACATATGAAAACATAGGGAAGCAACAACGCGAGCTATTGATCTATAACATAATTTGCAAAATACTACCAGGACTAAGTTCATGATAAATTAAAGTTCAATTAATCATATTACTTAAGAACTCCCACTTAGACAGACATCTCTCTAGTCATCTAAGTGATCACGTGATCCAAATCAACTAAACCATAACCGATCATCACGTGAGATGGAGTAGTTTTCAATGGTGAACATCTTATGTTGATCATATCTACTATATGATTCACGCCGACCTTTCGGTCTCCGTGTTCGAGGCCATATCTGCATATGCTAGGCTCGTCAAGTATAACCTGAGTATTCGCGTGTGCAAAACTGGCTTGCACCCGTTGTAGATGGACGTAGAGCTTATCACACCGATCATCACGTGGTGTCTGGGCACGACGAACTTTGGCAACGGTGCATACTCAGGGAGAACACTTCTTGATAATTTTAGTGAGAGATCATCTTATAATGCTACCGTCAAACAAAGCAAAATAAGATGCATAAAAGATAAACATCACATGCAATCAATATAAGTGATATGATATGGCCATCATCATCTTGTGCTTGTGATCTCCATCTCCGAAGCACCGTCGTGATCACCATCGTCACCGGCGCGACACCTTGATCTCCATCGTAGCATCGTTGTCGTTACGCCATCTATTGCTTCTACGACTATCGCTACCGCTTAGTGATAAAGTAAAGCAATTACAGGGCGTTTGCATTTCATACAATAAAGCGACAACCATATGGCTCCAGCCAGTTGCCGATAACTTCGGTTACAAAACATGATCATCTCATACAATAAAATATAGCATCATGTCTTGACCATATCACATCACAACATGCCCTGCAAAAACAAGTTAGACGTCCTCTACTTTGTTGTTGCAAATTTTACGTGGCTGCTACGGGCTTAAGCAAGAACCAATCTCACCTCGCATCAAAACCACAGCGATACTTCGTCAAATAGACTCCGTTTAACCTTCTCAAGGACCGGCGAGCCACACTCAGTTCAACTAAAGTGAGAGAGACAGACACCCGCCAGCCACCTTTAAGCACGAGTGCTCGTAGCGGTGAAACCAGTCTCGCGTAAGCGTCTGGCGTAATGTCGGTCCGGGCCGCTTCATCTCACAATACCGCTGAACCAAAGTATGACATGCTGGTAGGCAGTATGACTTGTATCGCCCACAACTCACTTGTGTTCTACTCGTGCAAAACATCAAACCATAAAAACCTAGGCTCGGATGCCACTTTTGGGGAACGTAGTAATTTCAAAAATTTTCCTACGATCACGCAAGACCATGGTGATGGCATAGCAACGAGAGGGGAGAGTGTCCGTCCACGTACCCTCGTAGACCGAAAGCGGAAGCGTTATATCAACGCGGTTGATGTAGTCGTACGTCTTCACGATCCGACCGATCCAAGCACCGTTACTCCGGCACCTCCGAGTTCTTAGCACACGTTCAGCTCGATGACGATCCCCGGGCTTCGATCCAGCAAAGCGTCGGGGAGGAGTTCCGTCAGCACGACGGCGTGGTGACGATCTTGATGTTCTACCGTCGCAGGGCTTCGCCTAAGCACCGCAACAATATGACCGAGGTGGAATATGGTGGAGGGGGCACCGCCTGCAGCTAAGGAACGATCACGAAGATCAACTTGTGTGTCCATGGGGTGCCCCTGCCCCGTATATAAAGGAGGGAGGGAGGAGGAGGCCGGCCCTCTACTATGGCGCGCATGGGGAGTCCTACTCCCACCGGGAGTAGGATTCCCCTTCCTAGTCAACTAGGAACCCTTCCATGTATTAGGAGTAGGAGAGAAGGAAAGGGAAGGAAAAGGAGAAGGAAGGAAGGGGCGCCCCCCTAGTCCAATTCGGACTAGTCCAAGGGGCGGCGGCCACCCTTTGGCCCTTTTTCTCCTTTCCCGTATGGCCCATTAAGGCCCAATACGAATTCCGTAACTCTCCGGTACTCGAAAAATACCGAATCACTCGGAACCTTTCCGAACTCCGAATATAGTCGTCCAATATATCGATCTTTACGTCTCGACCATTTCGAGACTCCTCGTCATGTCCCCGATCTCATCCGGGACTCCGAACTCCTTCGGTACATCAAAACTCATAAACTCATAATAAAACTGTCATCGAAACCTTAGCGTGCGGACCCTACGGGTTCGAGAACTATGTAGACATGACCTAGAACTATTCTTGGTCAATAACCAATAGCGGAACCTGGATGCCCATATTGGCTCCTACATATTCTCGAAGATCTTTATCGGTCAAACCGCATAACAACATACTTTGTTCCTTTGTCATCGGTATGTTACTTGCCCGAGATTCGATCGTCGGTATCCAATACCTAGTTCAATCTCGTCACCGCAAGTCTCTTTACTCGTTCCGTAATACATCATCTACAACTAACTCATTAGTTGCAATGCTTGCAAGGCTTAAGTGATGTGCATTACCGAGAGGGCCCAGAGATACCTCTCCGACATTCGGAGTGACAAATCCTAATCTCGAAATCGCCAACCTAACATCTGCCTTTGGAGACACCTGTAGTACTCCTTTATAATCACCCGATTCGTTGTGACGTTTGGTAGTACCAAAGTGTTCCTCCGTAAACGGAGTTGCATAATCTCATAGTCATAGGAACATGTATAAGTCATGAAGGAAGCAATAGCAACATACTAAGCGATCGTGTGCTAAGCTAACGGAATGGGTCATGTCAATCAGATCATTCAACTAATGATGTGACCTTGTTAATCAAATAACAACTCCTTGTTCATGGTTAGGAAACATAACCATCTTTGATTAACAAGCTAGTCAAGTAGAGGCATACTAGTGACATACTGTTTGTCTATATATTCACACATGTATTATGTTTCCGGTTAATACAATTCTAGCATGAATAATAAACATTTATCATGATATAAGGAAATAAATAATAACTTTATTATTGCCTCTAGGGCATATTTCCTTCACTTTGTCTGATACTGAAAAACAAAAGGGTCTAAACCAAGTCTCTATTTGGCGTTTTCCATTCAACATCATTTATCAGTGTGTCATCCGCACCATTTATCCCAAGATGGGTGACAAGGGCTCCTGTAGCAGCTACTGCATTGATCTCATGCATCGCCTTTACACATCTCCTAAAGGGAAGATAAATGTTCCACACTTTCTATGGCATGAGATTCGCCTTGCTAGCTTCCAGCACAAGCGGGCTTTTCCTCATGCATCTTTTCTTCAGGCATTTATTGAGAGTGCAGCTCCCTTTCCCATTGCACGCACTCATATACATGAGAGATGGGTCATCCCACCTCACATGGCGGCTGACCATGTTCCTCCTCCTCCCGCTACTGCTAGTCGCACCGCCGCTCTAGTTTTCCTCGCACGCTAACCATCCTCATTCCAAAGGATGCCTCCTTTGGGCGCATTGCTCGTTTTCTTGGGAAGGCTCATTCAGCCATGATGAAGATGTTCACCTTCTAGTGCTCCCAATACCACGATGTGGTCACTTTGCATGGTCACTTCCAAGAACGCTCAAGGATCGTCTGCGAGACTCAAAGCGTATATGATGTGAGTGACGATGAGCGTCTTCTGCGAGAACCCCTTCTGATTTTGGTTTTCCCTCCGGTCCTGAGTGGGCTGATTTCTTTGACGAGACTGGTGGCAGTGGTGTTCATGATGATGATGATGAGGATGAGCTTTAATACTATCATGTCATTCCCCTCTTTGTTTTTGGATACTTGATGCCAAAGGGGGAGTAGGCTCCATATGCATTACTCTAGCTCATTATGTAATCGAACCTATGTTAGGAGTAGTTTGTTGAACTATGTTATGGGTTGTTGAACTATGTTATAAAGTTTGTTAGTTATGAATCTATATGATATATGAATTGATCCATTTGTTGATTATGAGTTTGGTGAATCTATATGAATTGATCTATATGAAGTGATCCAACTATTGTGGCATCAGTTTGAGGGGGAGCCCTCTCGCTACTCGCTACCTATTCTTATTATGGTTATTGAGCTTCACAACAAATACTTCCGATTACTATTATGAGTATGCATATGAGTTGTCATCAACTACCAAAAAGGGGGAGATTGAAAGTGCAATCATGCCCTTAAATCATATTTTGATGTTGATGACAACACATATGCTCGGGACTAATCATGTTTATCAAGTATATCTCAGGATTGTGTTCCAAAGACCGTATGCATGGATCATGACTAGGGACAAAAAGCATATAACTCAAGAATGGAGATACAAGGTGTTAACTTCATTTATGTTTTGTTCTTGAGTATAGGGATCCCGCACTATTAAGAGGGGATCGATGGATCTGTGAAAAACTTGCTCAAAGCTGGTATCTATATACCTTACCTTCGGACGTCCGGCGCTCTACGGACCTCCGGTCCTTCCTGATTGCCCGGACGTCCGGACGCTTACGGACGTCCGACACTTCCACAACAGAAACATTTTTGCGGATTTCCGGAACCCTCCGGACGTCCGACACTTTCACATCAGAAACTTTCTTACGGATGTCCGGCCCCTCTCGGACGACCGTATCTATACTACTGGTTTGTGGGTCACACTTTTCACAGCGGCCGAAACATTTTTGCGGATGTCCGGAACTCTCCGGACGTCCGACACTTTCGCATCAGAAGCATTCTTACGGATGTCCGGCCCTGCTCGGACGACCGTATCATGTACATTGGTTTGTGGGTCACACTTTTCACAGCGGTCGGTCGTCCGATGACTGTCGGACGTCCGGACCCATTTGGGCCTCCGGACGTCCGACGTTCTCCGGACGTCCGGCCATCCTGCACTAAGCGGTCACCTTTTTCCCACCACATATATATACTCCTTTCCCTTCCACGGGTTGAGGTTGACCATTCACTTTGAACAAACCTTAGAACACTTCTCACACTCTCTCTCATTTCTCCACACCAAATCCTAGATCCTCAAGGGATTTGAGAGCTTTGAAAAGAAGCTGTCCGATCAAGTGATAGATCCACTTCTCCTCCTTCTTTGCACCCAAGGAATTCGTGATTTGAGCAAGTCTTGAGCAAATCCCCATCGGTCTTGTTACTCTTGGAGGTTGGAGACTCCTAGGCGGTAGGAGTCTTTCGGAGAGGAATCGACCTTTGTGATTACCCCCGGATAAGTTTGTGAGGTTTGGAGACCACCCAAGGTCTACCACTAGTGGTTGAGAAACGCCTTCGTGGCGTTGTCTCAAAGGGAGAATAGGGTGAGCCTTCGTGGCGTTGGTGTGCCTTCGTGGTAACATCCACCTCTCTACGGTGACTAGCTTCCTCCAAGGAAGTGAACATCGGCATACATCCTCGTCTCCCGGAGTTGCGGTTATTCCTAACCCTAACTCCATACTTGTGGTTACTTGTTTTGGTTTGCACTTACTTACATCATATTGTGCTTGCTCACTTATGTACTTGTGCTACTTGCCTAGTACTTCATACTTATTAGCAATTGTTAGGCTCACTTTCATATTCCGCACTATTGCCTAAAATTGCTAAGTAATAATTAAAATTTGTAATTGTACCTATTCACCCCCCCTCTAGGTCCATCTCGATCCTTTCAAAGTGGCATTCAAGATGGAGATGGCGGAGGAGGAAGCCAGGTACCAGGCGGCCTTTGAAGCCCGTGATGCCGCCTGGAAAAAGGAGGCGGTGGATCTTTGAGGGCGGGCGCGTCGTCGTGCGGAGGAGGTGTATGAAGACGGGTACTTTGCGAGGAAGGTCAAAGGCGCTAGGCGCCTCATCACTGCATGGAGGTGGGCCGATAAGTTCTAGCGTGCCATCGACGAGGAGCTCCGGTGGGCGCCCGACGAAATGTCAAGATCGTTCACGCTCGTCCACCAGGAAGAGGTAGATCAGTACGTCAAGCACTGCGAGGCGGAGGATGCGAAGTACTGCCTCCGCACTGGGAAGATGCCGCGCACCAGGGAGCTGCTAGCGAGGGGCTGCCGGAATACTACCCCCAGGAGGGATTATTAGTTTTAGTATTGTTCGTTTTCAATTTTATGCAATGTACCTAGTAGTTAAGTATCATCACGTATATGTGATGATATTATATATATTCTGTGATGAACTAATGAACAATCTATCTATTATAAACTTACTAAAACAAGAGTCAAATAAGCCATCACATTCGTCCACATAGATTAAATTATCTCGACCATAAATTGTAGATATTAACGGATGTGATTTAAAAGAAGTAGCGTTATGCATAAATATGTAACGTATAAATAGTTCGACACATCACGTGTCTCGGACAAATAACACGTCTTTGATTGCCAAACTCATATGTCCCACACGATCAAGCATAGCTTACAGGCATTGCAATGGCAGCCAACTAAGTAGCCAGCCAGCGAACGAAGTAAGAGTCCGACTGAAAAAAAAGGAAGGCCGATTTAAAAAAAACAAGGAAGTAAGAGTTCGGATATGTATGTACACAAGTTGTAAAAAAAGAAAAAATCAACACGTACACAGCATCTAGGGACAAGGCCCTAGCCTATCGGCTAAAAGAAAGGCACTAGCCTATAATACGTACGTAAAGCTACTAGGACTCCTAGGAACCAAGCAAAAAGGCACGGCCCGTTTAAAAAAAGTGTTGGCATGCATACCAAAAGCAACAAGTTGTGCGAATATATGTAAACAAAAGAAGTGAAACCCAAACCTGTACAGGAAAAAGAATAGTTGCCAAATTAGTATACCTTGATTTTATTTTATTTTTGCTGGTGTTTATGTGAAAAAACTGATTGCTAACAATGGTTGTAAATAAATAAAGATTTGTCATAAAAATGTTAAAGATAAATTGTAAGTGCATCTAGTGCCACCCCTAGTTGGTTTTGGAGTATTGACGACAAACTTGGTTGAGGGACTAATGTGTTTGTGAGAATTGCAGGATAACACATGTAGTAGTCCCACATTGATTTGGTTTACCTACCAGAGATGACCCCTAAAAATATGTGAAGACATTGAAGACAATGGTGGTTTGTGAAGATATTCCCAACAAAGATTATGACTTGAGAAGACATTCACGTGAAGACTATGGAGTGCGATCTGAAGATATATCTCGTGCCTCCAAAAAAGGACCGAGAAGACCAGGAAAACTAAGGAGCCCAAGAAGATTTCTAGACATGAACTGACTCCTACTACCGTTCAGTGCAATAAGGATGAAACCATTGATCTGTCCAGCGATGAAGATCTTGGTGATGATGCCCTTGAGCAACTGATCAAGATCAAGCAAGAGGCGGAGACCTTCAATGATCTGCCCCTCTTTGATGTTGATATACTGAACAACTTCATTGATGAGTGGTTCAATGGCCAGAACGTAAGCATCGATGATCTTCAGCTTCCTGTGGACATCGGCGTTACCTTCCACGGAGCCATTGCTAATGAGTTGGCCTTGGCTCAGGAGATTGTTGAGCTCAAGAACAAAATTGATTATGAGAAGGCTCACTTCAAGAAGAACATGGCCAAGCTCAGCATGGCAGATGTTCAGATCTTCAAGAAGATGTTGCATGACCTCAAGGAAGAGTTTCACAAGAAGCGTGAAGAAGCAAAAGGTTCAAGAGAGCGCATGAAGTACTTTGCGCAGAAAAGTGTTCAAGCACACAATGAGGCTGAGAAGCGCAAGGCTCTTGGGCATCCTGGCATCGACCCCAAGATGGTTGCCAAGAAAAAGAAGTCTGTTGTGGCCCAAGCAAAAGCATCAATGCAGGAAGAACCTCGCATTGTTTTCCCTGCCAGCATGACAAGCTCGAAGCCTAAGGTCCCCTCAGTAGCTTCAGAAGTGAAGAAGACAAGTGCAGCTGAAGCCGAAGCCAAGAAATGCTGGCACAAAAATGCTTCTGATGATGCACCATCAAAGAAGAAGCTGAAGACAAAGTCTTCAAAGAAAGAGCGTGCTGCTGCCACAAAGCCCCTTGTTGTTGAGCCCATTTCTGTTGCCCGCCTAGCCTCCACCAACCAAGAGTGTCGCATTGTTATCCACGAGCCTGCTTTCACAGAGGCTCCTAAAGATGAAGAAGTTCCAGCTATTGACCCCATCACAGCTGAAGACATCGGTCATGAAGACAATGTTGAAGATGATGAAGTCCTTCCTCAGCTCGAGCCCCAACTAGTATCATCGCCTGTTCTTACAAACAGCGAACTCATCAGCATTGTTCATCCATTGACACCAATTGCTCAGGATGATTCATGGGCGGATCGCCCTCAACAAGACACCCCCATTCATGATAAGACACCCAGAACTCCACCACCTCAAGTCCCCACTCCAGTGCTTGATGACGAAAACTACATGGTGCATACCACTCCATCACCACAGGCATCGCCCGCTTTCCGCAGGCTTCGCAAAGGACCTAGGCCACAAGTCACCATGTCGAGCATTCCGGAAGGGGAAGCGCAACAAAGCTCAGTTGCACGTCAAGTGTTTCCTGAAGCCACCCCTACTGCGAATGTCTCTGATTCTGAAGCTAAAGCTACTGAAGACATTCCGGCTGCATCAGCCGATGAAGATCAAGAAACAAGAGAAGAAGAAAGAGTTGCCACAACCCCTGCTGTTGATCCAGTCATTCTCGAGGAGAATGTAACTATGCCCGACCCTCTGTTATTGAAAAACGGATGTTGGAACCACTAAGGCTGCCACAAACTACGCTACTGACGCCAATGACGTTGTCATGGCCGAAGACAATGTGGAGCCTGAAACTAATGTGGTGCCTGAAGCTCAAGAACAACCTGATGCGACTGTGAATGCTAAAGCCACTGTTCCACCTCCAAGGCCTCGCACCATTGAACAGGCCTATAATCGCGGCCAGCTTGTCACAGTGAGATGGCCCATTTTTGGTTCCACCAACTGCTCCTGGACCACAGTACGACTACCATGTTGAGCAGAGGCCTCAAGTTCAGAAGCCAAAGCCCAGGCTGCCAAGGCTTCCAGGTGCTGCCACATTGCCAGGATCGTTCAGCGTGACCATCTTCAGGGCACACAACACATTCTTCGGCAGCGCCAAGAATCCATATATGAAGCCAAAGATCTCTTCTGACTGCTTCTGGAGCTATCAGCGGCGTAGCTATTACTCCTGCATTCTATACAAGCAAGAGCGAATATTTCCCCACATGTGTCTTGATTGTGAAGATATTGCTGGGCTGCCCTGTCTTGGAGAAGCACTGGACTGCTTTAGGGATGCTGGTTTGCTGCAATTTGTAACTGATAAAGAGCACTGGAATGAAGAGCTTCTGCTGCAGTTCTATGCCACACTTCACATTCATGGCTACAACAGGGATCTGAAGACATGGATCCTTGAGTGGATGACAGGAGATGTGCACCATGAAGCCAAAGCTCAAGACATCATCGAGGTGTCTTCCCTGCCCACTCCAGGTGAGATCTATGAGCCTGGTTATCAGCTACACAGAAATGAACTGCAGAGTATATTTCAGAAGCCTAAGACGAATATGAGCCAGATGCTCAGCATGATGAAGCCATTGCCTCAAGATGCTGAATATCCCAAGGAATTCTTCATCAAAGACCTCGAGTACTTGCCCTGCACAGTGTATCACATTCTAAGGCATACTCTATCGACAATCAAGGGAAATTCTTCTGAAGTCAAACTTGAAGGAACCATGAAGAATTTCTTCATCAGACAACTTGCTGCATCTAGGATTGATCTATTTGGCTTGATGTTTTATGCTCCATGGGTGATGCGCCTGGTCAAACTACATTCTTCTGTTGACTATCAGCCCTCAGCGCACAACCATCTTGTTTTTCTGCCTGAGGTTGATTTGTCCGTTGAAGCCATCTACCCTGATCTTGCCAAGGAGCCTCTATATCTTCACAATGTTGATCGTCAAAGCTTCATGCAACCAATAGAAGGAATTCATGTTCCCAATGCTGCCAGTACTGCTTATCCTCTGGCTGGCAATATGCATGAGCCACATCGTGCCAACACTGAAGCCACTGCTAGTATAGTCGCCCAAAGGCCTTGGAAGCGTCCTCGTGTCCTCAATGACTGAGAGCTTCTTGTGGCCTTACATCAGAAGCAGGACAAGCACCATGACTGGCTAAAGCGTCAGATGCAGAGTATCTTGGTGGACGTCAATCACATCAGAAACTTTGCCACCAAGAACTCATCCGTAGCTCATGAAGCCTGTCGGCAGTCTTGGAAGAGTCTCACACTACTATGCCCTGAAGAAGATCTTTGTGAAGATGGCTTCACTGAGGGCTTCAAATTTGATTCCAGACCTCCATGCAATGTAAGCTGGTGCCGCACTACATCAATAGAAGAGTCTGAGTATTCATCTTCGGCTGCAACTATTGTTGCGAGAGTCATCGATGAAGAAGGCGACACCACTTCACCGACCATGGCTGCACTGCATCTCGACACTGCACCAGGCCATTCTGCACCATCAAACTCCAGCGTCGACCCTGCACCTTCATCTACTCCAGATGGGAACGAGTAGATACTCTATGTCTTCAAACCTTTTTGGTCATTACTGATAAAAGGGGGAGAAGCATATGAGTTGATAGTCTTCAAGCGGGTCCTTGTGGGTGGTTGCTATATTTTTCCAAGTGTTTACAACTCTCATCTTTTGATACATTTGGTTCTTTGGGTTGTAACACTTAAACTCGATGGTCGTATGCTACTTTTTCTGCTACTCTATGATCGATGATAAATTCCGCATGAAGCCATTCCGCAGACGTCCATTTTTCCTTATGCATGTCATTATCTTCGTTATATCCTTATTTGCATGATGAATTGTCTTCATAAGTTGAAGAGGATCTCCACAAAGTAAAACCTGCCATGTGCATTTGCATTCAAAAGCAAATTACTTATATGCACATCTCCAGGGGGAGCCTTTTGCTATTTATGAAGACAACACCTTAATCCTTAAACTTTCACATACTTTTATCCCCGCTGAAAACTTCAACCAGTTTGTCATCAATCACCAAAAAGGGGGAGATTGTAAGTGCATCTAGTGCCCCTAGTTGGTTTTGGAGTATTGACGACAAACTTGGTTGAGGGACTAATGTGTTTATGAGAATTGCAGGATAACACAGGTAGTAGTCCCACATTGATTCGGTTTACCTGCCAGAGATGACCACTACTAGGGAAAAGCCCATACACAGAATCTTACCAGCAACGCGCTTTAAAATAAGGCGCTGCTGCTACGTAGCAGTAGCGCGCGCAAACAAAACTCGCTGCTGAAATAAATATAGCAGTAGCGTGCCCGCTCTAAGACACGCTACTGCTATAATTCCCACGACTCCGCCTCGAGGCTAGTTCTAGCAGCAGCGCGTTAGCACGAAGAGCGCTACTGCTACAGATCATAGCAGCAGCGCATTTCACCAATAAGCGCTACTGCTAAGTTTACTACGAAAATTTAGTCCCACCTTGCTCCGTGAAGAGAGTTTCTACCATCTTAAATATGTTACTTCTCAAACTTTGACAAGCATTTGGTCTTCATTGAACTCTATGTGTAGAATTTATGGCCGCAATATGGGTGAGGACTCATACTGACAAATCAGATTGTACACAAAAAGATCGTTGATGATCAATGTATTTTTGATGTCTATTTTTACATGCTGACACATAGCAGTAGCGCGTTCTTTGTGAAAGGCGCTACTGCTAGGTAGTTTAGTAGTAGCGCCTTTCTCTATAGAACGCTACAGCTAAGCCATTCCATCTCCCACCCCCACTCTCCTCTATCTGATCCACTCGCACTCACTGGATCTCCCCCTCAACCCCCCGCGCCGGTCCTCCCCCGTCGCCCCTCCTCCCTCTGTGCCGCCGTCACCTCCTCCTCCTCGCTGGACTCGATACTGTCCTCCTCCTCCATCCTCCCTTCACTTGCCGCTGGCCGGCCCCTCCTCGCTCCACCTTCCTCCTCCGTCCTCCCTCCACTCTCCGCCGGCCGGCCCCTCCTCGCTCCGCCTTCCTCCTCCGTCCTACTCTCTTCTCCCTCCTCGAGTCGCCCCTCCTTCTCCATCCTCCCTGCAACATTTTGATTTAGTAGGCTAGTTCATATGCAACATTTTGATTTAGTTGATTTAGTTGATTTAGAACATTTTGATTTAGTTGATTTAGAACATTTTGATTTAGTTGATTTAGAACATTTTGATTTAGTTGATTTAGTAGGCTAGTTGATTTAGAACATTTTGATTTAGTTGATTTAGTATGCTAGTGGATTTAGTAGGCTAGTTGATTTAGTTGATTTAGTATGCACCATTTTATTGTTATTTTTTCTGTACATGGATAGGTAGATGCTTTTGTTTTTTTGTAATAAGTTATTTTTTGGCAAAATGTAGGTGCCAATTTAGTTAAATTTGCCACTTGTTTTATTAATCAATTATCTTAGGCAATAGGGGCCAAATTAGATGAAATGTCTTGGTAGGTGGTACCCTGATTTGGTAGATATTTGTGAAAAGTTTTTTCGGCACTAGGTGCCACCGAAATGCTTTGTTAGGCGGTACCTTGTCATCTAATATGTTACTAGATCTTAGGATTATAATTGTCCATCAAATTGCTTCTGGGGGAAGAACCAAAAATATCACATGCTACTATTTTTCTTTCTTGTGAAGTGGATCATTAATCCTTTGCTCATATTGCTTTAGGAAAATGGCGCCACCACCACCACCACTATGTCGACTGTGCAAGTCAAGGTGCGCCAGTAGCCTTGCAACTGGCAAGCTGTTTGGCATCTACTTCCAGCCGAGTTTTCTTCAAGCGGCGGTAAAAAATTAGATGAAATGTAACAACTATTTTATTTTTAGTGTTGGCATTACTGCATTGTGTCATTTTGCTTTTTTTACACAAATCGTCCCATGCAATGTGATACGTCTCCAACGTATCTATAATTTTTTATTGTTCCATGCTATATTATATTCTGTTTTGGATGTTTAATGGGCTTTATTATACACTTCTATATTATTTTTGGGACTAACCTATTAACCGGAGGCCCAGCCCAAATTGTTGTTTTCTTTCCTATTTCAGTGTTTCGAAGAAAAGGAATATCAAACGGAGTCCAAACGGAATGAATCCTTCGGGAGAGTTATTTTTGGGACGGAAGCAATCCAGGAGACTTGGAGTAGACGTCAGGGAAGCTTCGAGGTGGCCACGAGGCAAGGAGGTGGGCCTGCCCCCCTGGGCGCGCACCACACCCTCGTGGGCCCCTTGTGGCTCCCCTGACCGACTTCTTTCGCCTATATATATATATCCATATAGCCTAAAAACATCGGGGAACAGAATAGATCGGGAGTTCCACCGCCGCAAGCCTCTGTAGCCACCAAAAACCAATCGGGACCCTGTTCCGGCACCCTGCCGGAGGGGGATCCCTCACTGGTGGCCATCCTCATCATCCCGGCGCTCTCTGTGACGAGGAGGGAGTAGTTCACCCTCGGGGCTGAGGGTATGTACCAGTAGCTATGTGTTTGATCTCTCTCTCTCTCTCTCTCTCTCTCTCTCTCTCTCTCTCTCTCTCTCTCTCTCTCTCTCTCGTGTTCTTGAGGTGGTAATCTTGATGTATCGTGAGCATTGCTATTATAGTTGGATCTTATGATGTTTCTCCCCCTCTACTCTTGTAATGGATTGATTTTTCCCTTCGAAGTTATCTTTCGGATTGAGTCTTTAAGGATTGTGGCTCAAAACCCTACATCGCGCTTGGCCAATTCCTCCTGAAAGGCCCTCAGCTCCTCGCGAGTCTGGTGGAACCAGGTCTGCGTCTCAACGACGCGCGCCTTGAAGTCCACCTCCGCGTTGTCCACCGTTGCCATCCTGGAATTGACCTTGTCCAGGCGGGCACGGTAGAGCACCTGGAGCTTCCAGAAATCGGCCCCCATGGCGCGGAAAAGCTGCTCTTTTGGAGAACCGTCGCCGCCAACGCCCGGCTCAACAACCACCCTGCCTGCCCGCGCACCATTTTTGGGCCCCAACGACACGATTGCGCTTACGTGTGGCCCAGGCCCGGGGGCTCCTGTCAGTGTACAAAAAGAGGGGTACATTTTTTGTACCCCTATAATTGTGCACGGGCAGTCTAAGCCGCGGGCACCACCGCACTGAGCAAGGCAAGGGAGGTGAGCCAAGGTAAGGCCGAAGCTCGAAATGAGCAGAACGACGCCAAGACCAAAACCACAAAGAGCAAAGGGGACGAAGCAGACTCCCTCGGCAAGATCCTTGCCGGGAGGTGGTTTTAGCAAACCCGGCAAGACCCTTGCCATGGCAGCTCGCCCCACACCTATGGAGCGAATCACCCTTGAGTCCACTGCCCCCGTGGGGCAAGGATTCGGGAGACATTCCCGTGGTGGCATGCAGATCTTTGTGAAGACATTCAAGATCAGATACACGCTATAGAAGATGACGACCCTTGGCGGGATCCCAGCCAAGGAGGACCACAAGGCCCCCGGCAAGAGCCTTGCCGGGGATGACAGCAGGCGCCACGGCAAGACCCTTGCCGGGGCTACGGCGAGGCCCTTGCCAAGAGCACCCGTAGGGCCACCATCAGGCCCACGCCAATCAAACCTCCACCACCGTTCGCATGCAGCTGCCGACCTAACCAGTTGGGCAGGCACCTGCATGGCGGCAAGCGGATCTTCATGGAGACCCACCACCGCGCCACCTCAGCTGCCTGCTGCCTAAATGGCACCGCTGGCACCGCTGGCAGTATGCGTGTCGACATCGAAGGGAGCGGCGATGGGCGAGACAGGCTCTCCCCATCCCGATAAAGCAAGGACACCTAAGCAAGGCGCATTAAAGGTGCCTTGTCATGTAATCGAGGATAAACTTCGCATCACTGCATACCCTTTCCACCTCCTGTGTGCCATCTTGTAGCAACCCCTTTCCCTATAAAAGGAGGCCCAAGGCGACCAGGAGGAGGATTCGGCTTTTTGGAGCTCCTCATGCCCTATTGCTAGTTCAAGAACACAGATAAACAAACCACCAAAGCAGGAGTAGGCCTTCCTCCGCATCAATCCCCACTTCGGGTTGTGGCTCAAAGTCTTCAACGTGAAGCCGAAGGTGGTGGATGGCCAACACGCGGAGTGCGGGGGAGCCATGGTGAGCAAGCTATCCAACATCTCCTGGCCCAAAGGCACTTTTGTGGAGACAGTAAAGGAATGGCAAAAGCAGTGGTTCTACATCACAGAACCTCGCGGCACCACCTGGGCCGCGGCTGCCGAATTCCGCTCTGGTGCTCCCATGCGACTCACCTCCTGGGTCGAGAAGAGTCCGGACTAGTGTTCACCTAACGAGCTGATAGCGCTGCAGACGCGCGCTCAAAGCATGGTGACTAAGAACGTCAAACTTGTTGACGTCATCCAGGTGATGCTGGTCCGCCGGATTCTTCCGTGCCAGCACCGAAGCCGCCCTTTGTGGGAGTTCAATTCGAAGAAGCACCAGACCTTGGTAAGGCTCTTCGAGACTACTCACGAATGTGCCTGGAAGTTGCTTTTTAAGGGCAACAGGAAGCCACAGGCCACGGATTCAGACCATGGTCATGATTGTACACACCCTGCGAGCAAGGTATGTTATTTCTGACGTATCACCAACCTCATTGTTTCGAGGGTGGCGTCTGAACTTTTATTATGGTTCCTTTAGGACTAGATAGAGAGGGCGAAGCGAATCCAGTGTCCGGCTCCACTGCCCGAAGAACCGGTCATCCCACGCCTAGCAGAGATGCTCGTGCCGGCGCCATACAAGGCGCCGGAGAAGAAGGCCAAGAAGAAGGGGGGCCAAGATTGGCCCCCGTCGCAAGGGCACATCGGACGCGACGTCCGAAGACGACAAGGCCCATTCCTCCGTCCCCGAGGACAACGGAGAGGAGGGGGAGGAGGAGGAAAACAACCCTCCTCCCGAGGAGGAGAAGAAGAAGAGGGCGGCCTCGGCACATCCGGAGGCGAAAGCGCCCAAAAAGGGGAAGGGCACCCCAGCGGTCAACACCGTGTGGACGTTGACAGTACTCTGCAACGGCGCCCCCTGGCAGTGTACAAAAAGAGGGGTACACTTTTTGTACCCCTATAACTGTGCAGGGCAGTCTGAGCCGCGGGCACCACCGCACTGAGCAAGGCAAGGGAGGTGAGCCAAGGTAAGGCCGAAGCTCGAAAGGAGTAGAACGATGCCAAGACCAAGACCACAAAGAGCAAAGGGGACGAAGTGGACTCCCCCGGCAAGATCCTTGCCGGGAGGCGGTTTTAGCAAACCCGGCAAGACCCTTGCCGTGGCAGCTCGCCCCACACCTATGGAGCGAATCACCCTTGAGTCCACTACCCCATGGGGCAAGGATTCGGGAGACATCCCTGTAGTGGCATGTAGATCTTTGTGAAGACATTCAAGATCAGATACACACTATAGAAGATGACGACCCTTGGAGGGATCCCAGCCAAGGAGGACCACAAGGCCCCCGGAAAGAGCCTTGCCGGGGATGAAAGCAGGCGCCACGACAAGACCCTTGCCGGGGCCCCGACAAGACCCTTGCCGGGGCTACGGCGAGGCCCCTGCCAAGAACACCCGTAGGGCCACCATCAGGCCCACGCCAATCAAACCTCCACCACCGTTCGCATGCAGCTCCCGACCTAACCAGTTGGGCAGGCACCTGCGTGGCGGCAAGCGGATCTTCGTGGAGACCCACCACTGCGCCACCTCAGCTGCCTGCCTGCCTACATGGCACCGTGGGCACCACTGGCCAGGGCGCGTGTCGACACGAAAGGGAGCGGCGACGACGAGACAGGCTCTCCCGTCCCGATAAAGCAAGGACACCTAAGCAAGACGCATTAAAGGCGCCTTGTCATGTAATGCGAGGGATAAACTCGCATCATTGTACCCTTTCCACCTCCTGTGTGCCACTGTGGCAACCCCTTTCCCTATAAAAGGAGGCCCAAGGCGACCAGGAGGAGGATTCGGCTTTTTGGAGCTCCTAACGCCCCATTGCTAGTTCAAGAAGACAGATAAACAAACCACCAAAGCAGGAGTAGGGTTTTACGCATCCTCACGGCCCAAACCTGGATAAAGAAACCGTGTGCTATCTGTTTGATCCGCTCTTCTCACGACCCCACGCCCCACGACCGTAGTAGGGATTCTTGTGATCCCATAGGTGTCGTTCCCACCGACATCTTTGGCGCGCCAGGTAGGGGGCGCAGTTGTGAGAATCAGCTTCGGCAGTTAGCCCGGCCCTCCTTCATCTTTGTGACCCTTGAAGAAGAAAGGAGGCCAGAAGATCTACTCTCAAGCTATCGCAAATAGAAGCTAAGTTGCACTGAGCCCTTATTTGTGCTACCCTTCTTATTTTAGGTTATCCCCCCCCCCCCCCCGGAGATGTCACGCCTTTGTATGAGAAACCTGCACGCCAGGGGGCTCTCCCACGATCGGCAACGCCCTTGCCCTGTTTCGAGTCCGCTCAACAGCTCAAGCGGCTGCGTCGAGAATGGCAGAGTAACCTTCCGCGATCGACAACGCCCTCGATTCCAACTCGAGTCAAACTCGACAGTTCGAGCGGCCGCGTTCGGAACGGAAAGGTGGCTCGTCCGGCAGCACGCGTACTCGGCAGGCCCTGGGGATCCGTCCCCAAAACGCCGCTAGGGGCTTCCGCGCCGGCAAGCCTACCCGATCGACGTGGGGCACGCACAAAAAGAGGAATTGAACGGGAAATAACATGCATGAAAATTAAGAGTACTTAAAAGTTATATTACATCACGTCATAGCTGCGGTTCTAACTAAAGATAAAATTGTCTTGGTTGGGAACCCGCAGCGGCGAAGAAGAACGGGATGCCTAATCCCGACGCTGGCCTTCCACCCTCTTGATTTCGTCGATGCAGTCGGTGACGGGCTTGATGCGCTCCTTGAGCACCGTGAGGTCAACACCATCCGGCAAGCTCTTCATCGCGGCCGCGAAGTCAAGGTCGGGGTTCCAGTGCGCCATCTTGGTGAGGACCTTGGTCACGACCCTCCGGCAAAGTCGCTGGGCCTCCTCGGCCAGCGTGGCCGTCCTGTTGGAGTGAAGATAGGCCAAGGCTCCGAGGACGCCCTCGAAGAACTGGGTCAGCTTGGCGTTGACGGTCCCACTGCGCTCGGGGGCGTACCTCACGTTTGGCATTCCCATGGTGGCCAATTGCAAGGTGACCCTGCCGGCAACGACCTCCAGATGATTGATCCACCTGTTCTCGCCTACCACATATTCCCGGTGGGAGGCGGCCTCGTTTGCCCGCAGCTGCTTCTCCTCCTCGAGGCTCCTGGTCAAGGTCTCCTCCCGAGCCCTGCTCTCTGACAACATCTTCTCGAGATCCTCCAGCTTCAGCTTGAGGTCTCTGATGGAGTTCTGCGCGTCAGAGAGCTCCCCAGTCATGCTGATGACTGCTCCTTGCGCCTCTACCAAGGCGCGCTTGAGCGTGCTCTTCTCGCCGGACAACTTGAGGGCCTGCTCCTTCAGCTCGTCCCGCTCTGCTTCCAGCTCCTTCACCTTGCCAGCATGGGCCAGAGCTTGGGCATCGAGTGCCTCTTTGTGCCTCTGCTCCATCTCGCGAGTCCGTCGCGCGACAAGGGACTCGAGCTCCTCATCCTTGCCGCGGAGCGTTGCGACAAGATTCGCTTCACGCGCGGAGAGGTCCTCTTCCTGGGAATCCAAGGCGGCTTGATGCAGGTTCCGGGCGGCTTCGGCCGCGGCAGCCGAGTTCGCCGCCTCTTCCTGGGCCTTCTCGATGTCGGCTATTTTCATGGTGAGCTCCACATCGCGCTTGGCCAGGTCTGCGTCTCAGCGACGCGCGCCTTGAAGTCCACCTCCACGTTGTCCACCGTTGCCATCCTTGAATTGATCTTGTCCAGGCGGGCACGGTAGAGCACTTGGAGCTTCCGGAAATCGGCCCCCATGGCGCAGAAAAGCTGCTCTTCTGGAGAACCGTCGCCGCCAATGCTCGACTCATCAACCACCCCGCCTGCCCGCGCACCGTTTTTGGGCCTAGTCCAACGACGTGATTGCGCTTACGTGTGGCCCAGGCCCGGGGGCTCCTGTCGGTGTACAAAAAGAGGGGTACACTTTTGTACCCCTATAACTGCACAGGCGATCGAGCATGGGCACCACCGCCTTGAGCAAGGCAAGGGAGGTGAGCCAAGGTAAGGCGAAGCTCGAAAGGAGCAGAACGACGCCAAGACCAAGACTACAAAGAGCAAAGGGGACGAAGCGGACTCCCCCGGCAAGATCCTTGCCGGGAGGCGGTTTTAGAAAACCCGGCAAGACCTTTGCCGTGGCAGCTCTTCCCACACCTACGGAGCGAATCACCCTTGAGTCCACTGCCCCCATGGGGCAAGGATTGAGAGACATCCCGTGGTGGCATGCAGATCTTTGTGAAGACATTCAAGATCAGATACACACTATAGAAGATGGCGACCCTTGGCGGGATCCCAGCCATGGAGGACCACAAGCCCCGGCAAGAGCCTTGCCGGGATGACAACAGCGCCACGGCAAGACCCTTGCCGGGCTATGGCGAGCCCTTGCCAAGAACACCGTGAGGGCCACCATCGTGCCCACGCCAATCAAACCTCCACCACCGTTCGCATGCAGCTGCTGACCTAACCAGTTGGGCAGGCACTGCGTGGCGGCAAGCGGATCTTCGTGGAGACCCACCACTGCGCCACCTCAGCTGCTGCCCGCCTACATGGCACCGCGAGCACCGCTGGCAGAAGTATGCGTGTCGACACGAAAGGGCGGCGGCGGACGAGACAGGCTCTCCCGTCCCGATAAAGCAAGGACACCTAAGCAAGACGCATTAAAGGCACCTTGTCATGTAATGCGAGGGATAAACTCGCATCACTGTACCCTTTCCACCTCCTGTGTGCCACTGTGGCAACCCCTTTCCCTATAAAAGGAGGCCCAAGGCGACCATGAGGAGGATTCGGCTTTTTGGAGCTCCTCACACCCTATCTCGACCACGTGGTGGTCGTTCCGCGTTACGCAAGGGAGATGTGTTCTCCCGTGCTTCCTCATCGAACTGAGGTAGCAGTCTGCGTTTCGGGTAGCTTTTTGCTGGGCGCCTGAGGCCGTATTCTTCGGCTGTCAGGACATCAGTCCACATGTCGACGAGCAGATCTTGTTCAGCTTGAAGCTGCTACTGTTTCTTTTTCAGGCTTCTTGCGGTGGCTATGAGCTGAAGCTTAAAGCGCTCCTGCTCCAGAGGATCCTCAGGCACGATGAAGTCTTTGTTGCCGAGGCTTGTCTCCTCCTTGGAGGGTGGACGGTAGATGTCGTCCTCCAAGTCATCTTTTATGGCCTATTTGTCAGGGTTGTCTCGCCTGTCGTCCTATTCCTCCTGTTCGGATGTAGCTCCGACAGGGTCTTCATTGTTTTCGGCGTCGCCTGGAGTATTATTCTCTTTGGTGCTGGTGTTGCCGTCCTTTGAGCGACGAGGCTTGGAACAGCGCTTGGGCGTCGGCGCTTGGACTGTGTCTCAGAGATTTTGTTCGCATCTAGCTCTTCGTTGTCGTCGCCAGATCCTTTGGGTGTATCAACCATGTACACGTCGTAGGAAGAGGTGGTCTTCCAACGTCCGGTGAATGGCGGGTCTTGGCCTTGATCCATATCAGCATCGTTGTTCATATTGTCGATGTCTTCGGAGCCATAGTCAAGCACGTCGGTTAAGTCATCGACGGTGGCTATGAAGTGGGTGGCGGGTGGGAAGCAAAATTCCTCGTCATCTGCCTCTAATTCGAACCGAACGTAGTTCGGCTGGGAGTCCTCCTCCAAGGATAAGTTCTTTAAAGAATTTAGTACGTCACCAAAAGGTGAGCACTGGAAGAAGTCTGCGGCGCCAAATTCGAAAATCGATAACCGATCCAGCTCGGTGTCCGTAGCCGCACCTGATCCGGAACGTGTAGCCGAAAACGAGTCCAGAGTTCCATTGACGCGGGTATTACAGGATGTCGGGTCCGTGTGCGGCTCCAACGCCGTGGACCTTATGGCCTCGAATGGCATGATCTGCTTTGGTTCTGAGGCCGTTGTAGCAACAGGATCCATCTCCTGGGTGTGATTCAATGACATATTTAAGTCATGATTATCGGTGGGTGGGGGAGCGACTACCGCAGTCATGAATCCGTCGGAGATCAAGTGTCCGCAAGTATCCGCGACGCAGTTCAAGCTTTCGAATCTGACCTGATGGCCAGGGGCGTAGCTGTCGATCTGCTTCAGATGGCCAAGCGAGTTGGCCGACAGTACGAAGCCGCCGAACATGAAGATCTGTCCGGGGAGATGGCTTTCTCCCTGGACAGCGTCATCATCAATGATTGAAGGGGCCATCAAAACCTTTTGGCGACGGCACCGTGGAACTCTCAATGAAAGCACCAATGTCGGTGTCAAAACCGGCGAATCTTGGGTAGGGGGTCCCGAACTGTGCGTCTAGGATCGATGGTAACAGGAGACGGGGGACACGATGTTTACCCAGGTTCGGGCCCTCTCTATGGAGGTAATACCCTACTTCCTGCTTGATTGATCTTGATGAATATGAGTATTACAAGAGTTGATCTACCACGAGATCGTAATGGCTAAACCCTAGAAGCCTAGCCTATGTGTATATGGTAATGAATGTGTCCTATCCGGACTATGCTCTATGGTTTATATAGACACCGGAGAGATCTAGGGTTACATGGGGTCAGTTACATAAGGAATCTTCATAGTCAGTCGCCAAGCTTGCCCTCCACGCCAAGCAGAGTCCAATCCGGACAAGATGCAGTCTTCAGCCTTCATATCTTCTCAGCCCATCAGTCCGGCCCATGGATAGCAGGCCGGACGCCTGAGGACCCCTTAGTCCAGGACTCCCTCACTTGGCTTGTATATTCCAACAATGGGCTTCCTCAAATGCCCTAGGTCTTCGTGAGCAAGCAAGTTGGATGCACACCCACTTAGTTTCTTTTGTTGAGCTTTCATACATTTATAGCTCTAGTGCATCCATTGCATGGCAATCTCTACTCCTTGCATTGACATCAATCGATGGGCATCTCCCTAGCTCATTGATTAGCCGCGTCAATGTGAGACTTTCTCCTTTTTTGTCTTCTCCACATAACCCCCATCATCATATTCTACTCCACCCATAGTGCTATATCCATGGCACACTCTCATATATTGCGTGAAAGTTGAAAAAAGTTTGAGATTACTAAACTATGAAACAATTTCTTGGCTTGTCATCGGAGTTGTGCATGATGAGAGCATTCTTGTGTGACAAAAATGGAGCATGAGCAAACTATATGATTTTGTAGGGATGAACTTTCTTTGGCCATGTTATTTTGAGAAGACATAATTGCTTAGTTAGTACGCTTGAAGTATTATTACTTTTATGTCAATATTAAACTTTTATCTTGAATCTTTCGGATCTAAATATTCATACCACAAATAAGAGAATTACATTGAAAATTATGCAAAGTAGCATTCCACATCAAAAATTCTGTTTTTATCATTTACCTACTCAAGGATGAGCAGGAATTAAGCTTGGGGATGCTTGATACGTCTCCAACATATCTATAATTTTTGTTTGTTCAATGCTATATTATATTCTGTTTTGGATGTTTAATGGGCTTTATTATACACTTTTATATTATTTTTGGGACTAACCTATTAACCAGAGGCCCAGCCCATATTGTTGTTTCCTTGCCTATTTCAGTGTTTCGAAGAAAAGGAATATCAAATGGAGTAAAAACGGAATGAAACCTTCAGGAGAGTTATTTTTGGGACGAAAGCAATCCAGGAGACTTGGAGTAGACGTCAGGGAAGCTTCGAGGTGGCCACGAGGCAGGGAGGCGCGCCTGCCCCCCTGGGCATGCCCCCACCCTCGTGGGCCCCTCGTGGCTCCCCTGACCGACTTCTTTCGCCTATATATATCCATATACCCTAAAAACATTGGGGAACAGAATAGAACGGGAGTTCCACCGCCGCAAGCCTGTAGCCACCAAAAACCAATCGGGACCTTGTTCCAGCACCCTGCCAGAGGGGGGATCCCTTACCGGTGGCCATCTTCATCATCCCGGCGCTCTCGATGACGAGGAGGGAGTAGTTCACCCTCGGGGCTGAGGGTATGTACCAACAGCTATGTGTTTGATCTCTCTCTCGTGTTCTTGAGGTGGTACGATCTTGATGTATCGCGAGCTTTGCTATTATAGTTGGATCTTATGATGTTTCTCCCCCTCTACTCTCTTGTAATGGATTGAGTTTTCCCTTCAAAGTTATCTTTCGAATTGAGTCTTTAAGGATTTGAGAACACTTGATGTATGTCTTGCATGTGCTTATATGTGGTGACAATGGGATATCACGTGATTCACTTGATGTATATTTGGTGATCAACTTGCGGGTTCCGTGACCTCGTGAATTATGCATAGGGGTTGGCACACGTTTCATCTTGACTCTCTGGTAGAAACTTTGGGGCACTCTTTGAAGATCTTTCATGTTGGTTGAATAGATGAATCTGAGATTGTGTGATGCATATTGTATAATCATACCAACGGATACTTGAGGTGACATTGGAGTATCTAGGTGACATTAGGGTTTTGGTTGATTTGTGTCTTAAGGTGTTATTCTAGTACGAACTCTATGATAGATTGAACGGAAAGAATAGCTTCGTGTTATTTTACTACAAACTCTTGAATAGATCGATCAGAAAGGATAACTTTGAGGTGGTTCTGTACCCTACCATAATCCCTTCATTTGTTCTCCGCTATTAGTAACTTTGGAGTGACTATTTGTTGCATGTTGAGGGATAGTTATATGATCCAATTATGTTATTATTGTTGAGAGAACTTGCACTAGTGAAAGTATGAACCCTAGGCCTTGTTTTGAAGCATTGCAATACCGTTTACGCTCACTTTTATCGCTTGCTACCTTGCTGTTTTTATATTTTCAGATTACAAATACTCATATCTATCATCCATATTCACTTGTATCACCATCTCTTCGATGAACTAGTGCACCTATACAATTTACCATTGTATTGGGTGTGTTGGGGACACAAGAGACTCTTTGTTATTTGGTTGCAGGGTTGCTCGAGAGAGACCATCTTCATCCTACGCCTCCCACGGATTGATAAACCTTAGGTCATCCACTTGAGGGAAATTTGCTACTATCCTACAAACCTCTGGACTTGGAGGCCCAGCAACGTCTACAAGAAGAAGGTTGTGTAGTAGACATCACAATGTGAGGTTGAAATTCAACAAGCTGACAGGAGACACTGTGACATTTGAGGCTCCTGGGGGGCGTACACTACGGAGGTCAAGAAAGGATGCAATATGTCGCAGATTGGAGGAGATGGATGGGCCCATTTCCTCGCCCGCATGCGTCTTACTGGTGGTGAGTTGATCAGCTTCTCCTTCAGAGCAGAAAGACCCAAGCTGGCTGTCATTTATCTCAACCTGGTGGAAGATGATGAAGATGACGAAGATGATGAAGATGACGAAGATGATGAAGATGATGAAGATGATGAAGATAATGAGGACCCACTCGATGAAGATGATGGGAACCCACTTCATGAAGCCATCGTAGCTCAAAGAATGAGGCTGAGCGAGGAGGAGGTGTGCTACCTATGGGACATAATTCCGCCACGTGATGACTTTGTCGGGGTGCCATTCGTGACCCGCCTGACAAGTACCATGGTCGATCGGCATGTAATGGTATGTTATACTAACTGTAGTAATTTGATAATATATATATGTGCTTTATTGTTATACTTACAAATACAAATTATCCGATGATATGCTTAGTGAATCCGATGATATGCTTAGTGTAGAGTCCAATGATATGCTTTGTGGAATCTAGTTGATGATATTCTTTAGTGTAGAGTCTGATCACGTGCTTATTAGTATAGAATCCAAGGAACTATTAATAGTGTAGATAATCCATATATACTTATTAGTAGAATTCATGATTAATTAGTACAAATGCGTAGTACTGTGTGTTTTGATAGTGTAGAAATCTAGACTTAATAGAAATATATTTGCAAGAGTATGTGCGAGGCTATTTATTAATTGACATGGTTTTCTTATTCAGAAATTGCCAAAGAACCTATCTGTGAGTTGTGGTATCGAGCCTGATGAAGAAGGCTCAGCTGGACTACGCCTTACCGCAAGGGGCTCCATCACCACCTATACTTACCACATGGACACAGACGGTCGCAGACACTTAAACTCGGTTGGGTGGAAGAGATTCCTCGTTGGCAAGAATCTTCGTGTTGGATAGGCCATCCTAATTACTATCAGGAACACCCACCGTCCAGGCTTGAGGATGATGATCGTCGACGATATCATCTAGAACTACATATGTGTGTGTAGCTATATCATCTAGAACTACATATGATGATCGTCGTCGATATCATCTAGAAACATATCATGATTGTTGTCGATATCATCTAGTACAGCTTGAGGATGCATGTTGAGTATATATGAAATTGTTATCTAGTACTTCCTCCGTTCCAAATTACACGTCGTGGTTTTAGTTCAAATTTGAACTAAAACAATGACGAGTAATTTTGAACCGAGGGAGTACTACCTAGTACCAATAATGCTTTATGAAATTGATATCTAGTAGTACCTAGTATCTGGAAATTGCAGTTTATTGAAGCTGAAACGGGGTAGGAAGCCGGGGGGAAATGGTGAAAGATATAGCAGTAGCGCGGGGCAAGGAAATCGCTACAGCTAATTAATAGTAGCGCGTTCCGGAAAAGCGCTGCTGATATAGTCAATAGTAGTAGCGCAGGTACAGACCACTCTACTATTAACACTTAGCTATAGCGCCTTATTGGTAGGCGGCTGCCCGCGCTGCTGATAGCCTCAAAACCCGTGCTACCACTAGGGTTTTCCCTAGTAGTGGGCCCCTAAAAATATGTGAGGACATTGAAGACAATGGTGGTTTGTGAAGATATTCACAACGAAGATTATGACTTGAGAAGACATTCACGTGAAGACTATGGAGTGCGAATACATATCTGTTTTGTAGTTTCCTTTTCTTCTTTGTTGAGTCATAGGAACCACCGTACTGTTAAGTGGGGTCCAAGTGAACAAAGTCAGAGTGACCGATGTGATGCTCAACCAAAATCCTATGTCTTCGAGCGAAGACAATGAGAGCAAATCTTATCCAGAGCTGGATGAGTCAGCTTTACTTGTAGCCCAAGTCAAGCTGCCGCATGTGTTTGATATCTGACCGTTGGACACGTGTTAGTTCCTTAGTGACCGAGGGTCATTTCGGACAAATCAGGTCTGGTTGCCTCCTAGCTATAAATAGCCCACCCCCTACACCATAAATTGGTGGCTGCTCAGAGTTAGTGCACAACTTTTGTCGTTTGAGAGCAACCCACCTACGAAGCATTTGAGAGAGTGATACTTGCGAGGACAAAGCCCAAAACACCCAGAGCCAAAGAGTGTTAGGCATCACTGAAGTCTTTCTGTCCGCGTGATCTGAAGACTTGTTACACTTGAGGACTGTGAATCCTCCATCCGGTTAGGCGTCGCGTTCTGAACATCCAAGAGTCATTGTGGATTGCCGGTGAACAAAGTCTTCCTCCTTTGAACGATTCGAGTGGCTTGACTTGGCACATGTTCACGCATGTAGTTGAAACAAAATCAACATAGCCTCCACGATATTTATGTTCATGGTGGATTATATCCAACTCATGCTTGCACTCAGTGTTGATTAATTTTAATGCATGTTCATGACTGTTGTCGCTCTCTACTTGGTCGCTTACTAGTCTTTTTCTAGCCTTCACTTGTACTAAGCGGGAATACTGCTTGTGCATCCACTTCCATAAACCCTAAGGTTATTCCATATGAGTCCACCATACCTTCCTATATGCCGTATCTACCTGCTGTTCCAAATAAATTTGTATGTGCCAAACTCTAAACTTTCAAATGAAATTCTGTTTTGTATGCTCGAATAGCTCATGTATCAACTAGGGCTGTCTGTATCTTCCATGCTAGGTGGGTTATTCTCAAGAGGAATGGACTCCGCTCCTCATTCACGAGAAAATGGCTGGTCACCGGGATGCCCAGTCCCATACTCAAATTAAAATAATTGCAAACAAAACTCCCCCAGGATTGTTGTTAGTTGGAGGCACCCGTTGTTTCGGACAAGCCATGGATTCATGTTTGTTGGTGGTGGGGGAGTATAAACTTTACCATTCTACTTGGGAACCGCCTATAATTTGTGTAGCATGGAAGATATCGAGATCTCTTGGTTGTTATGTTGACAATGAAAGTACGCCGCTCAAAATATTATTTATCTCTACTTCAAAACTCGAGCTCTGGCACCTCTACAAATCCCTGCTTCCCTCTACGAAGGGCCTATCTATTTACTTTTATGATAAGTCATCATCCTCTTATTAAAAAGCACCAACAGGAGAACACCGCTTTCATTTGCATGCATTACTATTAGTTTACATTGAGTATGACTGTGACTGGATCTCTTTTACCATGAATTACAATGTCTAGTCAATCCTTGATCTTCAGAGGTGCTCTGCATTTATGTTTTGCGGTCTTAGAAAGGGCTAGCGAGATACCATCTTGTTATATCATATTATGATTGTTTTGAGAAAGTGTTGTCATCTGAGATTTATTATTATTGCTCGCTAGTGGATTATGCCATTGATATAAGTAAACATGAGACCTAAGTGTTGTTGTGAATATGGTTAGTTCACAATCATGCTGAAAACTTGAATGCTGGCTTTACGTATTTACAATGACAAGAGCAAACAGATTTTGTAAAAAAATTTCTTTATCACTTTCAGTTTTTCAACTGAATTGCTTGAGGACAAGCAAAGGTTTAAGCTTGGGGGAGTTGATACATCTCCATCGTATCTACTTTTCCAAACACTTTGGCCCTTGTTTTGGACTCTAACTTGCATGATTTGAATGAAACTAACCCGGACTGACGCTGTTTTCAGCAGAATTGCCATGGTGTGTTATTTTTGTGCAGAAATAAAAGTTCTCGGAATGACTTGAAACTTCACGGATTATATTTTTGGAATTGATAAAAAATACTAGCGAAAGAATCAACACCAGGGGGCCCACACCCTGTCCACAAGGGTGGAGGGCGCGCCCACCCCCTTAGGGCACGCCCCTGCCTCGTGGGCCCTTGAAGCTCCACCGACCTCAACTCCGACTCTATATATTCATGTTCAGGTAGAAAAAAAATCAGAGAGAAGGATTCATCGCGTTTTACGATACGGAGCCACCGCCAAGCCCTAATCTCTCTCGGGAGAGCTGATCTAGAGTCCGTTCGGGGCTCCGGAGAGGGGAATCCATCGATGTCGTCATCATCAACCTTCCTCCATCACCAATTTCATGATGCTCATCGCCGTGCGTGAGTAATTCCATCGTAGGCTTGTTGGACGGTGATGGGTTAGATGAGATTTATCATGTAATCGAGTTAGTTTTGTTAGGGTTTAATCCCTAGTATCCATTATGTTCTGAGATTGATATTGCTATGACTTTGCTATGCTTAATGCTTGTCACTAGGGCCCGAGTGCCATGATTTCAGATCTGAACCTATTATGTTTTCATGAATATATGTGAGTTATTGATCCTATCTTGCAAGTCAATAGTCACCTACTATGCGTTATGATCCGGTAACCCGAAGTGACAATAATCGGAACCACTCCTGGTGATGACCATAGTTTGAGGAGTCCATGTATTCACTAAGTGATAATGCTTTGGTCTGGTACTTTATTAAAAGGAGGCCTTAATATCCCTTAGTTTCCAATAGGACCCCGCTGCCATGGGAGGGTAGGACAAAAGATGTCATGCAAGTTCTTTTCAATAAGCATGTATGACTATATTTGGAATACATGCCTACATTACATTGATGAACTGGAGCTAGTTCTGTGTCACCCTAGGTTATAACTATTGCATGAGGAATCGCATCCGACATAATTATCCATCACTGATCCATTGCCAACGAGCTTTTCACATATTGATCTTTGCTTAGTTACTTTTATGTTGCCACTGTTACAATTACTACAAAACTGCTACTGTTACTTTTGCCACTGTTACCTTTACTTCCATACTACTTTGCTACTAAATATTTTGCTGCAGATATTAAGTCTTACAGGCGTGGTTGAATTGACAACTCAACTGCTAATACTTGAGAACATTCTTTGGCTCCCCTTGTGTTGAATCAATAAATTTGGGTTGAATACTCTAACCTCAAAAACTGTTGCGATCCCCTATACTTGTGGGTTATCAAGGACTCACCAGAGGCACCCTAACACCAATGTTTTGCAGGGAAACCATACTCAGACTTGTGAATATAAGCGTGTTTCGTCAAACCGCTATGTTCATAAGACCAAGAACTATTCTGCTTATTATTATGAGTATTATTCACCACCTTCAAGGCTATTTGCTAGGGCTCCAAAGTCGAAGTTCTCAGATGCTGCACTTAGACTCATTGCTTCTAAGCCACCCCTGAAGATGTGGGTGGTTAAGAAAAATTAACTCTCTTTTGCAGGGAAATGTCTCCAGCCGGAAATCAAAGGCGTATGATGCTTATGCTGGGGACCTAAAACATCTTGTGGGGCGCAAGATAAAATGCCCAAATGGTCTTACTATGTGTTTTGTTCCTGGATTCCTTTACAATCATCCTATCTTCCCTAAACAGGATCTGAACTTTGATAATATGCTTGTTCATCAAACGTTTATGCTTCACAATACCCTTCATGAAGCCTATCCCCCAAAATGCACTGTAGGGTATGACACCAAAGGCTTCAGAATGGATTATGGATAGTGGATGCACTAACCACATGACTGGTGATCGAAGTCTTCTGATGGATTCCACCCTACGTCCATCGGACAAGAGTCATATCACATTTGCTGACACTGGTAAAAGCAAGATATTGGGTCTAGGTAGAGTTGCAATCTCAAAGGATCAGCACATGGATAAAGTGATGCTTGTTGAATCCCTTGGTTTCAACTTAATGTCCATTTCAATGCTTTGTGACTTAAACATGATTGTGATATTTGGAAAATATCGTTGCCTTGTTCTTATGGAATCTGACAAATCTCCAGTCTTTGAAGGGTACCGAAAAGATGATCTGTACATGGTAGATTTCTCAGCAGGACCAAAGTTGGCCATATGTCTTCTAGCAAAAGCTTCAGAGTGCTGGCTCTGGCATCGGAGGCTAGGGCATGCTGGCATGAGGAACTTGTACACACTCGCGAAGAAGAAACACGTCGTAGGCATCGAGGGCGTCAAGTTCAACAAGGATCATCTGTGTGGTGCCTGCGAAGCTGGAAAGATGACAAGGGCCAAGCATCCCTCGAAGACAATCATGACGGCATCTCATCCCTTCGAGCTGCTTCGCATGGACTTATTTGGCCCTACTCACTACTCTACTCTTACTACCACTACTTGCCTCTATGGCTTCGTCATTGTTGATGATTACTCAAGATATACATGGGTGCATATAATCCTCTACAGGAATGAAGTGCGGGATGTCTTCAGACGTTTCGCCAATCGTGTCATGATGAACTATGCCATCAAGATCAAGAATATCAGAAGTGACAACGGCAAAGAGTTCAAGAACACCGGCCTCGACACTTATCTTGATACATTAGGCATCACTCATGAGTTCTCTGCTCCGTACACACTGATACGTCTCCAATGTATCTATAATTTTTTATTGTTCCATGCTATTAAATTATCCATCTAGGATGTTTTATATGCATTTATATGCTATTTTATATGATTTTTGGGACTAACCTATTAACCTAGAGCCCAGTGCCAGTTTCTGTTTTTTCCTTGTTTTTGAGTATTGCGGAAAGGGAAAACCAAACGGAGTCCAATTGACCTAAAATTTGACGGAGATTATTTTTGGACCAGAAGAATCCCACAGAGCATCGGAGATGGGCCAGAAGAGTCCTGTCGGTGTCAAAACCGGCGGATCTCGGGTAGGGGGTCCCGAACTGTGCGTCTAGGCGGATGGTAACAGGAGACAAGGGACACGATGTTTTTACCCAAGTTCGGGCCCTCTCGATGGAGGTAATACCCTACTCCTGCTTGATTAATATTGACGATATGGGTAGTACAAGAGTAGATCTACCACGAGATCGTAGAGGCTAAACCCTAGAAGCTAGCCTATGGTATGATTGTTGTTCGTCCTATGGACTAAAACCCTCTGGTTTATATAGACACCGGATAGGTTAGGGATACACAGAATCGGTTACAATGGTAGGAGATCTACATATCCGTATCGCCAAGCTTGCCTTCCACGCCAAGGAAAGTCCCATCCGGACACGGGACGAAGTCTTCAATCTTGTATCTTCATAGTCTTGGAGTCCGGCCGTGATGATAGTCCGGCTATCCGGACACCCCCTAGTCCAGGACTCCCTCAGTAGCCCCTGAACCAGGCTTCAATGACGACGAGTCCGGCGCGTTGATTGCCTTCGGCATTGCGAGGCCGGTTCCTCCTCCGAATACTTCATAGAAGGTTTTGAACACAAGGATAGTGTTGTAGCGACCCGACCTCAGACGGTCAAGCCTCTGTGTATCTGTGCCATCCACGGATCAAGATCTTTGCACACACAGTACATCGATGTATATATCAAAGTGCAATCACATGTATAAATAACGTAAAATGATATATACCTCAATAGTCTCAGCGAAACAAGTAATCGGTGTGGAGTCCCATCAACGCCATCGGCAGGTTGAGTGTAGACCGTAACCCTGCACCGTATTCTTACTCGTCGGAAGAAAGTATCGCAACATGATACATTGCAGCCATGTAGGTCAAGACATTGAATGTACCGCAAGATCACAATAAAAGAACAGATGATAAAACTATACTATATGCAATATGGCTTTGTGGCTCGTATGCGGGGTTTTTGCGTAAAAGCTGGTTTTATTTTCCCTACATCAAAGGAATAAATGAAGTCTGTACTATGGAGTTTTCTATCATGACATGGTTCCGCCAACCGATGTCTCATAGCCCAAAATCATCATAAGTTGCCCACAATTAAGTTATCAATCCGGTGTTGAGAGTTCCGAGATAGATCCAACTCCAGATGCTCAAATTGTCCGTAACCGGGGACACGGCTAATCGATTAGGTTTAACCCTCTGGAGATAGAAACTCTGATCATTACAGAGAAATCCAGGAAGAGAAAAAGAAGGCAACCCGAGAACAACGCAATTTTTGCAGAAAAGGACCTAAGTCATATCACTTGTTACAGGTGCAAGGATTTAGGTCATTATGCTAGTAAATGTCCAGAAAAGAAGCCAAGAATCCAAGGAGCCAGCATGATCTTGGGATGGTACAGGCACAGAGATTTGACCGATTTTGGGTCAGGTCGCTACAGAGATGGTATCAGAGCCCATGTTGACTGTAGGACGTGACCCTAGAAACCGGAAAGCCCTAGGACAGGAAATTTCTAAAACTTTATTTTCAAAAAGACTCTTACTTCTCATCTTTTCAGATTTTATCAAATAGACACTCTCACCTCAAATAGTTAGAATATACCCCTTTCCTTTTTGACCACACGGAGGATCAACTGAAGCCGCTCCAAGAAGTAAAGATATCGGACAACTGATGGCCATTTCAGAGTAAAGAGGATTTCACCATGCGTTGGAAGAATTGCAGCTGCAACAATTGAAGACTCTGAAGACTTGAAGAATTTGAAGTTCCTGAAGAATTATTTGACCTTTAGAAGACCAAACCCCTATTACACACTTACGTTAGATGCGGCGATTTGTGAGCTGTCATTTGTTTGATGTTTTCCGACAGCCACAAAGTAAAACCCGTTTCTTCAAAAACTATTGTTTGTATTGTGTGTATATCCCTCCCCACCTCTCTCATATCTCATCCCAAAACTTTTGGACCCCATAGATGATGAATGAAGTTGGACTGATATTCTCTGGACCGAAGGCTTAGCCGGAGGTAGAGCTATGGATTCGGAACATGGAAAATCACTTCGGGAGCAATTTGGTTTCAAGGAAGTATGAGGTTCAATATGCTCTTTAGTACTTTACAGAAAGTGCTGCAACCTGGTGGAAAATACATCAAGCCATACAGGGATTTAATGGAGCAAGAACTTGGGAGGAATTCAAGAAGACCCTGATGAGATCACGTCTCATCCGGAAGCACTATGATAACCCGAAGAAGAAACCTTGTGCCTGCAAGATTTGCGGAGAAATAGGACACACCCAGGAGGAACACAAAGATGGATGCCCTCATTGTGAGGAGAGACATCCAGCTGAGGAATGCCCAACTAGTCAGGTGACTTGCTTCCTGTGTGAAGGAACCACCCACTACCCGGGCAAGGTCACATTTACTCCACGGTGCAACAAACTATTCGAAAGCGGGAAGATGGAATGAAGGAAGCCCTCAAGGAAGGTCTAGAAGAACCTGTGATGAATGAAAGTGTTGAAGACCTTGATGGAGAAGGCCTCAACAGATTTTACTCAATGCACGCTATTCATGTGGAGAAGAAGGACATTTTCACAAGATGTTGCCCCAAGGGAAGAAAAGAGTATCTAGGATATTTCCGACAGCGAAGTGAAGTTTGACCCTCGGAGATAGAAACTCGATCATTACAGAGAAATCCAGAAGAGAAAAGAAGGCAACCCGAGAACAACGCAATTTTTGCAGAAAAGGACCTAAGTCATATCACTTGTTACAGGTGCAAGGATTTAGGTCATTACGCTAGTAAATGTCCAGAAAAGAAGCCAAGAATCCAAGGAGCCAGCATGATCTTGGGATGGTACAGGCACAGAGATTTGACCGATTTTGGGTCAGGTCGCTACAAGTGTCCGGCTCTGCAAAACAAGTTCCACATAACACCGTAGAGAGAATAACTTTTGCACATATCTGCTGACGTATTCCGCGGCGTGACATCACACCACGGCCAGGCCTTTATATGAGTCGTTTTTTACCATTCCACCTTAGCGCGTTTAGCGAGGCGGTTTCCCTGGCACATCTTATAAGAGCATAGATCGTGCCCCCTTATTCCGGGATTGTCATCAATACGGACGTGGGTAACCCAACCGTGCCCGTTGGCACGCCTCCTCTATCAAAGGCGAGTCCTAATCGACCACGGGGTGGGGTCTTGGTATTCAACCTCTTTATAATGAGACCAAGGCCCTCTTCTTTTACACCCTCCATCGAGTTAGCCTCGCCGAGTTCCAACACCCAAAGCTTCAAATTCAGGCGCTTGGACCTTGACGATGTCGGTTCCGACCAACACGGCCGATGGATGCCTTTCTCCATCACGAGAGGAAGATGTGCTAAAGCTGCGAGGCGCCTGTATCTAACCGGCGAGATCTCACATAGGCTGCCTGCTCCAGGCAGGTCATTCCCACTCTGAGCCGGCGAGAACGTGGTGTTCATGTCCCACATCCTTGAGGGTTTAGGCTTCCGACGGATCCCTTTGTGCGGGGGCTCATGTTTTATTATGGGCTTGATTTCCATGACTTGAATCCGGAGTCCATCCTCCATATCTCGTCATTCATTGTCATATGTGAGGCCTTCCTCCATATTACCCCTCGCTTTGGATTATGGCTCAAGACCTTCAAGGTGGAGCCGAAGATGATCAAGGGGCAGCAAGCAGAGTGCGGAGGGGCAGTCATAAGCAAATGTGCTGATGCTCTGTGGCCCGAGGGCTCTTTTCAAAAGGAGCTTGGTTTGTGGCAACGGGAGTGGTTTTATTTTACCGCTCCTAGGGCACCAAATGGGTGGCGCTTCCCGCCTTCCGCTCAGGTCCACCACAGCGGCTGGCGTCATGGGTCAACAAGGGGCTCGACTGGGGGTCGTCCAAGGACGTTCCTTTGTTGCAGGGCCGTATTCGAGACCTCCAAGAAAGAGAGATCAATCTGGTGGCAGTGGTGCAAGTTATGTTGATTCGGCGCCTTCTGCCCTGCCAACGTCGCCCCCTCCGCCTATGGGAATTTAATCCGGAGGGACCACGAGCTCTCCAAAATTTTATGGGTACGGCGCCCGTGGAGATGTATAAACTGTTCTTCGGATCACAAGAGAAGTGTCCGGACCTGACTGAGGACGCAGGACTAAGCTGCAATCGCCCAGATACTCAAGTAAGTAGTCCTGTAACCGGACAAGCTGTTCATTCATTTATCATATATACATGCCCTTTAAAGGAGCCGTTTCTTGAACAGGAGTGGATAGCCAAGGCAAAGTTAATAAGGAGTCCGGCTCCCCTCCCAGAGAACACGCCGGATCCCATGCTGGCTAAGATGTTGAAGGCCGCGCCTTTTAAAGAAGGCGAGGGGAGCGGGGAGTCAACTGCCTCCACGAAGGAGGTCTTTGAGGAGGGAGGGATCAAAAATCCCACCCTCCAAGGAGAGAAGAGGACCGCTTCGGAAGATCTGGAGGTCAAGGCCTCGAAGAGGGGGAATAAATCTTCGTCAGGGAGTCCGGCGCTGGGGAGTCACCCAGCCGACTATTTCCCCAAGGGGATCAGCCCTCCAGCGAGCCGTAAGTAAAAAGTAGGGGTCTTGTAAATGAGGAACATCCCTGTGTTTATTTCTAAAGATAACCAAAATTGTACCTTGTAGTTCGGATCTCAGCCCTTTACAGTGAGCTCGTCTTGAGGATCTTCTTCCGAGATGATGGAGAGCCAACGCCTCCACCTGTCGCACCCTCATGCGAGGCGGGCGACCCCGAGGTGTCGTCGCGGAGGTTCCCCAAATCCGCGGGGCCGGAAGGTCCGCGCCAAGTGGTGTGCGGTCGGAGGAGTGAAGGATCTGCTCGGCGGCGGCTATCTCGAAAGATCACCGTGTTCTAATGGAGTACGGTGATTGAAAGAATTGCATCCGCGGAGAGCGGATTGCATGAAGCCGTCGAAGCTTCTTGACGGGTTCGAGGTACGCAAAAATGATGTACCTTCGAAAGTTATGCATATAAAATGCGCCTGTATAGATAGTAGCCCACGAGTCGGTATGTTGTCAAAATTGACAGCGTGCCGAGGATCAAATCTCATTATAACATATCGCCGCTCCTAAACAGGTGGCGGCGCGTCCGTGGCCAGCCAGATGATGAATATGCCGAACTAAAGCGGCAGCTTTGACGAGGCGGATCACGGACATCGCTACTGGTCAATAAACGGTTCGACGAGTCACAAGGTATCGACTTCTGTGCGGACACTGGTAAGGGAGCTTGACGCCCATGTCTTAATATTTGTATGCTTAATGCAGATGGTGCCGCTCTTGTGGAGGAGCTTGGCGGAACTTCGCCCGAGCGACGAAAGCAAGCCGAAATAATAATCTGGCGCTTTAAGGGCGGCCAAGAGCTAAAAGCGAGCGGGCTGCTCACTTTGCCAAGTAGGGAGGAAATGGCCGATATGGCGAAAGTTGAAGAATATTACCGACCACTTTGTGAGGTTCTTGAAAAGAACGTCAAAGCGAACAAGAGGGCTGAAAAAGGCCACCGCCGAATCAAGGATGCCGTTCCGCTTTGAGAGCTGCCAAGGAGGAGCTGAGTCAGGCGGGCTATTACGGCTGGAAAACCGTTTTTGCTGCGGAGGAAATATACGGATCAAAGTATGCTCAGTTGGACAAGTTGTGGAGTTCGGAAGATGCTTATCTGGACTTGGTGGCGGCGCGCGATGACGCGATTGAGCACTTCCGGGCGAAAGGGGCACATAAGGGAAGAGCTATATTGGTCGCAATTCCATAGTCCGGGCGTCCTCTTCCGTTGACCGTTCGGTTGGCCGAATGGGCCGAGCTGAATCGATTATCCAGATTTTCCATGAAGCATGTCTTGACTCATTTGTGGCGGGCGGACCCTAGCCGAAGAGTTATTTTGGTTTAGTGCAGCAGTTCCTTGGTGCGGTACCACGTATCGACGCAATGAAGCGGTCGACGTGTATTGAGGGAGCGTGGATGGCTATGGCCCGTGTCAAGACATACTGGGCAGAGATGAAGGCCACCGATGTTGCATCCCGAGATTCGACAGAAGCCAGTACCGCCGAGCACTACTTTGAAGAAGTCTGCAGGCGCTCGTTTAATAAAGACGCAGTGCTTTCGAAGGATATTATGTTTAAATGATATGTATGATTTGTGAAAACAATGTTTCAATATAATATAAGAGCTTTTTATACTTGTGCGTTCAAGTAGTAAACTACTCCTGTCGGCCGTTTATGTATATGTATATATAACTTTGAAAGATGGCAGTCCTTGGCTTCATCCCCACGCACATAGTCCGGGGGTGTTTGCAAAAAAAGCGCTTTGTCACACTTAATCCAACGTCTTGGTCCTGTTAAGGAGGTGATAGTGTAGCAAACTAGGCAACCGGACTATAATGCTTTATCACTTTCACTTAGCCATAGGAGTTCGAGGTGGGGCTACTATATAGCCCACAGGGCACCGCACTCTCCAATTCGGGTGCATATGTGCCCGACGAAAACCGGTCCTTCGTTAATGCGGAGGAATCCTAAACATTCCAGTGAGTCATCGAGTGGTTGACCAGTCTCGTTATATCATGACAGTCAGTTTTGGCTTTCTCTCTTGAGGTGCTCGCCCGGCCGAGCCGGGCACAATCGCAGATAGTTCTCCGGTGCCGCATTAGCCGATAAAGCGGAACGTAAGGCAGCAAAACACAGGCCGGGCAAACCCAACATTTGACCAAAGACATGATTGAGCTGATGCATATAAGGCCTAACTCGAGGCGCCAACACTCCCTAAGGTATTCGGTCTTTATAAAACGGGCAGAATAATGCCCTAAGCCCCGTGTCCGTGTGCGTGCAAAAATTCTGGTGCGGCCAATGCCAAAACGCCAGCCTCCTCTTCGGTTATAGTAAGAAACCGGGGGATGTATATCAACAAGAGACAGTAAAAAGGTTTACGCAGGGTCTTAATCTGAAAAGAATCCTTGCAACGGGTCCCTACTACACGTCAGCGCCTGTGTCTCCGTTGTGCCGTATCCTGGACGGGTGTAGCACGTTGTTCATCTGTAAAAGAGAGGAACTAAGTTTTTAAAAAGAAAAAAAGATCGTGCGAAAGATGTACTTTATATTAAATAAACAGAGTACGAGTCGAAGAAGTGGATAAGATTGAGCTTTATTGTCTCTTGTGATACATGCATGCAGCCCTTGTATGGGGTACGCGCTAGTAGGCGCGGACTCGTCTAGCCGTGTCCGGGGTTTGAATGACCAATTCAGGTTCTTTGACTAGCGGGCCGGATAGGTGTGGGGCTGTCAAGGCAGTCTCACGTTCCTCCGTGCTCAAGTAACATAATACTCCCTTTTAATGAGATGATGCGCGTGGACCGGGCATTTTAAGTGTAAGAGATGCATAATGCGGTATTGCGTTAAAGCGGGCGAAAGCTTGGCGTCCCAATAGTGCTTGATGGCTACTTTTGAACGGGGCGACATGGAAGATTAACCTTTCGCGACGGAAGTTGTCGGATGAACCGAACACAACTTCTAGCAGTATGGAGCCCGTACAATGGGCATATGGGTCTGGCATTACTCCTTTAAAGGAGGTGTTGCTACGGCGAATTTTGGTTGGGTTTATCTCCATCTTGCGGATTGTGTCCTGATATATCAGGTTTATGTCACTGCCGCCATCCATGAGGACTTGTGTAAATTGGAATCCGTTGATTATAGGATCCAATATCAAGGCAGTCCATCCTGCGTTCCGGATACTTTCGGAATAGTCCTGATGGTCGAAGGTGATTGGTTTTGACAACCAGTGTGCGGCGCGCATTTTAGTGGGCGCCGCTCTGTTTTTCCCTGTGATCACGTGAAGTGAGTTCACTGTTTTAACCTCTTGTGGGAAATTCTTCTGTTTTCCGGGGCTCTGCTTGTGGTGGTCGTCATCATCTTCACTTGGTGTATCGAGCCCCTTGTGTTCGGCGTTGAGTCTGCCGGACTGTTTAAAGACCCAACAATTTCTGTGGGTATGGATTGCAGGTCTCCCAGGAGTACTGTGGATTTGACATATCTTGTCCAAGATTTTATTGAAGTTGGATAGCCCATCGCTATTGTCCCTAAGGGGAAGTTTTTTGTTGTTCTGCCATGAGACTTTGAATCCGGCATTGACCGCCACGCTCTTTGGACCGTTCCCTTTAATCCGGCACTGGTCCTTGTTGCGCCGTGGTTTCTCGTTTCCATCCCTGACTTCAGATGTACTTGGGTCGCTGGTGTTGCATCTTGCTAGCCAGCTATCCTCTCCCGCGCAAAAGCGGGTCATGAGGCTTGCTAATGCGGCCATTGTTCTTGGCTTTTCTTGGCGAGGTGTCTGCGAGCCATTCGTCTCTGGACGTTGTGTTTGAAGGCTGCTAAGGCTTGGCGTCCGACAATCGACTATTTGGTTCTTTTAGTAAGGAACCTGTTCCAATTTCGGGCTGACTCTCCGGCTGTTGAGTTATGTGACTTAAATCATCTGCATCCGGAGGCGGACATAGGTCCCCGAAAATTTGCAAAACGCATCCTCGAGCTCTTCCCAGCTTCCAATGGTATTTTCTGGGAGGCTTTTAAGCCAATGTCGAGCTGGCCCTTTGAGTTTGAGGGGTAAGTATTTTATGGCGTGGAGATCATCTCCTCTAGCCATGTGTAAGTGGAGGATGTAATCCTCAATCCAGACTCGAGGTCATTGTTCCGTCGTATGCCTCTATGTTTACGGGTTTGAATCCGCTGAAATTCATGATCCAACACCTCATCGGTGAAACATAGGGGATGTCTGGCGCCCTATATTTGGGTGTGCCGTGATGTTCGGATTTTTGGCCTGTTGCATTGCTTTGAAGAGCTTGCTTTCTTGGCCCATAGATGGACCTAACTGGGCCATCCTTTTGCTGTGAATCCTTATGCGGATCGCATACCAGCTTGTGTGCGGTGCCATTTGCCGCTCTCTTTTTGCCGTGGGGTCGTCCATCCGACTGGGTGGCCTTCTTATTTTTTGATTGTGGGGGCTCTAAGGCCTCCTCGTCAAATTCGGGCAGTAGCTTTCTTTTTGGCTAGCTCTTTGTTCGGCAACTGTCGCCGTATTTGTCTGCGGTGTTGAATACATTGCTCCATCTAATCCTGAGTGCATCTTCCACTGTTTTGAGCTTCCGCTTCTGCCTTTTTAGGCTACGCGCAGTGGCGACGAGCCTTTTCTGGAAGTTATCTTGCTCCAACAATTTGTCCGGCGTGAGATCGTCCGGACTGTTGTCTTCACTGGGGACGGGTTGTTTATCCAAGTTGTCTTGTTCGGACGATTGCTCGATAGCGTGTTAAATGCGTCCACCGGTTCGCCCTGCTCTATGGCTGGGTCTTTGTTGGGCGGGACTTGGTCCGGCGTTTACGTTACCGTTTGACTGCTTTTGAGGATTTATCCTTCGTGGCGTCCGTTGTTCCTCGTCTTCATTTCCTTTAGGTGTATCCACCATGTATACATCATGGGATGAGGTGGTTGTCCAGCATGCTACAGGTGCTGGTTCATTGTTGTCTCCTACATCGCCGTCCATACCGTCGATGTATTGAATCGAAATCGAGCACGTCGTGTAAGCTTTCGGCGGTGGCTCTGAAGTGGGTGGTGGGTGGGCGTTGAATTTCTTCGTCGTCGCATCCCAACCCTTCGAGCGTAGTCCGCCAGGCTCTCCAGATAAAGAGAGAGACTTTAGTGAATTCAGGATGTCGCCAAAGGGCGAGTCTTTGAAAGATGTCCGCGGCGATGAGCTCCATAACCGCGCCCAATCGGATTCGATTGACAGGGGCGCGGAGGGTTCGGAGTCCGGAGAGGAGTCCGGCACCCTGGAGTCGAGGTCTTCGCAAAGGACAGGGATAGAGTTCGGCTCAATCGCCGTAGAGATCGTCGCCCCCGAGGCGGTGTCCAACCACTTGTCCTCGATCGGGGAATCCGGCTCCGGATTGAGAGCCGGAGAGGATGCTGGTGCGGCCTCCAGGGCACTGTTCGACTGCAGAGCTAGATCATGCCCATCGAGACAGTGCGGCACGCTTGGCTGCGGCTCGAATCCGTCGAAGATCAAGTCCCCGCGGATATCGGCCGTATAGTTCAAACTTCCAAATCTGACCTGATGGCCAGGGGCGTAGCTTTCGATCTGCTCCAGATGGCCAAGCGAATTGGCCCGCAGTGCAAAGCCGCCGAATATGAAGATCTGTCCGGGGAGAAAAGTCTCACCCTGGACTGCGTCGTTATTGATGATCGAAGGAGCCATCGGGCCTATCGGTGACGACACAGAGGAACTCTCAATGAAAGCACCAATGTCGGTGTCAAAACCGGCGGATCTCGGGTAGGGGTCCCGAATCTGTGCGTCTAGGCGGATGGTAACAGGAGACAAGGGACACGATGTTTTACCCAGGTTCAGGCCCTCTCGATGGAGGTAATACCCTACTCCTGCTTGATTAATATTGACGATATGGGTAGTACAAGAGTAGATCTACCACGAGATCGTAGAGGCTAAACCCTAGAAGCTAGCCTATGGTATGATTGTTGTTCGTCCTATGGACTAAAACCCTCTGGTTTATATAGACACCGGATAGGTTAGGGATACACAGAATCGGTTACAATGGTAGGAGATCTACATATCCGTATCGCCAAGCTTGCCTTCCACACAGAATCGGTTCGTCCTATGAACTTGCTGTTTTTATATATTTTCAGATTACACAAACCTATATCTACCATCCATATTGCACTTGTATCACCATCTATTCGCCGAACTAGTGCACCCATACAATTTACCATTGTATTGGGTGTGTTGGGGACATAAGAGACTCTTTTCTATTTGGTTGCAGGGTTGTTTGAGAGATACCATCTTCAACCTACGCCTCCCATGGATTGATAAACCTTAGGTCATCCACTTGAGGGAGATTTGCTACTGTCCTACAAACCTCTGCACTTGGAGGCCCAACAACGTCTACAAGAAGAAGGTTGTGTAGTAGACATCAAGCTCTTTTCTGGCGCCGTTGCCGGAGAGGTTAGTGCTTGAAGGTATATCTTTAGATCTTGCAATCAAACTTTTAGTTTCTTGTTTTATCACTAGTTTAGTCTATAAAAGAAAACTACAAAAAATGGAATTAAGGTTGCCTCATATGCTGCATCTCTTTAATGTCTTTCGTGAAAATAAGGATTCCGATAATTGTGTTCAGTTGTTACAAGAAAAATGCATTAAAATGTTTGGCACTAAATCTTTGAATGATGAGCATGATTGCAATGTTGTTCGTATGAACTCTTTGAGTATCCATGATACTAATGATGATTGCACTAGCATGATGAAAATGTCTCTTATAAGCATGTCAACTTTTGTGGAGTACATAGAGTTTCCAAGTACACACCAAATAGGGAAGATAGATTTTGCAAGAGGCATAAGTATTTAGAAACTAAATGGTTGCAAGAAAGGCTAGATGTTTGTGCTGAAAATATAATTTTTCTTAGCCATCCTTGTGAACTTTGCAATGAACATGGTCATTGTAAGTGCATCTAGTGCCCCTTAGTGATTTTGGTGTATTGAAGACTTATAGGTTAAGGGACTAATATGTTTATGAGTGTACACAGGTCTACAAGTCTATGAGGAGTTTGATATTTACAGTGAAAGTCGACCCCTAAAAATGAAGTTCTCCGACTGAAGACTTTGGATCTCTGAAGACTTTCTGAAGACTTTGAAAATGAAGAAATTGGTGTAACCCTAAAGACTTGGTATTCATACGAGGAACATGAAGCGTGAAGACTTTTGTTTTCGTAGTTTCATTTTCTCTTTCTTGAGTCATAGGAAACACCATACTGTTAAAGGGGGTCGAGGAAATACTAAGGAAAATTTTCCATGTGATGCTCAACTCAAAATCCTACACCTACCAATCCCTTCGAGTGAAGCCATTGGAAATCTCATACAGTTCAGTCAATTTCTTCAGTGACAGAGACGAAGTTCTTCCGGTTGCTAAAGAATTTGTTCTGACTGAGGAGTTAGGAATTTTCCAGTGCGGATTGCCTACACGGTGAGGAACATGATAGCCCTAAGGAATTTGAGCCTCAAATATCTGATCGTTGCTATGCTACGCGCCAGCTGTCCCAAAATATCTACCCACCTAACGGTCATATCGTTGAAGGGCATTTATGTCTTATCATGCCGGGCTGCTCCCTAGGCTATAAATAGCCGCCCCCTACAATCACTAGCTGGTTGGCTTGAGCATCCCATCCTCCGGGGACTTTGAGCGAAAATCATCGAGTGAGGAAAACCCAAACCCAAACACCTACAAACCCAAAGTGATTGAGCATCACTGAAGAGATTGATCTTGCATAGATCCGACGCATGTTACCTTTCAAGATTGTGTTTCTTCCAGACGGTTAGGCGTCATGTTCTAGAGCATCCAAGAGGAATTGTGGATTGCCGAGTGACCGAGTTTGTGAAGGTTTGAAAGTCACCTGAAGACTTACCACGAGTGATTGGGCGAGGTCTGTGTGACCCTAGATCAAGGGGAATACGGTGAGGATTGTGTGTCCGGGACTGTGTGTCCTCAGGTTTAAATACCTAGCCGCTCCAACTAGACGTACAACTGAGACAACAGTTGTAACTAGTCTACCAAATTATTGTCTTCACCAAGCTTCCTGGTTCTATTTCCTCAACTCTTTCATTTCCTCATAACTGTGTTGTGAACTTGTTCATATCTGTGTTTGAAGGCTTTGACTGAAGACTTTCTCAATTTCCTCAGTTCAATTTCTTCAGTCTGTTTGTCTTCATCCTGTGCTATCCTGTGTTTACGCTTCTCAGACTCTGTGCTTGTCTTCATTTCATCATGATGACCATGTTTGTGTTCTGTTATGCTTACTTCTGAGTACTTATTACACTGCAAGTAGTTCTTCGCTAAGGAATTTCCTCACCCGCAAATTCCTCAGTGAAGAATTCATAAAAATCGCCTATTCACCCCCCTCTAGTCGATTTAACGCACTTTCAATTGGTATCAGAGCAAGGTACTCCCTTGTTCTGTGTGATTTTGGTTTAAACGCCTAGAGTTTTAGTTACGTCGACCACAGGAATGAAGACCGTGTCTTGCCCCATCTTTGACGGTCACGAGTATCCCAAGTGGAAGGCCATGATGAAGAAGCATCTCATGGCGATGAACAGTGAGCTGTGGACCGTCACTGAGATTGGTCTTACCAATCTGTGGAAGATGGCAGAAGCTGATGACATTCGCAAGTTCACCCTTCTCAACCTCACGGCGAAGTACGTCATCTGCTCCTGTCTGTCTCAAAATCAGTTCAGGAACATCATTCATTTCGATCATGCGAAGCTTATCTGGGACCATCTCTCTGAGGTCTATGAAGGTCATCGAACCCGTCATGATCCTTGGTTTGAGGACTTCAAGGAATCTCTCAAAGCAATGACATTCGAACCAGAATCATCATCTTCTACACCATGCCTTATGGCAAAAGATGCAAAGGTAACTGAATGCTATCTATCTGAATCCAGTGATGATGAATCTGGTGATGAATTTGGACCCAGCTATGTCAAACTTGCTTCCCTTGCCACTAAACAACAAAGAGCTTTGGAAAATTCAATACATGTTAAATAAGAGCGATGATATGTTGGGAGAAGAAATGGATCAGTCGAAAGCTTTGGTTGAGAGTCTTTAGAGACTTCAGACTAGGTTTGACACCCTTCAAGGTCATCATAACAATCTCTTATCTGATCATGAGAAGCTTTCTTATGAATTTCTTCAAAGAAAGATCTTGAAAAGCTAAGAGTGAGTTATGAAGATCTTCAGAAGGAGCGCGATTCATTACTTGCTCAACAAATCAGCGCTTCTCAGGAAGAATTTGTTCCTCCATGTTTGAAATGCATTGAGCGTGAATCTGCTAATTCTTCACCTGAATGTTCAAATGCTTCTAATGCTACAAATTCTTCAACTGTCCTGCTATCACTAATTCCTCATCTGAGGACATTGCTAGTATCAGTGATGATGCAGGGCTGAAGGGATTGTACATGACAGGCATGTACAAAAGCCTCAAAGGGCATCAGACTCTTTGTGATGTGCTTAAAAAGCAGATTCTGAACAGGAACCCTAGGAAAGAGGGTATTGCCTTTGAGAGGAAACTCAATGCTGATGGTACTTATTGGAAGCCTGAGCAGTACCCCAAAACCTCATGGGTTGCTGCAAAGGGACCTCCAGTAGATCCATCTAATCTATCTGGATTTACATGTGAATCTCCTCATTCTTCTGATGAGTCATTTGACTCCAACTATAAACTGTTCAAAAATTAGAATGGTGAGTTATTTGCTAGATATGTTGGCACTAACTGCAGGAGCGGTTCCCCTATGAAGAAAACCTGGGTTCCCAAAAGATGCCTTCAGAGTCTTCAGGTGAATGTCCTCATGACACCACCTGTGAAGAATAGGAACCCCAGATCAAACTCTTCATATAGACCAAATTCTTCATATGAATCCAATTCCTCATACGGACCGAATTCCTCACGTGGACCAAATTCCTCAAATGGATCAAAGTCCTCATATGATCATCATCGTGCTAACCCCTCTGTTTTACAGGGAAGAGCTAAGGGCTATGAATATGAGCATTACTCTTCTAACCATTATGTTCCTAAGTCCTCGAAGAATTTCTCTGCTTATTCATATGCTCACCCTAACTTCTCTTATGTGAAACGAAATGGATTGGCTTATATGCCACCTTTCTCATATGGAGCTCGCAGAGTGATGAACTCTTTGCCACCCCTTCAGATGTGGGTGGTGAAGAAAAGGAACTAATTTCTTCTGCAGGGTCAGGTCTCCAGACATGCTAAAACGTCCGAAGAATTTGCTGGAGACCTGAAAATGCCTGAAAGGATGCAGGCTAATCATGAAGAAATGAACTTTCATTTCTCACGTCCTCATACTGCTTTATCTGTTCTATTGCTTGATGAAATTGATCTGATGAATTGATGTCATATTCTTCACTGATGAAGTATATGAGTTCATAAGTTGCACTAATTCATCTACAGGATGATCAACCCAAAGCCAATGAGTGGGTCCTTGATAATGGATGTACAAATACAATGACTGGTGACAAGAATCTATTGATTGATGCTCCCTTATCTCCATCGTATCTGAAGCATATCATCTTCGCTGACAAAGGCAAAAGTCAGGCTTTAGGACAGGAGACTTGTACATTGTTGATTTCTCTACAGGACCACAACCAGCCGTATCTCTACTTGCAAAAGCTTCAGAAGGCTGGCTATGGCATCGACGACTTGGTCATGCGGGCATGAGGAATTTGCACACGCTTGCAAAGAAGAAGCATGTCATTGGCATTGAGAATGTCAAATTCCTCCAGGATCACTTATGCGAAGCTTGTGAAGCTGGAAACATGACCAAGGCCAAGCATCCAGCAAAGACTATCATGACCACTACGCGACCATATGAATTGCTTCACATGGATCTTTTTGGTCCTAATCATTATTCTGCAGTTTCAAATGATGCATCTCAATATGGCTTTATTATTGTTGATGATTACTCTCGTAACACATGGGTACACATTGTTACTTAGAAACATCAAGTGCAGGAAGTCTTTAAACGATTTTCTTCGAGAGCTTCAACCAACTTTGGTGTGAAGATCAAGCACATCAGAAGTGATAATGGAACTGAGTTCAAGAACTCTGGTCTTGATGACTATCTTGATGAACTTGGTATTACTCATGAGTTATCTGCTCCTTATACTCCTCAGCAGAATGGCGTCATGGAGCGCAAGAATATGGCTCTTGCAGAGATGGCTCGCACTATAATTGATGAATACAAGACGCCTCGTCGTTTCTGGATTGAGGCAATTGATACTGCATGCCACATCATCAACATAGTATATCTTCACAAATTCTTCAAGAAGACTGCATATGAACTCCTCACTGACAAGAAACCTAATGTGAGTTATTTCAAAGTCTTCGGTGCTAAATGTTGGATTAGAGATCCTCATCACAACTCTAAATTTGCACCGAAAGCACATGAAGGTTTGATGCTTGGTTACGGAAAGGACTCGCACACCTACAGAGTCTTCAACAACATTCTTCACAAGGTTGTTGAAACTATAGATGTGCGGTTTGATGAAACTAATGGCTCGCAAAGAGAGCACCTACCTTCTGTGATAGATGAACCAGCACCTAAGGAATCTATCAAGTTCAAGGCTACTGAGGATGTCATTCCTACCGAATAATCTACTGAAGAATTCATTCCAGAACGTGAAGAATGTCGAGCTGATGCACCTGAAGAAAATGGTGCTGAGGAAAATGGTCCTGAAGAAAATGCTGATTAAATTCCTCGACGACAACCCGCTCATCCTCGCGTTGCAAACAAAGTGCAAATTGAGAGAATCATCGATGACATTGAAGCACCAGGTCCTCTCACACGCTCAAAAGCTTCCCATTTGTCTAACTTTTGTGGGCACTTTGCTTTTGTCTTTATCACAGAGTCCACTAAGGTAGATGAAGCATTTCTGGAGCCTGAGTGGGTTCAAGCTATGCAAGAAGAATTACATCAGTTCAAGCTCAACAACGTCTGGGAGCTGGTCAAACGTCCAGATCCTCGCAAGCACAATATCATTGGTACAAAGTGGATCTACCGCAACAAGCAATATGAAAATGGCCTTGTGGTGAGGAATAAGGCACGGCTTGTAGCTCAAGGCTACACACAGGTTGAAGGAATTGATTTCGATGAAACTTTTGCACCTGTTGCTAGACTTGAGGCTATTCGCATATTACTTGCTTATGCTAACCATCATGATATCACCTTATATCAAATGGATGTGAAAAGTGCATTCCTCAATGGTAAGCTTGAGGAAGAAGTATATGTTGCTCAACCCCGAGGTTTTGAAGATCCAAAGCATTCTGACAAAGTCTTTAGACTCAATAAGGCCCTCTATGGCCTCAAGTAGGCCCCTCGGGCGTGGTATGATACTTTGAAGGAATTCCTCATGAAGAAAGGCTTCAAACCCGGTTCACTTGACCCAACTCTTCTCACTAAGTCTTATGATGGTGAATTGTTTGTGTGCCAAATATATGTTGATGATATTATGTTTGGCTGTACTGACCAATGTTACAGTGATGAATTTGCCTATATGATGAGTAAAGAATATCAAATGTCTATGATGGGAGATTTCAAATTCTTCTTAGGTCTTCAAATCTGTCAACAGCGCAATGGCATATTCATATCTCAGGAGAAGTACCTCAAGGATGTACTGACGAAATTCGGCATGCAAGATTGCAAAGGCGTCAAAATCCCTATGCCCACAAATGGCCATCTATGCACTGATGAAAATGGTATTGACTTCAATAAAAAGGTATATCGCTCGATGATTGGTTCCTTATTGTACCTATGTGCATCTAGGCCAGATATTATGCTTAGTGTTTGCATGTGTCCCCGATTTCAAGCTACACCAAAGGAATCACACCATAAGGCTGTGAAGCATATTCTTCGATATCTAGCTCACACATCAACACTTGGATTATGGTACCCCAAGGGCTCGGTTTTTTATCTCATTGGATATTCAGACTCTGACTATGCTGGTGATCGTGTGGACCGCAAGTCAACATCTGGCACATGCCATTTCCTCGGACGATCTTTGGTCTGTTGGTCCTCGAAAAAACAGAACTGCGTATCACTGTCTACTGCTGAAGCTGAGTACATTGTTGCTGGTTCTTGCTGTGCTCAATTGCTGTGGATGAAGCAAACTCTCAAGGACTACGGCGTCGACGTGAAGAATGTGCCTCTCTACTGTGACAATGAGAGTGCCATCAAGATTGCTCATAACCCAATTCAGCACTCGAAGACAAAGCACATTCAGATTCATCATCATTTTCTTCGTGATCATGTGCTGAAGGGCAACATTTCTACTGAGCATGTGAAGACTGAAGAACAGCTAGCCGATATCTTCACAAAGCCCTTGGATGAGAAGAGATTTAGCAAGCTGCGGTGTGAGCTAAATATCCTAGAATCTTCGAATGTTCTCTGAAACGGACACTCATCCTAACACTTATGCAAAATTGATGACTTAGATGTGCAACACATGAAGAAAAGTTTTTCTTCAATCAATGAAGACTAACAATCTAAGTGTGAAGAAATTAACGAAGAATTTGATTCTCAGAGCCCTACGACAATTGTACGCGGTGTCTGAAATCATCATTCTTATACAGTGGGTCACGCCACCACCAAAAGTTGAAAATCTTCAATTTGAGTTTTTCCTTAGTTTTGAAATTCCTCAGTTGTTCATGTTTTCCATCTTTGCATTGTCTTCACTGTTTCCCTCGTTTTTATTCATTGGTTATACATATATATGAGTTTATGTTCTCTACAGCATTCACTTATTTCTAATTCTTCATGTTGCTTTTCTTGCTAAGTGAATGTGATCGGACCCTTCCCCCTCTATGCTAAACTCAACCCAATCTATTCATAAATTCTTCATGTGCGTTCTATTTGAAACTCGTTCTAAATCTTCACTGTGTCCTTGTCATCTGAAGAATTTGCGAACGGAACTTTTAACTTATCTTATCTAAATTTTTGGCTTTGCCGCTCAAACCGTTCCGCATTCCACGAAACACTTATCTATTCACCCACGATCTCCACTTCTCAGTACGTGGGTGACACATGTCAAGTGAATGAGAAGGGTCAGGGGCACGTTCGTCCAATTTCTTCGCGCGAACAATTTTTCACCATGGGGTATTTGTATAAATACCCCTCCCCTTCCTCACTTCTCTTTTACTCCGCTCGAACTCACGCTAGCTCGATCTTCTAAAACCCTAGTGTCGCCGCTACTTCATTGTCGCTGCTGAGGAAGAGCTTCACTGCCTCGACCTCGTCACCGTCATACTCGCGCCGGCTGCGGATTTCTTCACTCCGCCGCCGCCATAGTTGTCTTCCTCAGCCGAGTTAGGGCGTGGAAGATCTGAACTGACGAACTTCACATCTACACTTCTCAGTACATCGTGTTCTTCGTCCAGGGTAATTAAAAGTTACTTTTACTGCCCTCTTTGATTTGAATGATTTCTACAAAATCTTCAAAGATGTTTTATTCTTCAAATCTTCACTCACTAAACACCTCACTTGTCATCTGTTCTTGATCTGTTTCTCTAAGAAAATTTTTTCTTCAAGATTCCTCAATTGTGTGGATTTCTGATCTGTACAACTTTGGAACCTAAGACAAAGAACGCTTAGTGAAATTCTTCAAGACTCATCTGGTCAAATTCCTCAAACTTGTTCTTTTTGAAAAACCTTCTGAGAACGCATATGACCTCTCCAAATTCCTCACAACTATACTCTGTTCACAGGTACACATGTCCGCTGCTAAATCACTAGGTTCTCATCAACTTAACTCATTTGCAGTGTTCCTTGAAGAAAAGTTGCATACATCTTCAGAGAATTCAATTGTCCAAATTCCTCAGCTGAAGATAATGGCTGATGGAAAGAAGCCGCAGAAAGGAGGAAAGAGGCCTGAGGTCAATACTGCCTTTGAGATCCCTGATGGCATAAACAAGGATTATTGCACTCCTGATGAGGCCAAGTTTGGCAAAGAGGACAAAAATCAGCACAAAGTGCGCATCCAAAGGATAGAGAGGAGATGGGCACGGGAATGGTGGGAGTACAGGTATGTTACTCCCAAGTATATGAAGAAATTCGCTCTAAATCCTCCATGCCCAAGACCTCCGTTGGCACCTGGCCAAGAAGCAGATCCCACCATCCTCAAGCGCGGTGAGGACTATCCTGACGAATGGGCCAAGCGCCAGGCCAAATTGGCCAGACAAGCAAGAGATGCAGTGAGGAAATTCAACAAAGACTCTGCTGCTGCTGCTGCCACTGCTGCGGCCTCTGCAAGCAAGCCGAAGAAGGCCATGGCAAAGAAGCCTGCTCATAAGCCAAGTGCTTCACCCTCAATGCCCTCACGGCCAAGTTCCTCAGCAATGCCCTCATGGCCAGAATCTTCAAAGCCCTCACGGCCAACTCCTCATGCTGCTCCCGCTCCTCCAAAGTCCTCAGCTCCTCCGCCAAAGTCCTCAGCTGCTCCGACCAAATCCTCTGCACCTGTGCATCTTGCCACGTGCCAAAGGACAACAGGCATCTCTATTGCCTCAGTAGCTTCTGCTAGTTCCTTAGTTGCACCAAATTCTTCAACGGGAGCCTCTCTGTTGAAGACAAAGGCCACTGCTGGACGTGGCTCTCGCCCAAGTCCTCACAACAAGCAGGTCGCCTTCCAAGTGCCGTCTGATGAAGACGAAGCTGGTGATGATGAACTTGTAGAAATCATCAGAGATAGGCAGGTCAAGGCCGCTAGAGCCAAAGGCAGCAATGTGCCTCTTCTTCTGGATCCAAAGCTGATCCTAGACTTCATTGATCTATGGCACAAGGATCCCAACACGTCTTTGCCGGAGATGAACCTCACTCCTGGTCAAAGTCATGTTTTGACTGCCTTCATCGAAGAAGAGAAATGGAAATTTGAACAAGGAAGAAGAGTGAAGAAAGCGCAGTACAAGAAACAGCGTTTTCTGAAGCAAAACGTTCTGAAGCTTTCCCCCGAAGAACTCGTTGCCTTGCAAGCTGAGATCAAGCAACTGAGTGATGAATTTGATCGTTACTATGCTGACTGGCTTGGAGCCAAAGTCAGGTTTGTGAAATTGACTGAAAAGTTTACTTCCAATGTTGCAGCCCCAACGCAACAAGAAAATCTCAGGCTGAAGAAAATGCTAGCACCGCTGATGACAATCAGGCTGGTGAAGAAACTTAAAGCACTAGGGCTGATGACTGCATTCCAGCCGCTGAAGAAATTGCCAGGGCATCCACTAGTCGTGCGCCTGAAGAAAATAAAGAAGTCAGGGCAACTGCACCAGGGCTGTGAAGAAAAGGAAGGCATCAACTTCATCAGATTCTTCAGCTTCGAAGAAGATGAAGCCATTGACTAGCTCATTTGACAACCCAATTGATGTTGTTCCTATTTCAACCATGCCATCAAAGGACCTTGTTCCTTTTGATGAAGATTATGTGATTCCAAGTGAATCCGATGAAGAGAGTCCTTCTGCTGCTTCGTCAAAGCAGCTGGATGAAGAAATTGAAGTGGATGCAATCCCTTCAACACCAATTGTCTCCTCGCCTATGCCTCAGTTCATTGCTGAAGAGGCTGGCGTTGAAGAAATGGAAGAAGAAGATGTGGACATTGGAAGCACTACTACAGTGATGAATGATGACTTTTGGGAAAGTCAGCACCCCAACTCTCCTCTGTTCACACCACTCCAACAAATTCGTCAGTCCCCTATTGCTACTGAAGTACAAATGGGATCTGAAGAACCTCATAAGACTCCATCTGTCCATGAAGAAATTCCAGTCACTAGTGCTGATGAAAATGTAAATGAAGAATTGAAGACCCAGGCTGTCACTAAAGAAGAAGCTGAAATTCCTCAGCCTGTGGAACCTAAGATTGCGATTCCTGAGGTGGTAATGCAATTGACTGACACGCCTCAGCCCAAGCCAAAGGATCCATTCTCAAAGAAGTAGAAATTCAAGGCTGATGACTTCTTCGGCGAGCACGTGTTCTTCACTGACTACAATCCCTATGATTCTGCTCGTCTTAGAAGGAAGCGCTTCTGGACCGCAAGCCAGGCCAACTTCTATTCTTCACTGCTCTTCAACAAGGACAAAGTCTTCGACCATGAGCATATTCCTCATGTGGACATGGAATAACTACCATGCTTCTCACATGTCCTCAGTGTGCTTGATGATGCAGGCCTCCTCAACTTTTGCACATACATAGTTGATTGGAATGAAGAGCTCATTCTTCAATTCTACGCAACATTGCACATCACAGGAGATGCTGACGATGTGAACTCTTGGGTTTTAGACTGGATGACCGAAAAACTCACTATAAGGCACCGGCCTCTAAATTACTTCACGCCCTGCCCATCAGTCCTCCACTTGAAGGATCTCGTTTCCTGTACCAAGAGCCTGAACTGACTGCCCATTATATGCAAGTTCTTATGAAGCCTCTGAAACATGGTCAAGCCCCAAGGACAAAATTCCTCGTGAGGGAATTGCTCTATGTGCCAAGAACAGTCTATCGCATTCTGACGAAGACTATGAGTCCAATCAAAGGCCACGACTCAAATGATGAAGAAGTTGTTGGCATCATGAAGAATCTGCTATTCAACATCATGCATGGCATCCCTGTCAACTACCATGATTTCTTCATGAGGACTCTGGTCAATGTCGCTCTCTCTCCATTTGAGTTGAAGCCTTATACTCCTTGGATTATGAGGTTCCTCAGAACAAGGTCTTCACTCAACTACAATGCTGATTTTCAGAATCACCTCAGCTACTTGCCCCCAATCGAAGTCCTCAAGCGGACCTATTCCTCAGCTGATGAAAAGGGCAAGGAACTAGCTATTATTGATGAAGGCATTCATCCATTGGATGGTCAGTTTCACAAAACTCCATCTTATTCCATCAATGATGACTCTGCCACACATGATTCTGCGGCCAATGCACCCAAGTCTACTCCTCAAGCCACAGCTCCACGAGTGATGACTGGCCGCGAGCTGCTTCTTAGTCTTCACCAGAAGGTGGATCGAAACCACAAATGGGTTAAGCGTCAGTTTGGTTCTATTCTTCACAACATGACTACTACACATAATGTAGTGAAGAAAAACCATTACTACCTCCATGAAGTCTTCGGTCGCACCTGGGCTATTCTGTCACATGTATATGGTGAAGAAGATCTGAAGAAAATGGGTCTCAAAGAAGATTTTGACTGGTCTGCTCCTCCACTGAAGAAATACAAGAAGGTCAAGGTTCCTTCCTTGGTGGCCAGCTCATATTCTTCATCGCGCGAAACCGACGAGCATGAAGACTTGGACGACACTGCGGCAGGCCCTACAACGACAAATAACCCCAACAACGCTGGCGCTCCTACATCAACTTGATATTCTTCAGGGGCATTAGTCCTCATTTTCGATCCTTTTGGTCATTCGATGACAAAGGGGGAGAAATTTGAGTTAGTCTTCAAGCGGGTCTATTTATATGGGCGTTTTTTTGCTAAGTTACAACTCTCGTTCTTCTGGTGACATTGCTGGACCGAGTTGTAAACTTAAACTCTATGGTGGCCTGATACTTTTGCTGTGTTTTCTGCATGCCTATTCCTCATATATGTTAATGCACGCATGCTGAATTACATCAGTCACCATGTTTCATCATGCATTTCAAATTCTTCATATTATATGTCAAATGTGTGTATGAATTACAAGATATAGGGGGAGATCTCCATGATTATACTCTTCAAGTGTGCATTGCTTCAAAAGCAAATTCCTCACTATGCACATCTTCAGGGGGAGTCCTCCTATATCTTGCAATCAAATTTCTGAATATCAGTATTTACACTTCATATGTTTATCCCCGTTGAAAACTTAACCTATATTGTCATCAATCACCAAAAATGGGGAGATTGTAAGTGCATCTAGTGCCCCTTAGTGATTTTGGTGTATTGAAGACTTATAGGTTAAGGGACTAATATGTTTATGAGTGTGCACAGGTCTATAATTCTATGAGGAGTTTGATATAGTTCTTCGACTGAAGACTTTGGATCTCAAAAGATTTTCTGAAGACTTTGAAAGTGAAGAAATTGGTGTAACCCTGAAGACTTGGTATTCATACGAGGAACATGAAGCGTGAAGACTTTTGTTTTCGTAGTTTCATTTTCTCTTTCTTGAGTCATAGGAAACACCGTACTGTTAAAGGGGGTCGAGGAAATACTAAGGAAAAATTTCCATGTGATGATCAACTCAAAATCCTACACCTACCAATCCCTTCGAGGGAAGCCATTGGAAATCTCATACAGTTCAATCAATTTCTTCAGTGATAGAGACGAATTTCTTCTGGTCGCTGAGGAATTTGTTCTGACTGAGGAGTTAGGAATTCGCCAGTGCAGATTGCCTACACAGCGAGGAACATGATAGCCCTGAGGAATTTGAGCCTCAAATGTCTGACCGTTGTTGTGCTACGCGTCAGCTGTCCCAAAATATCTACCCACCTAACGGTCATATCATTGAAGGGCATTTATGTCTTATCATGTCGGGCTGCTCCCTAGGCTATAAATAGCCGCCCCCTACAACCACTAGCTGGTTGGCTGCTCCGAGAGAAACTGACACTTGTCATTTGAGAGCATCCCATCCTTCGAGGACTTTGAGCGAAAATCATCGAGTGAGGAAAACCCAAACCCAAACACCTACAAACCCAAAGTGATTGAGCATCACTGAAGAGATTGATCTTGCGTAGATCTGACGCTTGTTACCTTTGAAGATTGTGCTTCTTCCAGACGGTTAGGCGTCATGGTCTAGAGCATCCAAGAGGAATTGTGGATTGCCGAGTGACCGAGTTTGTGAAGGTTTGGAAGTCACCTGAAGACTTACCACGAGTGATTAGGCGAGGTCAGTGTGACCCTAGCTCAAGGAGAATACAGTGAGGACTGTGTGTCCGGGACTGTGTGTCCTCAGGTTTAAATACCTAGCCGCTCCAACCAGACGTACAACTGAGACAGCAGTTGTAACTAGTCTACCAAATCATTGTCTTCACCAAGCTTCCTGGTTCTATTTCCTCAACTCTTTCATTTCCTCATAACTGTGTTGTGCACTTGTTCATATCTGTGTTTGAAGACTTTGACTAAAGACTTTCTCAATTTCCTCAGTTCAATTTCTTCAGTCTGTTTGTCTTCATCCTGTGCTATCCTGTGTTTCCGCTTCCTGTACTCTGTGCTTGTCTTCATTTCATCATGATGACCATGTTTGTGTTCTGTTATGCTTACTTCTGAGTACTTATTATGCTGCAAGTAGTTCTTCGCTAAGGAATTTCCTCACCCGCAAATTCCTCAGTGAAGAATTCATAAAAATCGCCTATTCACCCCCCTCTAGTCGATATAACGCACTTTTAGTCATCTAAATATCCAATGCAAATTGTTTCATGATCGTATCGTGTCCAAAAATTGTGATGACTTGATTTCTCTTGCACATCATAATGAACTTAGTTTGCTTTTGGGTTATGAAGAAATGAAACGTATAACTAAGGATATGCCAGAATTTGTCCTTGATAAAGTTCTTAATTTTGATCTAGAAGAAATTTTTACGTATTGTGCGGTGAATTGCATTGAAAATCCTTATATTGCCAATTACATAAAGAAAATAAAACTAATATAAGATGAAGATAATACTAATGAAAGGGAAGAGACTTCCCAATATCCTCCTATTATTTCTTATGATGAATCAGGTAATGAGGAGGAGCTTTCTATTCAACCAATCTCATTAATAAGGAGCTCAAAAGAGAGGGTTAAACCCACACATATGTGAAGAAGAAAAATAAAAGACGGATAAGCAAAGGTAGAAAGGTATCCCTCCCAAATGATATTGCTCCTATTACTCATTGTGATGATGATAATTGCTATACTGTTGGTGCTATCCATACTATTAATGATGAGAGTGATTATGCTTATGATATGAAAAGGCCCAAGCTTGGGGATGCTATGTTTAATGAAGATGATATTTTTAGCCTCCCAAGTTTTGATGAGCAAATTTATTATGATGATACCATGCCTCCTATTTATGATGATTATTGTGATGACACTTATGTTATAAAAATTAGTGATGATTATATTTATTAAACTTGTCATGATTATGATTACCCTTTTTCTGAACATTACTCTTTTAATGTGGAAACAATTTATAGTATTCGAGTCTCTTATGATACTCCCACTATTCCGAATGAGAAGAATTTTGCTTATGTGGAGAATAATAAAATTTCTATGCTTGTAGATCATGAAAAGAATGCTTTAGGTGATGATTATATTGTTGAATTTATTCATGATACTACTGAAAATTATTATGACGGGGGAATATATGCTTGTAGGCAATAATATCAAGTTTCCTCTCTATGTGTTGAAAATCTTGAAGTTATGCTTGTTTTGCCTTCCTATGCTAGTTGATTATTGTTCCCATAAGTCGTTTTCTCACAAAATCCCTATGCATAGGAAGTGGGTTAGACTTAAATGTGCTAGTCATATTCTTCATGATTCTCTCTTTATATTTCAATTCTTATCTTTTATGCGAGCATCATTGAAATCATCATGCCTAGCTAGGGGCGTTAAACGTTAGCGCTTGTTAGGAGGCAACCCAATTTTATTTTTGTTCTTTGCCTTTTGTTTTTTTAGTAATAAATAATTCATCTCGCCTCAATTTAGATGTGGTTTTATGTTTTAATTAGTGTTTATGCCAAGTAGAACCTTTGGGAAGACTTGGGTGAAGTCTATGCGATCTTGCTGTAAAAAGAGAAACTTTTGCGCTGACGAGATTAGCTGCCATTTTTTACCGGAGAGAGATTTTAGGTTGATTCTTTTTGCAGATGATCAATAGATAAATTCCTCACGTCCACCAATTTATTTCTGAATTTTTGGAGTTCCATAAGTATACTTTTTATACAGATTACTACAGACTGTTCCGTTTTTGATAGACTCTGTTTTCATTGTGTTGTTTGCTTATTTTGATGAATCTATGAGTAGTATCGGAGGGTATTAACCATAGAGAAGTTGGAATACAGTATATATTACACCAATATGAATTTATAATGAGTTCACAACAGTACCTAAGTGGTGATTTATTTTCCTGTACTAACGAAGCTTACGAGTTTTCTGTTGAGTTTTGTGTTGTGAAGTTTTCAGTTTTGGGTAAAGATTCGGTGGACTATGGAATAAGGAGTGGTAAGAGCCTAAGCTTGGGGATGCCCAAGGCACCCCAAGGTAATATTCAAGGACCACCAAGAGCCTAAGCTTGGGGATGCCCCAGATGGCATCCCCTCTTTCGTCTTCGTTCATCGGTAACTTTACTTGGAGCTATATTTTTATTCACCACATGATATGTGTTTTGCTTGGAGCGTCATTTTGTTTTATTTTGTTTTTCTTTCTGTTTGAATAAAATATCAAGATCTGAAATTCTTAAATGTTAGAGGGCCTTCACATAGTTACATAATTATTCGACTACTCATTGATCTTCACTTATATCTTTCGGAGTAGTTTGTCATTTGCTCTAGTGCTTCACTTATATCCTTTTAGAGCACGGTGGTGGTTTTATTTTGAAGAAATAGATGAACTCTCATGCTTCACTTATATTATTTTGAGAGTCTTTAGAACAGCATGGTAATTTGCTTTGGTTATAAATTTGGTCCTAATATGATAGGCATCCAAGAGGGATATAATAAAAACTTTCATATAAAGTGCATTGAATACTATGTGCAGTTTGATTCCTTATGATTTTTTTGAGATATGAGGATGGTAATATTAGAGTCATGCTAGTGGAGTAGTTGTGAATTTGAGAGATACTTGTGTTAAAGTTTGTGATTCACGTAGCATGCACGTATGGTGAACCGTTATGTGATGAAGTCGGAGCATGACTTATTTATTGATTGTCTTCCTTATGAGTGGCGGTCGGGGACGAGCGATGGTCTTTTCCTACCAATCTATCCCCCTATGAGCATGCGCGTAGTACTTCGTTTCGATAACTAATAGATTTTTGCAATAGGTATGTGAGTTCTTTATGACTAATGTTGAGTCCATGGATTATACGCACTCTCATCCTTCCACCATTGCTAGCCTCTCTAATACCGCGCACCTTTCGCCGGTATCATACACCCACCATATACCTTCCTCAAAACAGCCACCATACCTACCATGGCATTTCCATAGCCATTCCGAGATATATTGCCATGCAACTTTCCACTGTTCCGTTTATTATGACATGCTCCATCATTGTCATATTGCTTTGCATGATCATGTAGTTGACATCGTATTGGTGGCAAAGCCACCTTCATAATTCTTTCATACATGTCACTATTGATTCATTGCACATCCCGGTATACCGCTGGAGGCATTCACATAGAGTCATATTTTGTTCTAAGTATCAAGTTGTAATTCTTGAGTTGTAAGTAAATAAAAGTGTGATGGTCTTCATTATTAGAGCATTGTCCCAGTGAGGAAAGGATGATGGAGACTATGATTGCCCCACAAGCCGGGATGAGACTCCGGACGAAAAATAAAAATAAATAAATAAATGCCATAAAAAAGAAAGAAAAAGGCCCAAATTAAAAAATATGAGAGAAAAAGAGAGAAGGGGCAATGCTACTATCCTTTTAACACACTTGTGCTTCAAAGTAGCACCATGATCTTCATAATAGAGAGTCTCCTATGTTGTCACTTTCATATACTAGTGGGAATTTTACATTAGAGAACTTGGCTTGTATATTACAATGATGGGCTTCCTCAAAATGGCCTAGGTTTTCGTGAGCAAGCGAGTTGGATGCACACCCACTTAGTTTCTTTTGTTGAGCTTTCATACACTTATAAATCTCGTGCATCCGTTGCATGGAAATACCTACTCACTCACATTGATATCTATTGATGGGCATCTCCATAGCCTGTTGATACGCCTAGTTGATGTGAGACTATCTTCTCCTTTTTGTCTTCTCCACAACCACCATTCTATTCCATATAGTGCTATGTCCATGGCTCACGCTCATGTATTGCATGAAGATTGAAAAAGTTTGAGAACATCAAAAGTATGAAACAATTGCTTGGCTTGTCATCGGGGTTGTGCATGATTTAAATATTCTATGTGATGAAGATAGAGCATAGACAGACTATATGATTTTGTAGGGATAGCTTGCTTTGGCCATGTTATTTTGAGAAGACATGATTTCTTTGTTAGTATGCTTGCAGTATTATTGTTTTCATGTCAATATTAAACTTTTGTTTTGAATCTTATGGATCTGAATATTCATGCCACAATAAATAAAATTACATTGAAAATTATGTTAGGTAGCATTCCACATCAAAAATTCTGTTTTTATCATTTACCTACTCGAGGACGAGCAGGAATTAAGCTTGGGGATGCTAATATGTCTCCAACGTATCTATAATTTTTTATTGTTCCATGCTATTATATTATCCATCTAGGATGTTTTATATGCATTTATATGCTATTTTATATTATTTTTGGGACTAACCTATTGACCTAGAGCCCAGAGCCAGTTTCTGTTTTTTCCTTGTTTTTGAGTATTGCAGAAAAGGAAAACCAAACGGAGTCCAATTGACCTGAAATTTGACGGAGATTAATTTTGGACCAGAAGAAGCCCATGGAGCATCGGAAATGGGCTAGAAGAGTCCCGAGGCACCCACGAGGGTGGGGGCGCGCCCTACCCCCCTGGGCGCGTCCCCCTACCTTGTGGCCGCCTCGGAGACCCCCCTGACTTGTTCCCGACGCCAAAACCTCTTATATATACAGAAACCCCCAGAACATAACCTAGATCCGGAGTTCGGCTGCCGCAAGCCTCTATAGCCACCAAAACCAATCGGGACCCTGTTTCGGCACCCTGCCGGAGGGGGGAACCCTCACCGGTGGCCATCTTCATCATCCCGGCGTTCTCCATGATGAGGAGGGAGTAGTTCACCCTCGGGGCTGAGGGTACGTACCAGTAGCTATGTGTTTGATCTCTCTCTGTCTCTCTCTTGTTCTTGAGGTGGTACGATCTTGATGTATGACGAGCTTTGCTATTGTAGTTGAATCTTATGATGTTTCTCCCCCTCTACTCTCTTGTAATGGATCGAGTTTTCCCTTTGAAGTTATCTTATCGGATTGAGTCTTTAAGGATTTGAGAACACTTGATGTATGTCTTGCATGTGCTTATCTGTGGTGACAATGGGATATTCACGTGATCTACTTGATGTATGTTTTGGTGATCAACTTGCGAGTTATGTAACCTCGTGAACTTATGCATAGGGTTTGGCACACGTTTTCGTCTTGACTCTCCGGTAGAAACTTTGGGGCACTCTTTGAAGTTCTTTGTGTTGGTTGAATAGATGAATCTGAGATTGCGTGATGCATATCGTATAACCATACCAACGGATACTTGAGGTGACATTGGAGTATCTAGGTGACATTAGGGTTTTGGTTGATTTGTGTCTTAAGGTGTTATTCTAGTACGAACTCTATGATAGATCAAACGGAAAGAATAACTTCGTGTTATTTTACTACGGACCCTTGAATAGCTCTATTAGAAAGGATAACTTTGAGGTGGTTTCGTGCCCTACCATAATCTCTTCGTTTGTTCTTCACTATTAGTGACTTTGGAGTGACTCTTTGTTGCATGTTGAGGGATAGTTATATGATCCAATTATGTTATTATTGTTGAGAGAACTTGCACTAGTGAAAGTATGAACCCTAGGACTTGTTTCGAAGCATTGCAATACCATTTACACTCACTTTTATCGCTTGCTACCTTGATGTTTTTATATTTTCAGATTACAAATACTCATATCTATCATCCATATTGCACTTGTATCACCATCTCTTCGTCGAACTAGTGCACCTATACAATTTACCATTGTATTGGGTGTGTAGGGGACACAAGAGACTCTTTGTTATTTGGTTGCAGGGTTGTTTGAGAGAGACCATCTTCAACCTACGCCTCCCACGGATTGATAAACCTTAGGTCATCAACTTGAGGGAAATTTGGTACTGTCCTACAAACCTCTGCACTTGGAGGCCCAACAATGTCTACAAGAAGAAGGTTGTGTAGTAGACATCACACACCTCGGCAGAATGGCATCATGGAGTGCAAGAATAGAACCCTCATTGAGATGGCTCGGATGATTCTTGATGAGTACAAGACTCCAAGGAAGTTCTGACCTGAAGCCATTGATACTGCATGCCACATCATCAACCGTGTTTATCTTCACAAGCTTCTAAAGAAGACATCCTATGAGCTCCTAACTGGTCAGAAGCCAAATGTCAGTTACTTCAGAGTATTTGGTGCTAGGTGCTGGATCAAGGATCCACATCACACTTCAAAATTTGCACCGAAAGCACATGAAGGTTTTATGCTTGGCTACGGAAAGGATTCGCACTCCTACAGAGTCTTCAACCTCTTTCACTATAAAGTGGTTGAAACTGTGGATGTGCGGTTCGATGAGACTAACGGCTCACAAAGAGAGCACCTGCCAAATGTGCTAGATGAAGTCTCACCTAGTGAATCGATCAAGCTTATGGGTACTGGAGAAATCATACCTTCAGAGGCACAGGCTGAAGAAGAAATCATCATTTCTGCACCTAATCAACCCGAAGACACTGCTCAGCCTGAAGCCAATGCTGAAGACGAAGACAATGATAGACAAGGGCAAAATCTTCGTCCAGTTCATCCTCGTGTTGCAAATGAAGTACATATCAAGAAGATAATTCCTAGCATCAATGCACCTGGTCCACTCACTCATTCAAGAGCAACACAGCTAGCAAATTTCTATGGGCACTTTGCATTTGTCTCTATATCTGAACCCAAGAAAGTTGCTGAAGCCTTCATGGAACCTGAATGGGTTCAAGCTATGCAAGTAGAGCTTCAACAGTTCGAGCTGAACAATGTGTGGGAATTGGTTAAGCGTCCTGATCCTCGCAAGCACAATATCATAGGAAGCAAATGGATCTATCGCAACAAACAAGATGAGCATGGTCAAGTTGTCAGAAACAAGGCTCGTCTCGTTGCTCAAGGATATACTCAAGTTGAAGGGATTGACTTCGATGAAACATTTGCTCCGGTGGCTAGGCTTGAAGCCATTCGCATGCTGCTAGCCTATGCCAACCATCACAACATCCTCCTGTACCAAATGGATGTGAAGAGTGCTTTTCTCAATGGCAAGATTGAAGAAGAAGTGTATGTTGCACAACCACCTGGCTTTGAAGATCCAAAACATCCTGACATGGTATACAAGCTCAAGAAGGCATTGTATGGCCTCAAACAAGCCCCTCGCGCTTGGTATGACACACTCTCTTCATGATGGTTCCCTGGATCCCACTCTCTTCACGAAGACATACGATGGTGAACTATTTGTATGCCAGATCTATGTGGATGACATTATCTTCAGCTGCACTGACAAGAGATACAGTGATGAGTTTGGGCACAAGATGCAAGAGCAATATCAGATGTCCAGGATGGGTGAGCTGAAATTCTTCCTCGGTCTTCAAATCCGTCAGCAGAGCAACGGCATTTTCATATCTCAAGAGAAATACCTCCAAGATTGCCTGAAGAAGTTTGGAATGCAAGATTGCAAAGGGTACAAGACGCCAATGCCAACCAAAGGTCAATTGGGTCCCGACGACAAAGGTAAAGAGTTCGATCAAAAGGTATATCGCTCCATGATTGGTTCTTTACTTTATTTATGTGCATCTACGCCAGATATAATGCTTAGTGTTTGCATGTGTACCCGATTCCAAGCGGCACCAAAGGAATCTCATCACTTAGCGGTGAAGCGAATTCTTTGATATTTGGCTTACACCCCAACACTATGATTGTGGTATCCCAAGGGCTCAGAGTTTGATCTAGTTGGATTCTCAGATGCTGATTATGCTGGTGACAAGGTCGATCGCAAGTCCACATCAGGAACATGTCACTTTCTTGGACGATCTCTTTTCTGTTGGTCTTCAAAGAAGCAGAACTGTGTATCTCTCTCCACTGCTGAATCTGAATACATTGCTACTGGATCTTGCTGCGCTCAGCTTCTATGGAGCAAACTCTCAAGGACTATGGTATCCATCTGAAGCAAGTGCCACTTTACTGTGACAATGAAAGCGCCATCAAGATTGCGAACAACCCTGTGCAGCACTCGAAGACAAAGCACATTCAGATCCGTCATCACTTTCTTAGAGATCATGTCATGAAGGAAGATATTGATATCATTCACATCAACATTGAAGAGCAATTGGCAGATATCTTCATAAAGCCCTTGGATGAGAAAAAGTTTTGCAAGTTGCGGTGTGAGCTAAATATCTAAGAATCCTCGAATGTCCTGTAATTAGACAGACATCCTAACGCTTATGCATGTTGATGACTTAGATGTGCAACACACGAAGTAACGTATATCTTCAATCAATGAAGACATACACTCTAAGTGCGAATACATTAATGCGGAATTTGACTTCGGAGCGCCACGATGATTGTGCGCCGTGTTTGGGTCTAATACTTCCTATACAGTGGGTAACGCCACCACCAAATTCTTGTTTGATGTGTTTCTATTGGCGTCATAATTGCATAGTCTTCACATTTGGTTTGTCTTCAACATTGATTTGACTTCACGTTTATCTTCACAATGTTGAGTTGATATTATGCTGATATATACATATATTCGTGTTCAGTCCTCTACAGCATTCACTTACAGCAATGTCTTCACATTTGAATTTTTCTTGATCTAAGTGAATGTGATCGGACCCTAACCCCTTATGTGCTCCTACCTCAAACTCTATTTATCTATATCATATGCATTCTATTGAAACCTGTCTATTGTCTTCTCTGAATCCTTGTCAGCAGAAGACAAAGAGACAAAAATTTTAGATCTACTTTTAATGACATATCCTTATTGCCTGAATACCGAAGAAGCCGGAACGACCACCCGACAATCCAGGCGTGCGTGGGAACATGGAACAACTTCCAATAAGTTGCATGCATGCCATGTGTTCTTCACATGTGAACCACCAGGGGCACCTGCGTAATTGTGCTGGGCTGCTCCTCTCCTTATAAATACACACTCACCGCGATCAAATCTCTTGTTCCATCTCCCAACCTCGCACAAACCCTAGCGCCTCCGCTAGCTCGCGTCGACGCCGGAGACGAAGCGCTTAGCTGCTGCGACTTCTTCGACGTTGCCCTCACGCCGACCGCGGACCTCGTCCTCTCTGTCACCGTCGTAGGTGTCTTCCGCCGCCGAGATAGGGCGCGGGAGATTGAACTGCTCAGCCTCTCTCTCAACCTCGTCTAGCAGTTCGTCAGCGGTAATTAAAACTTACTTTTTACTGCCTTTTTGATCCGTCAAATCCATCCACTTCAACCAAAAGTGGTTTCTTCACTTCCAAATCTGGATCTGCCTTTATCTACATCTCATATCATGCCAAGTATATTCACTTATGCTTCATAACTAGTTAGATTCCTCACTTGTACTTATTCATGGATTCGTACAAATCTGGAACCAACTCTCATCAAATAAGTGAATGTCTTCGCACTATGAGGTCAATGTCTTCAAAACTGATTTATCTTCAAAATCTTCTGAGAATGCATATGACCTCTTCCCCTTCCCTCGCACCTCTAATGTTGTCATAGCTACATGTCCGTGGGAGAATCCCTTGGTTCTCATAGTCTCCATTCTTTTGCAGAGTTCTTACAGCGTCGCATCAACTCTCCTAAAGCCAGTTCATGTCTGACCAGCAAAAGGAAGCCATTCACTGTCTTGAAGCCATTCAGTTTGAATATAATGGCAACTAAAAAATCAGCAAGGAAAGGCGGCAGGCAACGCCATGGAGATACAGCTAAGGATTTACCTCCTGATCTATTTGAAATGTACAAAACCGATCCTGAGGAAAGCTATGGCCAGCGCAAGACTCGAATCCAATGGATTCGAAGATATTGCACAGAGGAATGGTTCAAGTACAACTTTGTAACCCCAGAATATGCAGAGAAGTATGCTATCAAGCGCCCATGGGGAGATATTCTGTACAGAAATCTGCAGCCCAAGTCCAAGTCTGAAGCCATTGCTCAAGGCTTCTACCCATGCATGGTCCGCGGACCGAAGCCAGAGAATGCCGACCCATCATCTATGTTATGGTGTCGTGAAGACAATCTTTTCAAGCGCAACTATCAGTTTGCAAAAGATTCTGCTGTGAAGAACAAGAAAGTTCTTGGCCTCAACTTCAACCCTGGTCCATCTGCTCCAAGGGCTGATGGCACACGCGATGCCAATCCCAATGCCATCGGCCCCTTCGACAACTTTGATGGCCTCCTCTCTCACATCGCAGCTCAGAGGGCCATCGTGGATCAATCTACTAATGACGCTGACTCTGAAGAAGCGCCAGCACCACCAAAGTCGCAGAAGAAGAAGACAAAGGATTCGAAGCCCTCTACCACACCAAAAGCTGCGGTTGTGAGGCCACAGCACCTCCTGAACCCAGTGTGCAATCTGAAGATCTGTCTCGTGTCTCTATAAGGACCGAGAAGACCAAGAAAACCAAGGAGCCCAAGAAGATTTCTGGACATGAATTGACTCCTGCTGTCGTTCTGCGCAATGAGGATGAAACCATTGATCTATCCAGCGATGAAGATCTTGGTGATGATGCCCTTGAGCAACTGATCAAGAGCAAGCAAGAGGTGGAGATATTCAATGATCTGCCCCTCTTTGATGTTGATATACTGAACAACTTCATTGATGAGTGGTTCGACGACCAGAGCATAAGCATCGACGATCTTCAGCTTCATGTGGACATCAGTGTTACCTTCCACGGAGCCATTGCTAATGAGTTGGCCTTGGCTCAGAAGATTGTTGAGCTCAAGAACAAAATTGATTGTGATAAGTCTCACCTCATGAAGAACATGGCCAAGCTCAGCGTGGCAGATGTTCAGATCTTCAAGAAGATGCTGCATGACCTCAAGGAAGAGTTTCACAAGAAGCATGCATAAGCAAAAGGTTCGAGAGAACGCATGAAGTACTTTGCGCAGAAATGTGTTCAAGCACACAATGAGGCTGAGAAGCACAAGGCTCTTGGGCGTCCTGGCATCGACCCCAAGATGGCTGCCAAGCAAAAGAAGTCTGTTGTGGCCCAAGCAAAAGCATCAAGGTAGGAAGAACCTCGCATTGTCTTCCCTGCCAGCTTGACAGGCTCGAAGCCTAAGGTCCCCTCAGCAGCTTCAGAACTGAAGAAGACAAGGGCAGCTAAAGCCGAAGCCAAGAAACGCAAGCACAAAAATGCTTCTGATGATGCACCATCAAAGAAGAAGCTGAAGACAAAGTCTTCAAAGAAAGAGAGTGCTGCTGCCACAGAGCCCCTTGTTGTTGAGCCCATTTCTGTTGCCCGCCCAGCCTCCACCAACCAAGAGCATCGCATTGTAATCCACGAGCCTGCTCAGAGGCTCCTGAAGGTGAAGAAGTTCCATTTGTTGACCCCATCAGAGCTGAAGACATTGGTCGTGAAGACAATGTTGAAGATGATGAAGTCCTTCCTCAGCTCGAGCCCCAACTGGTATCATCGCCTGTTCTTACAAATAGTGAACTCATCAGCATTGGTCATCCATTGACATCAATTGCTTAGGATCATTCATGGGCGGATCGCCCTCAACAAGACACCCCCATTCATGATAAGACACCCAGAACTCCACCACCTCAAGTCCCCACTCCGGTGCTTGATGATGAAAACTACATGGTGCATACCACTCCATCACCATAGGCATCGCCCGCTTTTCGCAGGCTTCGCAAAGGACCTAGGCCACAAGTCACCCGGTCGAGCATTCCGGAAGGGGAAGCGCAACAAAGCTCAGTTGCACGTCAAGTGTTTCCTGAAGCCACCCCTACTGCGAATGTCTCTGATTCTGAAGCTAAAGCTGCTGAAGACATTCCGGCTGCATCAGCCGATGAAGATCAAGAAACAAGAGAAGAAGAAAGAGTTGGCACAACCCCTGTTGTTGATCCAGTCATTCTCGAGGAGAATGTAACTATGCCCGACCCTCTGTTATTGAAAAACGGATGTTGGAACCACTAAGGCTGCCACAAACAACGCTACTGACGCCAATGACGTTGTCATGGCCGAAGACAATGTGGAGCCTGAAGCTAATGTGGTGCCTGAAGCTCAAGAACAACCTGATGCCACTGTGAATGCTAAAGCCATCGTTCCACCTCCAAGGCCTCACACCATTGAACAGGCCTATAATCGCGGCCAGCTTGTCAAAGTGATATGGCCCGTTTTGGTTCCACCAACTGCTCCCACACCACAGTACGACTACCATGTTGAGCAGAGGCCTCAGGTTCATAAGCCAAAGCCCAGGCTGCCAAGGCTTCCAGGTGCTGCCACATCGCCAGGATCGTTCAGCGTGACCAGCTTCAGGGCACACAACACATTCTTCGATAGCGCCAAGAATCCATATACGAAGCCAAAGATCTCTTCTGACCGCTTCTGGAGCTATCAATGGCGCAGCTATTACTCCTACATTCTATACAATCAAGAGCGAATATTTCCCCACATGCGTCTTGATTGTGAAGCTATTGCTGGGTTGCCCTGTCTTGAAGAAGCACTGTACTGCTTTAGGGATGCTAGTTTGCTGCAATTTGTAACTGATAAAGAGCATTGGAATGAAGAGTTTTTGCTGCAGTTCTATGCCACACTTCACATTCGTGGCTACAACAGGGATCCGAAGACATGGATCCTTGAGTGGATGACAGGAGATGTGCAGCATGAAGCCAAAGCTCAAGACATCATCGAGTTGTCTTCCCTGCCCACTCCAGGTGAGCTCTATGAGCCTGGTTGTCAGCTACACAGAAATGAACTGCAAAGTATATTTCAGAAGCCTGAGCCAAATATGAGCCAGATGCTCAGCATGATGAAGCCCTTGCCTCAAGATGCTGAATATCCCAAGGAATTCTTCGTCAAAGACCTCGAGTACTTGCCCCGCACAGTGTATCACATTCTAAGGCGTACTCTATAGCCAATCAAGGGAAATTCTTCCGAAGCCAAACTTGAAGGAACCATGAAGACGTTGGTATTCTATATTGTCAATGGCATCAGATTCAATTCCTAGGATTTGTTCATCAGACAACTTGTTGCATCTGGGATTGATCTATTTGTCTTGAAGTTTTATGCTCCATGGGTGATGCGCCAGATCAAACTACACTATTCTGTTGACTATCAGCCCTCAGCGCGCAACCATCTTGTTTTTCTGGCTGAGTTGATTTGTCTGTTGAAGCCATCTACCCTGATCCTTCCAATGGGCCTCTATATCTTCAAAATGTTGATTGTCAAAGCTTCACACAACCAATAGAAGGAATTCATGTTCCCAATGCTGCCACTACTGCTTATCCTCTGGCTGGCAATATGCGTGAGCCACATCGTGCTAACACTGAAGCCACTACTAGTACAATCGCCCAAAAGCCTCGGAAGCGTCCTCGTGTCCTCAATGACGGAGAGCTTCTTGTGGCCTTACATCAGAAGTAGGACAAGCACCATGACAGGCTAAAGCGTCAGATGCAGAGTATCTTGGTGGACGTCAATCACATCAGAAACTTGGCCACCAAGAACTCATTCATAGCCCATGTGAAAGTGCTAGTTATCGACTAGAGGGGGGTGAATAGGCGTTTTTTATGAAAGTCTTCAAAACATGAGAGTTTCGAAGACAAACAATAGAAATGAACCTATTGAAATGCAGCGGAAGGTAGACTACACTAGATAAGCCATAGTCAAGCAAGTAATGAAGCTAAAGTATGAAGACTATTGGCAGCTAGGTAGTATGGATCAAAAAGGAAGATAGTATGAAGCCAAACAACAATAGTCGTCACACAGTGAAGTCAAACAGATGAGGCAAGCAGGCAAATGACTTCACGAAGACAAACTGTAAATAAGTGAGGGAAGAGATAGAACCATATGCTTGGTGAGGACAAGGATTTGTTGGACCAGTTCCAGTTGTTGTGACAACTATACGTCTGGTTAGGGAGGATGAGATTCAACTCAGAAGACCGTGTCTTCACCTTATTCCCCTTGAGCTAAGGACAATTAGTCCTCTCCCAATCACTCTCGTAAGTCTTCAAGGTAGACTTCCAAACCTTCACAGACTCCGTTCACCGGCAATCCACAATGACTCTTGGATGCTCAGAACGCGACGCCTAACCGGCTGTAGGATTCATAGGCCTCAAGTGTAACAAGTCTTCAGGTCACGCGGACAGAAAGACTTCAGTGATGCCTAACACTCTTTGGCTCTGGGTGTTTTGGGCTTTGTCCTCGCAGGGATTTCTCTCTCTCAAAGGCTTCGAGGTGGGTTGCTCTCAAACAACAAAAGCCGTGCACTAACTCTGAGCAGCCACCAATTTATGGTGTAGGGGTGGGCTATTTATAGCCATAGGGCAACCCGACCTGATTTTTCCGAAATGACCCTGGGTCACTAAGGAACTGACACGTGTTCCAACGGTCAGATTTCAAACACACGCGGCAGCTTAACTTGGGCTACAAGTAAAGCTAACTCATCCAGTTCTAGATAAGATTTGCTCTCATTTTCTTTGCTCGAAGACTTAGGATTTGGTTGAGCATCACTTCAGTCACTCTTACTTAGTTCACTTGGACGCCACTTAACAGCGCGGTGGTTCCTATGACTCAACAAGGAAGAAAAGGAAACTATGAAACAACTATGTCTTTGCACTCCATAGTCTTCACGTGAATGTCTTCTCGAGTCATAATCTTCGTTGTGATTATCTTCACATACCACCATTGTCTTCAATGTCTTCACACATTTTTAGGGGTCATCTCCGATAGGTAAACCGAATCAGTGAGGTACTACTACCTGTGTTATCCTGCAATTCTCACAAACACATTAGTCCCTCAACCAGGTTTGTCGTCAATACTCCAAAAACAACTAGGGGTGGCACTAGATGCACTTACAATCTCCCCCTTTTTGGTGATTGATGACAAACTGGTTGAAGTTTTCAACGGGGATAAAAGTATGTGAAATTGTAAGGATTAAGGTATTGTCTTCATAAGTAGCAAAAGGCTCCCCCTAAAGATGTGCATATAAGTATTTTGCTTTTCAATTCAAATGCACATGGCAGGTTGTACTTGTGGAGATCCTCTTCAACTTAAGAAGACAATTCATCATGCATGAAAAGATATAACGAATATAATGACATGCATAATGAAAATGGACGTCTGCGAAATGACTTTGTGCGGAATTTATCGTCGCATATGCGGTATTTATCATTGCATCACATAGTTGACAGAAAAAGGTAGCAGATGACCATCAAGTTTAAGTGTTACAACTCAAAGAACCAAATGTATCAAAAGCGAGAGTTGTAAGCACTTGGCAAAAAGTAGAGCAACCACCCATATGGACCCGCTTGAAGACTATCAACTCTTATGTTTCTCCCCCTTTTGTCAGTAAGGACCTAAAAGGTAGGAGAAGCTGCAGGGTCGTCATTGAGGTCCGGTGGTGCAGAAGAACTTGGCGCAGTGTCGATACGAGGCGAAGTTGTAGTTGGAGAAGTAGCATCGTCTTCGTCATCAATGACTCTGGCATTGACAATTGCCGCTGAGGAGGAGTGCTCAGAGTCTTCAAGTGAGGGAGTCCGACGCAAGATAGCGTTCCTAGGAGGAGTGGAATCAAACTTGAATCTCTTTGTGAAGCCATCTTGTTGAAGATCATCTTCAGAGCTTAGCAATGTCAGACTCTTCCACGACCCCTGACAGGTTTCATGAGTGACAAAAGCATTCTTTTTGGCAAGATTGCGAATGCGATTGACATCCACCAAGAGGCTTTGCATCTGACGTTTTAGCCAGTCATGATGCTTATCCTGTTTTTGATGCAGGGAGACGAGAAGCTCTCGGTCATTGAGAACATGAGATCGCTTCCGAGGCCTTTGCGCAATAGTGCTTTCAGTGGCTTTAGTATGGGCATGATGAGGTGCACGTGTATTGCCAGCCAAAGGATAAACACGAGTTGCAGCAAGAACTCCTTCAATAGGTTGTGTGAAGTTTTGGTGATCGGTGTTGTGAAGACAAATTGGCTCCTTGGCAGGCTCTGGGTATATGGCTTCGACAGACAGATCAACCTCTGGCAAGAATATGAGATGATTGCGCAGAAGGCTGATAGTTGATAGCAGGGTGAAGCTTGATGAGGCACATTACCCATGGAGCATAAAACTTCAGACCAAACAGATCAGATCCAGATGCAGCCAATTTCCTGATGAAGAAGTCTTGAGCATTGAAACTGATGCCATTGAAGATATATGAAACCAATGTCTTCATTGCACCTTCTAGCTTTGCTGCAGGAGAATGTCCCTTGACAGGCCATAGAGTTTGCCTGATGATATGATAAATAGTGCATGGCAGATACTCTAGGTCTTCAACAAAGAATTCCCGCGGATATTCAGCGTCTTGTGGCAGTGGCTTCATCATGCTCAGCATTTGTCTCATGTTTGGATCAGGCTGCTGGAATATGCTCTCCAAATCATTGCGGTGAAGCTGACAACCAGGTTCATAGAGTTCACCTGGAGTGGGCAAGGCAGTGAGCTCAATAATATCAAGAGCTTTGGCTTCGTGGTGTACATTGCCTGTCATCCACTCAAGGACCCAAGTCTTCGGATCCCTGTTGTAGCCGCGAATGTGAAGAGTTGCATAGAATTGCAGCAGAAGTTCTTCATTCCAATTTTCCTTGTTGGTCACAAACTGTAGAAGACCTGCATCTCTAAAGCAGTCGAGGGCTTCTTCCAAGGAGGGCAGGCCAGCAATGGCTTCGCAGTCTAGACGCATATGGGAAAAATGTGCCCCTGATTGTATAGTATACAGGAATAGTAATTGCGCTACTGATAACTCCAGAACTGATCAGACGAGATTCTTGGCTTAGAATATGGGTTCTTGGCGCTATCAAAGAAGGTGTTGTGTGCAATGAATCCATTCACATTAAAAGATCCTGGCGAAGTTGTTGTACCTAGGAACCTTGGTAGCCTGGGTTTTGGCTTCTGGACCTAAGGCCTGTGCTCCACATGATAATCAAACTGTGGTCCGGGAGCAGGAGGAGGAACCAGAATAGGCCATCGAACCATGACAGGTTGACCGCGATCAAATGCTAGCTCAATAGTGTGAGGCCTTGGAGGTGGCACAGGAGCATCGGCATTGACATGGGCTCCGAGCTGCACAATGGCTTCAGGTGCAACATTGGCTTCAGGCGCCACATTAGCTTCAGCCATGACAACGTCATTGGCTTCAGTGTTGTTGTTGGTGGCCGCCTCATTATTTTCAACCTCCACTTGAGTAGCTGGAGGGTCAGGCACAGACTCGTTCTCCTTGAGAACAGCTTCTTGGTAGGTAGGGGGTGTGGCAGCTCGCTCTCCTTCTTAACGGGGTTCTTCTTGGTCATCGGCTGATGCAGCCAGAATGTCTTCAACAGCTTTGGCTTCAGACTCAGAGACGTTCACAGTTGGAGTGGCGTCAGGAAAAACTTGTCGTGCCACTGAGTTGTGTTGCTCTTCTCCTTATGGAACGCTCGACAGAGTGACTTGTGGCCTTGGTCCTTTGCGAAGCCTGCAGAATGCGGGCGACGCTTTTGGAGAGGGAGTTGGCTGGACCACATAGTCGTCATCGTCAAGCACCGGAGTGGTGACTTTAGGTGGGGGAGTACTTGGTGATTCTTCTTGACGGGGGGAGTCTTGAGGGCGATCAGCCCATGAATCATCCTGAGCAATTGGCATCAAAGGATGACCAATGGTGATGAGTTCGCTATTCGTGAGAACAAGCAATGATACCATTTTGTGCTCTATTTGAGGAAGGACTTCGTCATCATTTACATTGTCTTGGGGACCAATGTATTCAGCTGCGGTGGGGTCAACAGCTGGAATGTCTTCAGCTTCAGGAGCCTCTGTGAAAGCAGGCTCGTGAACTATTAACTGACGCTCTTGGTGTTCGGACGCAGGACGAGTGACTGAGATTGGCTCGACAAGGAGGGGCTCTATGGGAGCAGCCCGATCCTTCTTGGAAGACTTTGTCTTTCGCTTCTTGGTTTATGGCGCATCATCAGTGGCATTCTTGATCTTGCGCTTTCTGGCTTCGGCCTCAGCTGCCCTTGTTTTCTTGAGTTCTGAAGCAACTGTGGGGACCTTAGGCTTCATGCATGTCATGCTGGCGGGGAAGACAATGCGAGGTTCTTCCCACCTTGATGCTTCAGCTTGGGCCACAGCAGGCTTCTTCTTCTTGGCAGCCATCTTGGGGTCGATGCCTGGACGCCCAAGAGCTTTGCGCTTTTCAGCTTTGTTATGAACTTGCACACACTTGCCGGCGAGGAGCTTCATCCGTTCTCTTGATCCTTTCGCTGCTTCACGTTTTTGTTGAAACTGCTCTCTGAGCTCATGCAGCATCTGCTTGAAGCGTTGGACATCGGCCACACTGAGATTGGCCACGTTCTTCTTGAGTTGGGCTTTCTCGTGATCAATCTTGTTCTTTAGTTCGACAATCTTCTGAGCCAGAGCTAGCTCATTTGCAATGGCACTATGGAAAGAGACGCTGATGCGAATTGGAAGCTGAAGATCATCAATACTTAGGTTTGGGTTGTCAAACCACTCACCAATGAAGTTATTCAAGATGTCCACATCAAAGAGGGGCAGATCGTTGAAGATCTCTGCCTCTTGCTTGCTCTTTATCAATAGCTCAAGAGCATCATTGCCAAGATCTTCGTCACTTGACAGATCAATGGCTTCGTTCTCGTTCCTCAGAACGGCAGCTGGGGTTAGTGCTTGACCAGAAATCTGGATGGGCTTCTTCTTCTTCTCGGTCTTGGAGATGCGAGAAAGATCTTCAGGCTGCACACTAGCTTCAGGAGGTGCACTGGCCAGAGGCTTCGCACGCGAAGCTTTAGGTGCAGTGGAGGGCTTTGAAGCCTTTGGTTTCTTCTGCTTCTTTGGCTTAGGTGGAGCAGGCGCTTCATCAGAATCAGCATCGTCTGTAGAGTGCTCCATGGCTGCCCCCTGAACTGCAATGTGTGTGATGAGACCTTCGAGGTTGTAGAAGGGCCCGACAATATTGGGTTCAGCATCACGGGTGCCATCAGCTCGAGGAGCAGATGGACCGGGGTTGAAGTCTAATCCAAGCAATTTCTTGTTCTATTTGGCAAATGCCTTTGCAGTCTGAAAGTTGCGCTTGAATAGACTATCATCACGACACCATAGCAATGAGGATGGGTTGGCATTGGCAGGCTGTAGTCCACGGACCATACATGGGTAGAAACCCTGAGCAATGGCTTCAGATCTGTTCTTGGGTTGAGACTTTGAAAGAGAATATCACCCCAAGGACACTTGATGGCATTCTTCTCCGCATACTCCTTGGTCACGAATCTGTATTTGAACCATTGCTCGGCCCAATACCTTCGATCCATTGGATTCGTGTTTTGCGCTGATTGTAATCCTCTTCAGGATCAGTCTTGTACAACTCATAGAGATCTTCAGGCAAATCCTTTGATGTATCCCCACGGCGCTTCCTGCCACCCTTTCTTGCTGACTTTTCTGTGGCCATTCTATTCAAGCAGAATGGCTTCAGTACAGTGAATGGCTTCCGCTTGCTGGTCAGACAGGAACTTGCTGACGGTGAATGAATGTGATGCTGTAGGAACTCTGCAAATGAATGCAGACTATGAGAACCAAGGGATTCTCCCATAGACACGTACCTGTGACAGCATTAGAGATGCGAGGGAAGGGGAAGAGGTCATATGCATTCTCAGAAGATTTTGAAGATAAATCAGTTTGAAGACATTGACCTCATAGCGTGAAGACATTCACTTATGTGTTGAGAGTTGGTTCCAGATTTGTAAGAATCCAAGAATAGGTACAAGTGAGGAATCTAACTACTTGTGAAGCATAAATGAATATTTCAGTCATGATATGAGATGCAGAACAAGATAGATCCAAAATTGTAGGCACAGAAACTACTTTTGGTGAGGAAGGATGAATCTATCGGATCAAAAAGACAGTAAAAAGGAGGTTTTATTTACCACACAAAGAACTGCTAGACAGAGTGGAGTGGCAGGCCGAGCAGTTCAATCTTCCGTGCCCTAACACGGCAACGAAAGACACCTATGGCAACGGCGGAGAAGACGAGGTCCGCGGCCAGCGTGAGGACGGCGTCGGTGAGGTCGCGGCAGCTAAGCGCTTCGTCACCAGCGTCGTAGAGAGCTAGCGGTGGTGCTAGGGTCTGCGCGAGGTGGAGAGGTGGGAGAAGAATTTTGACTGCGATGAGATGTGTATTTATAAGAGAAGGGACAACACAGTGCAATTACGCAGGTGCCCCTGGGGGTTCACGTCTGAGGGACATGCGGCAAACATGCAACACATTGGAAGTTGTTCCATGTTCCCACGCACGCCTGGACTGTCGGGTGGTCGTTCCGGCTTCTCCGGGTTTCAGGCAATAAGGATATAGCATTTAAAACAGATTCAATTTTTGTCTCTGTATCTTCTGCTGACAAGGACACAGAGAAGACATTTGACAGTTTCAATAGAATGCATATGATTTGGATAGATAGAATTTGAGATGGAAGCATAGAAGAGGTTGGGGTCCGATCACATTCACTTAGATCAAAAGATTCAAGCAAGAAGACATAGCTATAAGTGAATGCGGTAGAGGACAGAACACAAATATATGAATATGTCTGAGTAAGACCAAATCAACATAGTGAGGATAAAATAGAAGTCAAATCAAAGTTGAAGACAAAATAAAACGCGAAGACTTTGCAAATGACACGCCAGATGAAACACTTCAAACAAAAGTTTGGTGGTGGCGTTACCCACCGTATAGGAAGCATTTGACCCAGACACGGCGCACAATTATTGTGGCGCTCCGAAGTCATATTCCACATTAATGTATTCACACTTAGTGTGTATGTCTTCATTGATTGAAGATATACTTTACTTCATGGGTTGCACATCTAAGTCATCAACATGCATAAGTGTTAGGATGTGTGTCCAATTACAGGACATTTGAGGATTCTAAGATATTTAGCTCACACCGCAACTTGCAAAACCTTTTCTCATCCAAGGGTTTGTTAAGATATCTGCCAATTGCTCTTCAGTGTTGACGTGAATGATATCAATATCTTCCTTCATGACATGATCTCTGAGAAAGTGATGACGAATTTCAATGTGCTTTGTCTTCGAGTGCTGAACTGGGTTGTTGGCAATCTTGATGAGGCTTTCATTGTCGCAGTAGAGTGCTACTTGCTTCAGATGGATGCCATAGTCCTTGAGTGTTTTCTTCATCCATAGAAGCTGAGCGCAGCAAGATCCAGTAGCAATGAATTCAGATTCAACAGTGGAGAGAGATACACGGTTCTGCTTCTTTGAAGACCAACAGACAAGTGATCGTCCCAGAAAGTGACATGTGCCTGATGTAGACTTGTGATCCACCTTGTCACCAGCATAATCAGCATCCGAGAATCCAACTAGATCAAACTCTGAGCCCTTTGGATACCATAATCCTAGTGTTGGGGTGTAAGCCAAATATCGAAGAATTCGCTTCACAACTAAGTGATGTGATTCCTTTGGTTTCGCTTGGAATCGGTCAGACATGCAAACACTAAGCATGATATCTGGCCTAGATGCACATAAATAAAGTAAAGAACCAATCATGGAGCGGTATACCTTTTGATCAAACTCTTTACCATTGGCATCAGGACCCAGATGACTTTTGGTTGGCATTGGCGTCGTGTAACCTTTGCAGTCTTGCATTCCAAACTTCTTCAAGCAGTCTTTGAGGTATTTCTCTTGAGATATGAAGATGTTGTTGCTTTGCTGACAAATTTGAAGACCTAGGAAGAACTTCAGCTCACCCATCATGGACATCTGATATTGCTCTTACATCATGTGTCCAAACTCATCACTGTATTTCTGGTTAGTGCAGCCGAAGATAATGTCATCCACATAGATTTGGCACACAAACAGTTCACCATCATATGTCTTCGTGAAGAGTGTGGGATCCAGGGAACCAGGTTTGAAGCCTTTGCTCTTCAGGAAGTCTTTGAGTGTATCATACCAAGCACGAGGGGCTTGTTTAAGGCCATACAATGCCTTGTTGAGCTTGTATACCATATCAGGATGTTTTGGATCTTCAAAACCAGGTGGTTGTGCAACATACACTTCTTCAATCTTGCCATTGAGAAAGGCACTCTTCACATCCATTTGATACAGAAGGATGTTGTGATGATTTGCATAGGCTAGCAATATGCGAATGGCTTCAAGCCTAGCCACGGGAGCAAATGTTTAATCGAAGTTAATCCCTTCAACTTGAGTGTATCCTTGAGCAACTAGATGAGTCTTGTTTCTGACAACTTGACCATGCTCATCTTTCTTGTTGCGATATCCATTTGGTGCCAATGATATTGTGCTTACGAGGATCAGGACGCTTGACCAATTCCCATACGTTGTTCAGCTCGAACTGTTGAAGCTCTTCCTGCATAGCTTGAATCCATTCAGGTTCCATGAAGGCTTCGGCAACTTTCTTGGGTTCAGATATAGAGACAAATGCAAAGTGCCCACATAAATTTGCCAGTTGTGTTGCTCTTGAACGAGTGAGTGGACCAGGTGCATTGATGCTATCAATTATCTTCTCAATTTGTACTTCATTTTCAACACGAGGATGAACTGGACAAAAAATTTGCTCTTGATGATCATTGTCTTCATTTTGAGCATTAACTTCAGGCTGAGAATTGTCTTCAGGTTGATTAGGTGCAGAGATGATGAGTTCCTCTTCAGCCTGTGCCTCAGAAGGTATGATTTCTCCAGTTACCATAAGCTTGATGGTTTCACTAGGTGGAACTTCATCTAGCACATTTTGCAGGTGCTCTCTTTGCGAGCCGTTAGTCTCATCGAACCGCACGTCTACAGTGTCAACCACTTTATTATGAAAGAGGTTGAAAACTCTGTAGGAGCGCGAATCCTTTCCGTAACCAAGCATAAAACCTTCATGTGCTTTCGGTGCAAATTTTGAAGTGTGATGTGGATCCTTGATCCAGCACCTAGCACCAAATACTCTGAAGTAACTGACGTTTGGCTTCTTACCAGTTAGGAGCTCATAGGATGTCTTCTTCAGTAGCTTGTGAAGATGAACACGGTTGATGACATGGCATGCAGCATCAATGGCTTCGGGCCAGAACTTCCTTGGTGTCTTGTATTCATCAAGCATCATCCGAGCCATCTCAATGAGTGTCCTGTTATTGCACTCCACGATGCCATTCTGCTGAGGTGTGTATGGAGCGGAGAACTCATGAGTGATACCTAATGTATCAAGGTAAAGATCGAGGCCGGTGTTCTTGAACTCTATGCCGTTGTCACTTCTGATGTGCTTGGTCTTGATGCCATAGTTCGTCATGGCACAATTTGCGAAGGGTCTGAAGACATCCTGCACTTCATTCTTGTATAGGATTATATGCACCCATGTATATCTTGAATAATCATCAACAATGACGAAGCCATAGAGGCAAGCAGTGGTAGTAAGAGTAGAGTAGTGAGTAGGGCCAAATAAGTCCATGTGTAGCAGCTCGAAGGTTGAGATGTCGTCATGATTTTCTTCGAGGGATGCTTAGCCCTAGTCATCTTTCCAGCTTCACAGGCACCACACAGATGATCTTTCTTGAATTTGACGCCCTCGATGCCTATGATGTGTTTCTTCTTCACGAGAGTGTACAGGTTCCTCATGCCAGCATGCCCTAGCCTCCGATGCCAAAGCCAGCACTCTGAAGCTTTTGCTAGAAGACATAGGCTAACTGTGGTCCCGCTGAGAAATCTACCATATATAGATCATCTTTCCGATACCCTTCAAAGACTAGAGACTTGTCAGATTCCATTAGAACAAGGCAACGATATTTTCCAAATATCACAATCATGTTCAAGTCATAAAGCATTGAGACAGACATTAAGTTGAAACCAAGGGATTCTACAAGCATCACTTTATCCATGTGATGATCCTTTGAGATTGCAACTCTACCTGGACCCAATACCTTGCTTTTACCAGTGTCAGCAAATGTGATGTGACTCTTGTCACATGGACGTAAGGTTGAGTCCATGAGAAGACTTCGATCACCAGTCATGTGATTAGTGCATCCACTGTCCATAATCCATTCTGAAGCATGTGGTGTCATACCCTACAGTACAGTTAGGGGGTGGCCTATCACCAAGAGTATTGTGAAGCATAAGCATTTGACGGACAAGAGGATTATCAAAGCTCAGATCAAGGTTAGGACTAATAGGATGAATGGCAAGCGATTCGGGAACAAAATACATAGTAAGACCATTTGGGCATTTTATCTTGCGCCCCACAAGATGTTTTAGGTCCCCAGCATAAGCATCGGACGCCTTTGATTTCTGGCTGGAGACCTTCCCCTCCAAAAGAAAGTTAATTTTTCTTAACCACCCACATCTTCAGGGGTGGCTTAGAAGCAATGAGTCTAAGTGCAGCATCTGAGAACTTCGGCTTTGGAGCCCTAGCAAATAGCCTTGCAGGAGGTGAATAATACTCATATGAATAAGCACAATAGTTCTTAGTCTTATGAACATAGCGGTCTGATGATACGCACTCATATTCATAAGTTTGAGTATGATTTCCCTGTAAAACATTGGCGTTAGGGTGACTCTGGTGAGTCCTCTGTCTGTATGAAGCCTTTGAACCATATGACTCCTTTGGTCTGGGGTTTGTCTTCTTCCCTGGAGGTGTCATGATGACATTCACAGAAGATTCTCAAGACACCTTTTGGGCACCCAGATCTTCTTCAAGGGCGGTCCATTCCTGCAGTTAGTGCCAATATACCTGGCAAACACTTCACCATTCTGATTCTTAAACAGTTTATAGTTTGCATCAAAGGATTCATCAATGATAATCGGGTTAGCACAAATGAAGCCAGATAAGGTGGATGGGTCCACTAAAGGCCCCTTTGCAGCAACCCATGTGGTTTTGGGGTACTTCTCAGGCTTCCAGTAAGAACCATCAACATTCATTTTCCTCTCGAACCCAACACCCTCTTTTCTAGGGTTTCGGTTCAGAATCTGCTTTTTGAGGACATCACATAGTGTCTGATGCCCTTTGAGACTTTTGTACATCCCATTCTCAAGCAATGTCTTCAACCTAGCATTTTCATCAGCAATAGTAGTGGTATCCTCAGCAGAGGGGTTAATTACCACATTAGCAGTTGAAGATATTGTGACAGTAGCAGCAGTAGAACATTCAGCAACAGAAGTAGCGTTATCACGCTCAAGGCATTTTAGACTTGGTGGTTCAAATCCTTCCCGGCGGGACTGGTGCATTGGCCTTGAAGTGACTCGTTCTCTTTTTGAAGATCTTCATGAACTGCTCTCAATTTCTGAAGTTCTTGCTTCCTTTGAAGATAATCATAGGAAAGCTTTTCATGAGTTGTTGAGAGCGTTTCATGATGACTTTCGTACTTAACATGAGGATCTTTTATGTCTTCAATTAAGGACTGAGATCGGGTCATTTTCGCGTCCAACAGGTCATCGCTTTTGTCTAACAGTTTTTGAATATGTTCCATAGCTTTCTGTTGTTCAGTTGCAATTTTAGAATGTGTTTTGTAGATGGGTTTGTATTCACAATCAGAGTCATCTTCACTTGATGTTTGAAAGTAAGCATCGCGTGAGTTTACCTTGGCACCACGTGCCATGAAGCAGTAGGTGGGGACAGATTCGTCCTTGTCATTAGCATCAAAGTTGGTGACGGAGCCATTGTCTTCAGTGTTGAAGATGGACTTGGCAACGTAGGTTGTGGCTAGAGCCAGACTTGCAACGCCAGAGTCGGACTCCTCCTCAGACTCCACCTCTGCCTCCTCAGAAGCAGACTCCTCCTCTAAATCCATCTCCTTGCCAACAAAAGCACAAGCCTTGCCAGATGAGCTCTTCCTATGTGATGAAGACTTGGACGAAGACTTGGAAGAAGACTTTGAGGATTTCTTATTCTTGTCATCAGAATCATATTCCTTGCTCTTCTTCTTCTTGTTGTTCTCATTGTCCCACTGAGGACACTCAGAGATGTAGTGACCAGGTTTCTTGCACTTGTGGCATGTTCTCTTCTTGTGGTCATGAGTAGAAGCTTCATCATTTCTTGAGCTGGATCTTGAAGACTTTCTGAAGCCTTTCTTCTTGGTGAATTTATGAACTTCTTTACAAGCATAGCAAACTCATTTCCAATGTCTTCAGGATCCCCAAAACTGCAGTCAGATTCTTCTTCAGATGAGGAAACAGCTTTTGCTTTCAAAGCGCGAGTACGTCCATAGCTAGAATCGTAGATCTCTCTTTTCTCAGATAACTGGAACTCATGTGTGATGAGCCTCTCAAGTATGTCAGACGGATCGAGAGTTTTGAAGTTAGGGCATTCTTGGATCATTAAGGCTAGGGTGTCAAATGAGCTGTCAAGTGATCTGTCAAGTGATCTCAGGAGTATCTTGACGATTTCATGCTTGGTGATCTCAGTGGCTCCAAGAGCATGATGCTCATTTGTGATGTAAGTGAGGCGATCAAACGTGAGCTGGACATTCTCATTGTCGTTTCTCTTGAAGAGGTTGAAGAGGTTTCAAAGAACACTGATCATTGAGTCTCTCTGGGTTGAGACGCTTTCGTTGACCTTGGACAGCCAGTCCTAGACTAGCTTTGAAGTTTCCAGAGCACTCACATGGCCATACTGTCCTTTGGTCAGAAGACTACAGATGATGTTCTTGGCAGCAGAATCCACTTGAATGAACTTCTTGACATTAGCAGGGGTGACACCTTCACCGCCCTTGGGAACGCCGTTCTTGATGACATACCAAAGGTCGACATCAATGGCTTCAAGATGCATACGCATCTTATTCTCCAGTAGGGGTAATCAGTGCCATCGAAGACAGAGCATGCATTGAGACTTTGATTGTCCCTGCAGTTGACATAGCTAAAACTCCAGGTGGTTAAACCGAATCACACAGAACAAGGGAGTACCATGCTCTGATACCAATTGAAGTGCTAGTTATCGACTAGAGGGGGGTGAATAGGCGATTTTTATGTAAGTCTTCAAAACATGAGAGTTTCGAAGACAAACAATAGAAATGAACCTATTGAAATGCACCGGAAGGTAGACTACACTAGATAAGCAGTCAAGCAAGTAATGAAGCTAAAGTATGAAGACTATTAGCAGCTAGGTAGTATCGATCAAAAAGGAAGATAGTATGAAGCCAAACAACAATAGTCGTCACACAGTGAAGTCAAACAGATGAGGCAAGCAGGCAAATGACTTCACGAAGACAAACTGTAAATAAGTGAGGGAAGAGATAGAACTAGATGCTTGGTGAGGACAAGGATTTGTTGGACCAGTTCTAGTTGCTGTGACAACTGTATGTCTGGTTAGGGAGGCTGATATTCAACTCAAAAGCCCGCGTCTTCACCTTATTCCCCTTGAGCTAAGGACACTTAGTCCTCGCCCAATCACTCTGGTAAGTCTTCAAGGTAGACTTCCAAACCTTCACAGACTTTGTTCACCAGTAATCCACAATGACTCTTGGATGCTCAGAACGCGACGCCTAACCCGCTGGAGGATTCACAGTCCTCAAGTGTAGCAAGTCTTCAGGTCACGCGCACAGAAAGACTTTAGTGATGCCTAACACTCTTTGGCTCTAGGTGTTTTGGGCTTTGTCCTCGCAAGGATTTCTCTCTCTCAAAGGCTTCAAGGTGGGTTGCTCTCAAACGATAAAAGGCATGCACTAACTCTAAGCAGCCACCAATTTATGGTGTAGGGGGTGGGCTATTTATAGCCATAGGGCAACCTGACCTGATTTGTCCGAAATGACCCTGGGTCACTAAGGAACTGACACGTGTTCCAACGGTCAGATTTCAAACACACGCAGCAGCTTAACTTGGGCTACAAGTAAAGCTGACTCATCCAACTCTGGATAAGATTTGCTCTCATTGTCTTCGCTCGAAGACGTAGGATTTGGTTGAGCATCACTTCAGTCACTCTGACTTAGTTCACTTGGACCCCACTTAACAGTACGGTGGTTCCTATGACTCAGCAAGGAAGAAAAGGAAACTACGAAACAACTATGTCTTCGCACTCCATAGTCTTCACGTGAATGTCTTCTCGAGTCATGATCTTCGTTGTGATTATCTTCACATACCACCATTTTCTTCAATGTCTTCACACATTTTTAGGGGTCATCTCTGGTAGGTAAACCAAATCAGTGAGGGACTACTACCTGTGTTATCCTACAATTCTCACAAACACATTAGTCCCTCAGCCAGGTTTGTCGTCAATACTCCAAAACCAACTAGGGGTGGCACTAGATGCACTTACACCATGAAGCTTGTCGGCTTTCTTCGAAGAGTCTCACACTACTATTCCCTGAAGAAGATCTTCGCGAAGATGGCTTCATTGAGGGCTTCCAATTTGATTCCAAACCTCCACGCAATGCAAGCAGGCGCCGCACTCCATCAATAGAAGATTGTGAGTATTCATCTTCGGCTGCAACTGTTGTTGTAAGAGTCGTCGATGAAGAAGACGACGCCACTTCACCGACCATGGCTGCACTGCATCTTGACACTGCACCAGGCCCTTCTGCACCACCGAACTCCAGCGTCGACCCTGCACCTTCATCTACTCCGGATGGGAACAAGTAGATACTCTATGTCTTCAAACCTTTTTGGTCATTACTGACAAAGGGGGAGAAGCATATGAGTTGATAGTCTTCAAGCGGGTCCTTATGGGTGGTTGCTATATTTTGCCAAGTGTTTACAACTCTCGTCTTTTGATACATTTGGTTCTTTGGGTTGTAACACTTAAACTCGATGGTCGTCTGCTACCTTTTCTGCTACTCTGTGATGCGATGATAAATTCCGCATGAATCCATTCCGCACACGTCCAATTTTCATTATGCATGTCATTATCTTCATTATATCCTTATATGCATGATGAATTGTATTCATAAGTTGAAGAGGATCTCCACAAAGTAAAACCTGCTATGTACATTTGCATTCAAAAGCAAATTACTTATATGCACATATTTAGGGGGAGCGTTTTGCTATTTATGAAGACAATGCCTTAATACTTAAACTTTCACATACTTTTATCCCCTTTGAAAACTTCAACCAGTTTATCATCAATCACCAAAAAGGGGGATATTGTAAGTGCATCTAGTGCCACCCGTAGTTGGTTTTGGAGTATTGACGACAAACTTGGTTGAAGGACTAATGTGTTTGTGAGAATTGCAGGATAACACAGGTAGTAGTCCCAGATTGATTCGGTTTACCTACCAGAGATGACCCCTAAAAATATGTGAAGACATTGATGACAATGGTGGTTTGTGAAGATATTCACAACGAAGATTATGACTTGAGAAGACATTCACATGAAGACTATGGAGTGCGAAGACATAGCTGTTTCGTAGTTTCCTTTTCTTCTTTGTTGAGTCACAGGAACCACCGTACTGTTAAGTGGGGTCCAAGTGAACAAATTCAGAGTGACTGATGTGATGCTCAACCAAAATCCTATGTCTTCGAGCGAAGACAATGAGAGCAAATCTTATCCAGAGCTAGATGAGTGAGCTTTACTTGTAGCCCAAGTCAAGCTGCCGCGTGTGTTTGAAATCTGACCGTTGGACACATGTCAGTTCCTTAGTAACCCAGGGTCATTTCGGACAAATCAGGTCAGGTTGCCTCCTGGCTATAAATAGCCCACCCCCTACACCATAAACTGGTGGCTGTTCAGAGTTAGTGCGCGGCTTTTGTCGTTTGAGAGCAACCCACCTCCGAAGCATTTGAGAGAGAGATCCTTATGAGGACAAAGCCCAAAACACCCAGAGACAAAGAGTGTTAGGCATCACTGAAGTCATTTTGTCCGCGTGATCTGAAGACTTGTTACACTTTAGGACTGTGAATCCTCCAGTTGGTTAGGCGTCGCGTTCTGAGCATCTAAGAGTCATTGTGGATTGCCGGTGAACGAAGTCTGTGAAGGTTTGGAAGTCTACCTTGAAGACTGACTAGAGTGATTGGGCGAGGACTAAGTGTTCTTAGTCAAGGGGAATAAGGTGAAGACGCAGTCTTCTGAGTTCCATCTCAACCTCCTTAACCAGATGTACAGTTGTCACAGCAACTGGAACTGGTCCAAAAAATCCTTGTCCTCTCCAAGCAACTGGTTCTGTCGCATACCTCTCTTACTTACAGTTTTTCTTCGTGAATCCATTGCCTGCTTGCATGATCTGATTGACTTCACTGTGTGAAGACTGTTGTTGTTTGGATTCATACTATCTTTCATCCTGATCCATACTACCTAGCTGCTAATAGTCTTCGTGCTTTCACTTCATTGCTTACTTGACTATGGCTTGTCTAGTGTAGTCTACTTTCCGCTGCATATCAATAGGTTCATTTCTACTGTTTGTCTTCAAAGCCTTCGTGTTTTGAAGACTTTCATAAAAATCGCCTATTCACCCCCCTCTAGTCGATAACTAGCACTTTCATAAATAAATCAATTTCTCCGATCACTAAATAAAGTCATATAAAAATTGTTATCGCAGCGGAGGACAAAATATTTTTTACATTATAAGTGTTTAGAATTTTCATGCAATATATACACACAGAAGACATAACCAATGATACATGTTGGGGGCTAGGCTGATGTGAAAAAATATCACTAACAAAGGTTCTTTTTTATGAATGAGGGAGTACAACCATGTAGATGACTCGGACGATTTATAGAAATGCATAGTGTATGTGATGGAAATTTTATTAGCTAAATAAAGAATAATGTCTTATTATACAAACCAATATATAATGGATAACACTACTATTAGATGGACAAATAACTCTATTTTTTTATTCGTAAAAACTCATGCACCATGGTTTCTAATAAACCTCATACACATTCGTGAGTTTTTTAATCTTATTAAACATACATTCTCAAGACACATGTACATTCTGATTGCAACGTTTTCCTAAATTTTATATGATATATAAAAGCTAATTCTACGATGCCAAATCTTGATGACAAACACAATAGTTTGTAACTACATTAACCAATATCTTGCGTACAAGATGAGTAGTCACATTACGGACATTTACAAATACTTTCTCAAGACACGTACATTCTGATTAAAATGTTATTATTATTATTTTACATGATATACAAAAGTTAAAAATAACATGTCAAATCTTGATTATAAACTAGAATCAGGACACTATACATGGTCTCAAATGCATGGATGGATGGTTTGTCAAATTGAAATCAAGATGTGAGACCTCCCTCAAAACTGTAGGCATCCACACAAGAGACGGGCGAGCTGTACCTGTTGAGTAAGACACAGGCGGCATGGAGGGAAAGTAGAAGAGCAAGACGCTGAATCTACCAGTGCTGCGATAGCGAGTCACGGTGGGCCGTCTCTCGCGCCGAACAGCCGCACCGCCGCTTCCCATTACCTTGCCGAAGATTGCATCAATCTATCGGCTTTTCACCGCACACGATCCCTCCACACCGTGCAACCGAATTGGACGAGGCAATCGAGGCGACCGCGCACCGTCGCCCAGCTAGGCCTTGTCCAAACCCAGTGCAGTCGCCATGGGATCCGTAGCTCCGACTTTAGTCACGACCCAGGTCGTCCGTCCATGGGAAGAGTCGCCACGCGAGGGGAAGGGTGGGAGGAGAATGATGGCTTCATTACGTAGTGGAGGCTGTAACGGGCTCATTCGGCCCAATTAACCCGAGACGCCCAAAAAATCCACCAGAGCATTGGCCCGGGAGGGGACGCGATTGTTGATAGCGATTGATTAGTTACGATTCACAGCAAATCTAACGGCCAAAAATACTCAAAATTGATTATCAAACGGATATAAATGCTAATGGCCTGAGAGGGCTGGAAAGGTGCTCAGTTATAATGTATCTAAATACTACATTTTGTAACCACATGAACGAATATTTTGCCTACCAGATGAGCGGTCACATTACATATGTTTACACTAGAAACCACAATTACATTAATTCCATCGTTCTTCTTTTTGGAAATGTACAATCCCATATATATGGACTTGAAAGGACTAGGAGTGTTTATTTGTTACATGTTTCAAATTCAGGTGCCTTCCTTCAAGGCAATAGTTCACCACCAAGCTCGGGATTAATTAAAGGATTACTATAATCCACAACAACGCTAAACACATACTTTACTCAACCTAAAATGCTAATCATTCTCTTAAATGCTTCTAAAATCAATACGGTAGATGAAAACAAAAATATGTTGATTCATAACAAATCTAGCCCCGCAAATGCGTGGGTGACCTTGCTAGTTAATATATATATTATGAATTCCATTTTTGTATACTAATTTGTATCTAGCTGTTGTCATCCACATATACAAAATGGAAAGCATATATACACACATTGAAACAGAACATATAAAAACGAAAAACAGAGTACACACATTGAAACAAAGCAATATTATAATTGCTGTGAATACATAGCGATCCACGTCGAAATGACTCAACAAAATTAAATGCGTCCATGAGACCATGACCAGCAGCCCTTGCCTACGGTAGCTCTTGGTTCTGCCTGAACTCGTGTTGGCATTCATCCAAGCGGTCGACACGCTTGCAGTACATCTGGAGCACGATCTCAAGCTCCAAGTTGGCTATTTCATCGGAGATCACTGTCGGATGTTGGGTTCCGGAAAAACCCTTAAGGTTCGAACTCTGGGGTGCGCGCGAAGTTCTTTCCCCCTACTGATCTATGCCCTAGCTCGCTAAGATCTCGCGGACGAACTCGACCAACTCGCAACACAGAAAGACACGAGATTTATACTGGTTCGGGCCACCGTTGTGGTGTAATACCCTACTCCAGTGTGGTGGTGGTGGATTGCCTCTTGGGCTGATGAAGAACCGTACAAGGGGAAGAACAGCCTCCTGAGCTTGAGGTGTTCTTCTGCTCGACTAACTTGTGTGTGCGAGATGCCTCTGAATGGGTTATCAGATGCCTTCTACTGTGGTGGCTAGCTCTACTTATATAGGCCCTAATCCTCTCCCCAAATGTTGAGCGGGAAGGGAGCTAACAACGGCGGCAATTTGAAAGGGGACGGCTAGTATAAGCTATCCTGACAAAAGTGGTCTTCGCCTGCAAAAGGCTCTGGTGGTGACGCCGTCTTGGGCTCCATGGTGACCTCCGTCTCGCCCTCCTGCTGGTCTTCGGTCTCGTTGCACCGATATGAAAACCTTTGCTTGATGCCTCGGTACTCCGCGCCCGCGCCTGCTTCCTTAGCACCAAAGAGGAAACAAGGACGCTGCTGCTGGCCGGGCGCCCCCTTTGGCGCCACACGTGTCGTCGTCATGGCTCACGTCACGAGAACCTCGCGAGGTTTGTCCCGCCTTGATATCTCCGCTCCTCGCGAGGCAGCCTGGTGAGGCCGCTCCCGAGGAGGTCTTGCATCGTCCGCCTCGCGAGGCTTGGCCCCTCGCAAGGGTCTTGAATGCCTTGTTGATGAAGATGGGTCGTCAGGGCGCTAGCAAAGCCACACCGTGGGCCACGAGCGAGCAAGTCAGGGACCCCGTTCCCGAGCGTCGGCAGTAGCCCGGGCCCAAAGGTGCGCTCGGGCTTGGCTTCGAGGCGAAGCCAAAGGTCAAGCGCGTAGCGCCGTGGGCCCCAAAAGCCTGCGGCCTCGATTGACGTGTGGCAGTTGATTGGACGTGGGCGTCTCCGCTTCCCCACGCTGCCTCGGCAACTGCGCGACTTGACAAAAGGCTGGTGCAGACAGTACTTTCCTTCATTGCCTCTTCCTTGGTTTCTTGCTTCTTTCCTCCTTGCTCCTCTGCTGCAACAATGGCGCCCATCCGAAGGTTTTCCATAAAGGACAGGCCCCCGCGACGATCCGGGGCTGCTCCCACCGAAGAAGAGGTCGGCCCATCGTCGCGACAAAGCGGCGATGCACGTAGTGATGAGGGCTTGGTGCGAGCGGCCTCCTCTAGGGTACCCTCTTCCCTTGTACGCCCGAGTCAAGGGCTCAGAAGGGCGGAGTGACGAGCGGCACCGCCTGCGCCGCGCCTGTGGTCGCCGCGCGAGGGCGGTGTGTGTCGTTGCTCCTGGAATCCATGTCGCGGATTCCTCGTGCGAGCTTGTGCTGTGGGAGCCGATGCCCCCAAGCTCTTGGATCTGCTTCCCGCGGTTCTTCTCCGATGCGATGTCGCCGAGGGGGCCTCTCGAGCTCTGGCTGCAGCATGCCGACTGCAACGCTTCGGCGACCAGAGCAGAGATCAGAACGGTCCCCACCGGCAAGATCTTCATGACCCGTGGCTGGGGTGCGGTTTCGCAGGTCTGCCGTGCGGAGGGCACCCTCGCGATCCACTTTGAGTACGACGGCGCCTCCACGCTCTTCTTCAAGGTCTTCGACGCGGAGGGCCGCCGCCTGGAGTGTTGCCCTGAAGGGGAGCGCCAGGCAGATGCGCGCCCCGCTCGTGGCTACTCCAGTAGCAGCAGCCCCTGGGAGTCTAGCGACTCTCCTAAGCCTTACGAGACTTCGGAGACGAGCGACGACAGCTACGTGCCCTCGAGCTCACGCCGGGCTCGGAGCAGGGCTGCGGCGTCCAGCCACCGCCGCCGCCGCTGATCTTTATGGGGTCGGTGCCGGCCTCCCGTGGCCCACTGTTGATGATGGCGTCCGCCACGGGAGGGTGTAGATAGGATTCCTCTTAGTTTCCATTTTTTGTTCCCTGTGAAGAATCATGAAGTACCCCGTGGGGGTGTGTAAAGGGTCTATAATGTCTTTTGCGTATATATTCCCTGCTATGAAAATTTGCGAACACATGTCCTGTTTAGGCTTGGTCTCCCCTTTCCAACCTCGCAATAGCTTGTTGCTCTACGCTGACAGGTCCCGGTCCCCAGGCAGGCTGCAGCCGTTGCTGGTATGCCAGGTCACGTGCCGTGGTCAAGGCCAGGAGGTGAGCGGCCCGAGGTCTAGTAAGAGCCCCTGAGGCGCGATGCTCAGGAGGTCCCCCTTAGCGCTCAAGCGGCTATGGTAAGGCAGGATAGGGACGCGACGTGGCCACAACAGGGATGAGGCGAGCGCAACGCCTAGGCTCCAACAACTTAGTTGTTCTGAGTTCGTGACTTATCTTGGTAGTTCGAGGTCGATTCTCCGCGCTGCGCCAAGCCTGTGCGCAATCATCCGCAGCGTAGCTAGGTTAGGCCCGTAAGGTTCCTCCCCCTTCCAATGCTTTCCTTCATGCTCTACGTCCTCAGGTCTTGGCCCTCGAGCGAGCTCGGCCGCTACTGGTATGCCAGGTCACGATGCCGTGGACAAGGCCAGGGGGTGAGGGCTGGAGAGCCAGTAAGAGCTCCTGAGTCGCGATGCTCAGGAGCCCCCCTTTTAACGTGCAAGCGGATTACTTGGAAGAGGTGGGAGCTCGCGGTGCCGCCTAGTGCTATCCTCATGATATTGCTGCGAGCCAGCACAAGGAGAAACATAGTTTTGCCGTTATGGTTGCCAGTCTGCCACTGGTTGCTTTGTGAGGAGATGAAGGCACTGAGGGCCTGATGAGGTGACGTGTGCAGGGCGTGCCGCGAGCCAGAGCTCGACCGCTCAGGTTTGTCGATGTGGCAGGGACAGACCCATGCACCAGCGCCGAGCCTGTGTGAGGAGGCCCCGTGGGAGGCGATGATCGACCAGGTGGTAACCGGGCAGGTGAAAATCATAGGCAGATTAAGCATGGAAGGCAAATCAGCTCAGGTAAATGCGAAAAGATACATGCCACTGGGTCAGGCCCGAACGGCTTGGGGATGATGCAGCCTGAGGGGCGCCGCCAACAGGGTAAGCTAAAGACAGAAGAAAATGATACACGCCACAGGGACAGACCCACGCAGCCTGGGAATAATGCAGCCCGAGGGGCGCTCCCAGCTAAACAAACTTGGAAAATGTCACCTGGTTCTGTAGACGAAGGAGAGACGGGGCAGCTGAAGGTACGCGGCAAAGGAATGGCTCCTCACGAGCCACCGGGGCCCTGAGCCTCAGGAGGCTCTGGGGACTCAGGTGGTTCCCTGAGGACCATCTCCATCTCCGCCAAGACGGCGTGGTGCCTGGCCTCCTGAGCCGCTAGGATACGCCGCATGTTGCGTTGATAGGCTGACGACAAGTTCGGCAGGCCAAAGGGCATGTGAACGTAGCTATGTGGTGGACCCTCGCAGCGTCCCACGCGCGAAGGCCAGAAGAGCTCCTGAGAAGCGGCCCTGTTGAGCCCTGGAACGTCGATGCAGGCGCGTAGCCCGGCATCCTCGCCTGGATGGGGAGCTGCGCCTCATGAGCGGCGGTTGCCGCGCATGGCCCTTGCATCTTGCAGTTCCTAAGTGGTCTTGGTAATTAACTCCTGAGCGGTGTGCGCTCCTTGCCCTATGTTCTCCTGAGGGAAACGTGCCGCGAAGCACGCCTCCAAGTGGTGCCCAAGCACCTCCCTCGTGAGGTTGGCAAGGTCTGAGGCCCTCCAGAAGAGAGCCCCCGAGCCCTGCCCGAGGAGGGCGCCGGGCGCGCCTTCCTATGTGATGGAGGGAGGCGCCCCCGGAGCGGGCGCTGGTCCTGACGAGGTTCAAGTTACGACGCCATCTTCCTGAGATCCTGCATGGTGCAGCTGCTTCTTCTTCTTGGGGAGGGCCTCAGGAGGGCCCTCGCCTTTGCTGTCGGGGTCGTTGATTGCTGCAGCTTGGAAGGCACGCTCGGGGGAGCATACGCATCTCTCTCTTCACATGGGACCGTGATGATTCCGCCGCTTCCCGGCATCTTGAGGACGTTGTAGCCATGGTGCGTGACCGCCATGAACTTGGCCAGGGCTGGATACCCAAGGATGGCGTTGTATGGCAGGCGGATGTGCACGACGTCGAAGTCGATGAGCTCGGTGCAGTAGTTCTTGCGTTCTCCGGAGGTGACAGGGAGGCGGACCTGCCCTATCGGCATGGTGGAACCATCGGTCACTCCTGAGAAAGGCTTGGTAGGTTGAAGCTGGTCATATGGGACTTGGAGGTTGTTGAATGTATCAACGGACAGGATGTTGAGCCCTGCGCCGCCGTCGATGAGGGTCTTGGTACCTTGCACATTGCTGATGACTGGGGAGCACAGCATCGGGAGGGCGCCAGCGGTAGCCACGCACTTGATTTGATCGGCCGAGCTGAACGTGATGGGGCACTGGGCCCATCTGAGTGGGCGCATGGCCTCGAGCTTGGGGAGGACTGCATTCACTTCACGAGCAAACTGCTTGAAGATACGCTGAGAGGCTGGGGCCTGGGCTCCACCCAAGATGCAGGCGATAGCACGCGGCTCTTGAAAGCCCCCAGCCCCCTCTTGTTGATGGTGGTTGTCGTTCCTTCTTGGTGGTGGCGGCAACGGGTGAAGACTGGCGTTGCCATGAGGACGGTCCTTGTGAGGGTGGTCTCTCCAGGCGCCCTAATGAGGATGATCCTGCCAGCGGTCCTCACAAGGATGGTCGCGCTAGTCCTGGCGCGGACCACGGTCAACCCAGCGTCCGCCACCACGTCCTCCTCGGCCGTAGCCCCGGTCGCTGAGTTCGGGGCATCGACTGTAGCGTCCTTCGCGAATAGCTCTGAGCTCTTGACAGTCACTGGTGTTGTGGGTGTTCAGGTTGTGGAAGGCGCAGAATGGCCGGCTGTTCTTGGATGACTCAGGCTGATCTCTGCCTCACTTGGTTTCGGGCTCTGCTGCGAGCACTTCTACTTCCTTGCACTTCACGTCCTTGGCCTTGGCCTTCTTCTCCTCTGCGCCCGCAGCTGGCAGCTCGAGGAGGGAGAGGCGACGCTCCTCAGCTCTTGCGCACTTGGTTGCCAGGTTGAACAGCTCTTGAGATGTGCACAGCTCCTCGTGGATAGCGAGCTCTTCCTTCAACTTGATGTCGCGGACGCCATCGGAGAACGCGGAGATGATGGCCTCGTCCGTGACCTTGGGGATCTTGAGGCGGATGTTGTTGAAGGGCTGGATGTACTTCTGGAGGGTCTCTCCTGGTTGTTGCTTGATGCGGTGCAGGTCGCCCGCGGCCGGCAGGCGGTCGCGGGTGCCCTGGAAGTTGGCGACGAAGCGGTCGCGCATCTCGTCCCAGGAGGGGACCGAGCCTTGCGGCAGGTTCAGGAGCCAGGAGCGGGCACCATCCTTGAGAGCCATAGGAAACCAGTTCGCCATGACTTTCTCATCATCGTTGGCCTCTTCGATGCTCAGCTCGTAGAGCTGCAGGAACTCCGTGGGGTCGGCGGTGCCGTCATAGCGAGGAGGCAGATCCCGCTTGAACTTGCCCGGCCAGGCGACGCTACGTAGCTCGGGGGTGAAGGCGCGGTAGCCGGTCGTGGTCGTCGGGGCCCGTCTCGGAGGTGGAGCTTGGTCTTGACGAGGCCTGCGTGCCGCCACTGCGGGTGGCGCGGGGAGCGCAGGTGCAGCTTCTCGCGGCGAGGAATTTCTTGGCAGCTTCTCTCTTCGCGCGCGGGCACCGGGCGTGGTGGATCATGCCGTGGGGCCGCACGCCTTGGCGCCAAGGCACCGTATTTGGGCAGAGGTGGTGGAGGCGCTCCATGAGCCATGTCGCCCGTGGTTGGCGGAGGGCGAGGCAGGGAAAGGGACGGCGCCGGGGAGCCCCCTGCGGCGCGGACGAGCTCGATCGGCGACGCGGTCGAGCCAGTCCTCGTAGAGGTCGTCGACCGGGCGGTAGCGCAGGAGCTCATTCGCCATGAGGAGCGCGGCCTGCGCGTCCATGGGAACGCGACGTGCGTGGGACGAAGAACCGGCTGGGGTCAGCGATGGAGTGGCGGTGCGGCCGTCCTGCCGCACTGACGGGTGCAGCGAGGATGCTTGCTGCTCATTCTCCGCCGGGCCGGTGGCGGCAGGAGACGGAGAACAATGAGGTGGCCCGTCGACGGGAGCCGTCTGAGCAACACGGGCGGTGAGGGCAGCCCGGCGCTCAGCTCAAGCGCGGCGAGCGTCCGCCATGGAGACGAAGGAGTGACGAAGCGCGGATTGACAGAAGGGAAGCTACGGCGCACCCCTACCTGGCACGCCAAATGTCAGATGTGGGGTTCCGGCAGAACCCTTAAGGTTTGAACTCTGGGGTGTGCGCGAAGTTCTTTCCCCCCTACCGATCTACGCCCTAGCTCGCTAAGATCTCGCGGGCGAACTTGACCAACTCACAACACAGAAATACATGAGATTTATACTGGTTCGGGCCACCGTTGTGGTGTAATACCCTACTCCAGTGTGGTGGTGGTGGTGGATTGCCTCTTGGGCTAATGAAGAACAGTACAAAGGGGAAGAACAACCTCCTGAGGTTGAGGTGTTCTTGTGCTCGACTAACTTGTCTGTGCGAGATGCCTCTGAATGGGTTATCAGCTGCCTTCTACTGTGGTGGCTAGCTCTACTTATATAGGCCCTGGTCTTCTCCCCAAATGTTGAGTGTGAAGGGAGCCGACAACGGCGGGCAATTTGAAAGGGGACAGTTAGTACAAGCTATCCTGACAAAATTGGTCTTCGCCTGCAAAAGGCTCTGGTGGTGACGCCGTCTTGGGCTCCATGGTGACCTCTATCTCGTTGTCCTGCTGGTCTTCTGTCTCGTTGCACCAATATGGAAACCTTTGCTTGATGCCTCGGTACTTCGTGCCCGCACCTGCTTCCTTAGCACCAAATAGGAAGCAAGGACGATGCGCGCGCTGGCGCCCGCCTGGCGTCGATCGTCATGGCTCACATCACGAGAGCCTCGCGAGGTTTGTCCCGCCTTGATATCTCCGCTCCTCGCGAGGCAGCCTGGTGAGGCCACTCCCGAGGAGGTCTTGCGTCGTCCGCCTCGCGAGGCTTGGCCCCTCGCTTAGGGTCTTGAATGCCTTGTTGATGAAGATGGGCCATACAGGCCCGCTAGCAAAGCCACGCCATGGGCCGCAGGCAGGCAAGTCTGGGGACCCCCGTTCCCAGAACACCGACAATCACTAGCTCGAGGATGCGATGGCCATGTTCCTCTACTGCCCCAGGTGCACACCTGGGCCAAGGAGGCGGTCGAGCCTCGCGACCAGCACGTTGGCATCGAGCGGGTAGTGGACAAGGCGAACAGTGTGACCCATGCGAAAGGCGCGGCGGGCGTCCGGTGCAAGTACGGCGCGGCCGGCCTATGGTGCAAGTATGATGCAAAGGGCCTATGACCACTCCTGGCAAGGAATGGGGGTACTGACGGGACGTGTACCCAGCTATGATGCCCTGTCGACGGAGCACAAGCAGGGTTTACGCTTTTGTCACTCTAGCAACCCATCATCTAATAACTACTCCACAATGCATTTCCTTAGGCCCAAAGATGGTGAAGTGTCATGTAGTCGACGTTCACATAACACCCCTAGGGGAATCACAACATACATATCATCAAAATATTGAACGAATATCTAATTCACATGATTACTTGTAACATGACTTCTCCCGCGTGGCCTCAAGAACAAAGGTAACTACTCACAAATAATATTCATGCTCAATATCAGAGGGATATTAAATATCATAATGGATCTGAACATATAAACTTCCACCAAATAAACCATACAACATCAACTACAAGATGTAATCAACACTACTAGTCACCCGCAGGTACCAATATGAGGTTCCGGTACAAATATTGAACACAAGAGATGAACTAGGGTTTGAGATTAGATGGTGTTGCTGAAGATGTTGATGAAGATTGGCCTCCCAAAGATGGGAGGGTTGTTGGTGATGACGATGGCTTTGATTTCCCACTCCGGGAGGGAAGTTCCCCCCGGCGGAATCGCTCCGCCGTAGGGCAAAAGTGCTCCTGCTCAAGTTCCGCCTCGAGACGGCGGTGCTCCGTCCCGAAAGTCCTCTCTTTATTTTTTTTCTAGGTCAAAAGACCTTATGTACCAGATGATGGGCATCGGAGGTGGGCTGAGCTGCCCACCACCCAAAGGAGAGCTTGGGGGCCTGGCGCGCCCTGGTGTCTTGTGGCCACCTAGCAGCCCCCCTCTGGTAGTTATTTCCTCCAATTATTATTTTATACTCCAAAATAATTCTCCAGAAAATTTTAGCTTATTTGGAGATGTGTAGAATAGGAATATCTAACATAGCTTTTTCAGGTCCAGAACTCCAGCTGCCGGTATTCTCCCTCTTTGTGTAAACCTTGCATATTATGAGAGAAAAGGCATTAGAATTGCTCCAAAAGGTGTTATTATGCATAAAAAGATCATAAATAACAGTAGGAAAACATGATGCAAAATGGACATATCAACTCCCCCAAGCTTAGACCTCGCTTGTCCTCAAGCCAAAGCCGATATCGAAAATCATGTCCACATGTTTAGAGAGAGAGAGAGAGAGGTGTCGATAAAAACAAAATACGGACATAGTAGCATCATGCTTAATATTATAACAGCAACAAACTTATCATAAAGCTTTATCATATAACTTCTCATGAACAATTAACAATTCATCACAACATCGAAGTAAAAAGCATAAACTTTATTGATGAAGGAAATATGCCCTAGAGGCAATAATAAAGTTGTTATTTATATTTCCTTATATCATGATAAATGTTTATTATTCATGCTAGAATTGTATTAACCGGAAACTTAGTACATGTGTGAATACATAAACAAATAGAGTGTCACTAGTATGCCTCTATTTGACTAGCTCGTTAATCAAAGATGGTTAAGTTTCCTAGCCATAGACATGAGTTGTCATTTGATTAACGGGATCACATCATTAGAGAATGATGTGATTGACAAGACCCATCCGTTAGCTTAGCACGATGATCGTTTAGTTTGTTGCTATTGCTTTCTTCATAACTTATACATGTTCCTATGACTATGAGATTATGCAACTCCCGAATACCGAAGGAACACTTAGTGTGCTATCAAACGTCACAACATAACTGGGTGATTATAAAGATGCTCTACAGGTGTCTCCGATGGTGTTTGTTGAGTTGGCATAGATCGAGATTAGGATTTTTCACTCCCATTATCGGAGAGGTATCTCTGGGACCTCTCGGTAATGCACATCACTATAAGCCTTGCAAGCAATGTGACTAATGAGTTAGTTGCGAGATGATGCATTACGGAACGAGTAAAGAGACTTGCCGGTAACGAGATTGAACTAGGTATTGAGATACTGACGATCGAATCTCGGGCAAGTAACATACCGATGACAAAGGGATCAACGTATGTTGTTATACGGTTTGACCGATAAAGATCTTCGTAGAATATGTGGGAGCCAATATGAGCATCCAGGTTCCGCTATTGGTTATTCACCGGAGATGAGTCTCGGTCTTGTCTACATAGTTCACGAACCCGTAGGGTCCGCACGCTTAACGTTCGATGATTATCGGTATTATGAGTTTATGTGTTTTGATGTACCAAAGGTTGTTTAGAGTCCCGGATGTGATCACGGACATGACGAGGAGTCTCGAAATGGTTGAGACATAAATATTGATATATTGGACGGTGTTATTCGGACACCGGATGAGTTCCGGGGGTCACCCGATAAATACCGAAGTGCCGGAAGGGTTACCGGAATCACCGGAGAAGTAAGGCCTTATTGGGCCTAGGGGAGAGAGAGAGGGGCAGTCAAGGGCTGGCCGCCCCCCCCCCTGGGCCTAGTCCGAATTGGACTAGGGGGAGGGGCGGCGCCCCCTCCTTCCTTCTCTTTCCCCTCTTCTTCCTTCTTCTATTAGTAGGACTAGGAAAGGGGGGATCCAACTCCTACTTGGAGTAGGATTGCCCCCCTTGGGCGCGCCCTACGAGGGCCAGCTGGCCTCCCCCTTGCTCCTTTATATACGGGAGAGGGGGCACCCCTTAGACACACAAGTTTATTGTTTAGCCGTGTGCGGTGCCCCCTCCACAGATTTCCACCTCGGTCATATCGTTGTAGTGCTTAGGTGAAGCCCTGCGTCGGTAACTTCATCAGCACCGACATCACGCCGTCGTGCTGACGAAACTCTACCTCAGCCTCAGCAGGATCAAGAGTTCGAGGGATGTCACCAAGCTGAACGTGTGCAGATCACGGAGGTGCCGTGCGTTCGGTACTTGATCGGTTGGATCGCGAAGACGTTCGACTACATCAACCGCATTACTTAACGCTTCCGCTTTCGGTCTACGAGGGTACGTGGACACACTCTCCCCGCTCATTTCTATGCATCTCCTAGATAGATCTTGCGTGATCGTAGGAAATTTTTTGAAATACTGCGTTCCCAAACAATTGAAAACCAACAAACTATGTTCTCAGTCAACTTTGCAACTACCATTCATCATATTTTCAGGAAGGGTCTCGTATCGGTGCCTTTTGGAAAGTCCACACACTCAACCATCATTTAATCTTCTATGATTGCTAACACTCAGAACATGCATATGAGCAAAAATTTCAAACGGACACCGAGAAAGATAGGGGCTTAGATTTTCGCCTCCCAACTTATTCACCTCAAGGGCGATGTCAACAATAATAACTCATGCTCACTCATATCCAACTGGGTATATGTGCCTAGATCTTCCCCACCAAATGATGCTTGCTACAGAGAAAATAAAAAGGAATAGGGGAAAATACTTTGACTCTTGCATAAAAAGTAAATACATAAAAGTAAAAGGTAGGCCCTTAGCAGAGGGAAGCATAGGTTGTCATGCGCTTTTTCGTTTTGTATGCACAATCTCCTAATGCCCCTTATGATAGCAACCTTTATTATGCAGTTCATCGCTTTTATTGCTTTGCATTCACAAGTTCGTACAATGCTTATTTTCCCTTAGATTAAAGGATCAAACACAATTAGGAGCGCTTTTTATTGCCCTTTTTGCACCAACGACAACTTATTTGAAGGATCTTACTCATCCATAGGTACGTATGGTGGACTCTCAAAACATGAGTTTGAGTTTAAGGTTTTTGGATGCACAAGTAGTATCTCTACTTAGTGCGGATTTTTGGCTAACCAAGATATTGAGCAAGCACCACATGTTGAAGGGTCAATGAAAATATAACTTCTGTGTGAATATGAACAAACATAAATCATTGTGTTGTCTTCCTTGTCCAACGTCAACAGTTTGGATCACAATCATTACCGTCACCAAGTTGCCGAGAAAGAAGAATGTGTCGGTTTAGATCATACTTGGAGTCCCTTGAGCCATGGATGAACGACCCCAAACCGCTCACAACAGTCCCTCGAACTGAAGATTGAAAGCACGACCTCTCTACTTGGTTGCAAGCATGTAGCCTTCACGATCTGGCAGTGCTTCACCATCCAGAGCTAATCGTTGTCGAAGAATTAGAGGTAGGATATTAGTAATACATGGGGCTTCTAATTATGAGTATTAGAGCATTATTCTAGCTCTAATTAGTCAACTAGTACCAGCTAGAACTATAACTAGAAGAACTATAGGAGGCTCCAAAACTTGTGTGTTCAAAAGAGCTTAGTACCTAAAGTATACATAGGCTGGTGGGGAGAGAGGGCAGCCAAGAGGAGGAGAAGGACTCCACTCCCCTTGCACCGGCCAAGGAGGGAAGGGGAGTCCTACCCCTTCCCCAATTTGGCCTCCTTCCATAGGGGAAGGGGTGCCTCCCCACTTAGGCCTTAGTGGCCCAAGTTGCCTTCCTCCACATGGCCTTTTTAGGGCCGTTGATGTTAAATTAAATATAAAAGTATTATAAATATTTTTAGACCCTTTTATATATAATTTAACATCCCCAGAAACCTTTTCCACCTATATATATATATATATATATATATATATATATATATATATATATATATTGGTAATACCGGTATTACCGATACTCTCCGAAACCCTTTCGATGACCCCGAAACGCTTCCAGATCCTCTCGAAACTATTTCGAATATTAATGAAACAATTCCGCAAATATCTTCTCATCACTCCCATCCTACTAACACTCAGCAGATCGTGATTGCCTTAAGCTTGTGACCCCGTAGGTTCGGTAACTCATAGACATGAAAAAAATGTTTGTTTAATGACCAATAGTGGAACCATGGACGTACATATTGATCCCTATAAGCACACATATGATATTCGAGTGAACCATTGGTTATCACGTGATGTTCTCTTTGCTTCATGATACTTTACAAAACCTGGGATGCATCATTATCCTCTGAGTCAACACATGCTCACTATAACAAAATCCTCGTTACCGGTTTTGTTCCTTTTTCTCGTTTTCGTGTTCCGGCATCCCCCTGATGTAGTCACCTATGTCTGGCCAGATGTTGATGGATGTCGTCACACCGAGAGGTCCCTAATAATATCTATCCATCGTCAGAGGAGCAAATCCCACTCTCGAGCTATCTAGTCCCTTGTCAAACTTTTTGATGAACCTGTAAGTTGTCCTTATGATCACCGTGTTACAGGTGACGTTTGAGCATCCCCAAAGATCACCGTACAGTAAAAGGTGACTACGATACTCTCATGGTCTAAGGAGCAAAATTACACGTTGACACTCCATGTTATTATAATTGATTACAGACAAAATTACTCAATTCATAACAAACAAGTTTGGGTCGATTCAATATGATCATTCTTCCAACATCATAATCTCAATGTTGTTTTAGGACTATCGTCACACTAACGATTTCCTAATATCAATAACACATGATCATCAACAACACTTGAGCTAGTCTTAGAGGCGAGACTAGGAACCTTTATATTATCCGTATATCATTTCGCACATGCATATGAGCTTTCCACTAAATCGCATATTCCACGATCATAGCAGTTATAGCATGAAATATAAACACTTAATATGAATATGGAAATATAATAATACAATATTATTGCCTCTAGGGCATATTTCCAGCTATCTCCCACTTGCACTTGAGTCAATAATCTAGTTAGCACTTTTAAATTTGACACCAATGGCAATCCGGTGTCAGTCTATGCTTTGCTTGTGGTATAGACTTCATCCAATCGAAGCTGAAATCTTCAGATCTATGTGTATCATTTGCATTTATATGCATCTGTCATGCTTTCACATAAATTCATAATTTGTGTGAATATGGCTTTGCATGTATTGAATCACTGGTAGGACCTATGATGCCTTAAGCTGAGCTATGGAACCACTATTAAGAACAATGTTTCATTTGCAGAATCATCTAGAAATCATATCAAGCTCATAAATGAACTTTTGATTTATCACCCTCTATTGTTACTTATAAAGTGACAATATACTCAGCCTTCTGTTGTAGAATTCTCCACAGTAATCTTTTGGATCAATTCCAACTTACTATGCCACCATAAATTGGAATTGAAAATTGCATGGAGCATCGATGAAGTTTTTATCGAAGCACTACTTGCAACGAGCATGTATTGATGTAACTCCTTAGAACAATCTCTTCATCTTCTCTGTATGCGAGACACATGTCATTAGTATTTAACAAAATTTTACTGTTGTGCTATGATCAACAATTTGATCATTCTGGTAACTTCACTCACAACTTACTTGGAGTACTGGATATACCTGGTTATTTACATACCATGGAATATAATTAATACAAGTTTGATCAAAATAACGTATTTCTCTCACCGGTATTTCAAAATATTGACTCTTGCTTAAAACTCTTTCCATGTGACTTTGTCAAGAAAGTCTTCTTGGCACTTTTCTTACTAAACTGCTTTAGTATTCTGTCAAAATGTATTTTGGCTAGGTCCGATTAGACATTACTATATACATATATCATTATGCCTTATACCAGGACTACATATTGCTTAAGTACTTTGCTAAAAAACTACTTTCAATAAAGTCTTAATCCTTGTCAAGAAATTTATATAATTTCCAATCAACAATATGTCCTGCACATATAGTGTTTAGAAATATTATCATGCTCCCACTTACTCTCTTGTAAATACGAGCATCTTTGGTTTACTCAATGAAATCAAACTATTTGACCATTTTATTAGTACGAAGATGCCAAGTCCACTATGCTTGCTTCATATCATCATAGGATCTCTTGAAGTTTGCACACTAGCATCCTCTGGATCAACAAAATTACATTGGACCATATCAAATATACAACCTTGGCTCTATTTCCATCTCATGGGAATCATCTTGACATCCATCTGTTATATCTCATAACTGAAATATTTAGTAATTGCTAGTTTAATCCGAACTGACTTTAAGTATTATTATGATGAGACAATCTTGTCATAATCAACTCCTTGATCTTGTCATCAACTATTTGCAACAAGTCAAGCATTCTAAAACATTTTTATCTTTGTCAATCTATAGATCCATCACTTTACTTTAGACTTTAAGTCTTTCAGAGGGTCCATCAAGTTCTACTTGAATTATGTGTATGTATACTATCTCCGATTATTTTGGTGTATAGCCAATTGCGGAGTCAGGGCGCATCAATGCTTATGTATATTATAGGTTCATTGTTTGTTTCAAAAATATTTTGTCTACATACCATGAAGGTCTGAACGAATTTTCCCAACCTATATGGTTCAACTACAAGTTTGACTAAAGTCTCTATATCTCATGTAGAGTCTTTTGCACCAGTCGTGGTAGGAGATTCTAGAATCACTTCTAGTGTTTCTTTTGTTTGACCTGATCATGAAGATTCTGCAATCTTGTTGAGTTGCACTATCCTCCCACTCACTCTTTTGCAGAAAACATTTTCTTCAAAATTTCCGCACTCTCTAGCAAAACACTTTGCCTTGGCGTAGTGATAGAGGAATTACCCAACCATTTGGAATAACCTACATAGTCGCACTTATTTCAAAAAAATTGATGGTGCTCTTTTAGTGTGAAAGCCAGAGTCTCTAAAGCATCACATTAAAAAGTATACTAATGAAATAAGTAATATCATCTTTGATCCCACCATGTCATACACAGCTTGATTACATCTACTCAAAACACTCTACTCTTAGTAGTGTTTCTAGGAGGTGTGAATTACAAAATATTTTTCACAACTCATCAGACATTTGCTAAATTTGTAACTCAAATATTATTTTCTGCAATCCAATTGTAGAAACATAATTTTCTTGTTACAATAATTTCTACTTCATTCTGAAAAACTTTTGAAACATTTCAAATCCAGATTTATGTCTCAATTGGTAAAGATAAATATCTACTTGAGTCAACCTTAAAGATAGATAAAATCCACTGCTTGCAACAACACTTATTGGACTACATACATAAATATGCATATTTCCAATTATTTTGTTGCTCGTTCTTTATGGCCTATGAATGGTATTTTAGTTTACTTCACTATTTGGACGAAAGTTGCAAGTGTCAGATGATTCATAATCATATGACTCCAAAATCCATCACTATGGAATTTCTCCATGCGTGTTTCTCCAATATGACTAAATGCAATGCCACACATATTTGGTATTATTTGAGTTTTGTGACATCTAGCGTCAGTGTTATGGATGTTCAATTTTAACGTCAATATGCATAACATACATCCTATTCACAATAGGAGTATGAATCTTTTGTTCATTATATCAAAAAAATATTGTTCTCTTATGAACAACCTCCTTGCAACTTCTGTGCAATGGGCTCGAGTGTACAAAACTCTAAAATGAATTATGACAATAAATTCATGGGTAATATGTTGATGAAGAAGTATCATAACTTCTACAAAATTTTCAACACATATCACTACTGCAGGATGCTGCTAACGCGACACTATGATCAGAGACCCTTCGACGAAACTGTGTGTGATGCCATAATCGCAAACGGTGGTGTAAAAAACCTTCAAAAAGGTGCAAAACATTTGCGATGACGATGCATCAAACATGTTTTAGATTTTAGTTCTGTGTGCGATTCAGGGCATACGGTTCAGTTCAATTAACCGTTTTCGATGAGGAGGAATAAAAGAAACGGACAACCAGATGAAGGTGTGTGCGGTGTACAGCATGCGATTCATTCGGATGAACTGTTTGTGATTAGGCAACACAAAAGAAACGGTCAGCCAGATCAAGGTGTATGCGATGTACAGCATGCATTTCACTTGGATGAACTATTTGTGATTAGGCTACACAAAAGAAACGGTCAGCCAGATCAAGGTGTGTGCGATGTACGACATGTGGTTCACCCGGATGAACTATTTGCGTTGAGACAAGAGAACAGAAATGGTTCAATATAACAAATACCATAAATATTGCAAGGTTCAAATTCAAAGATTACAACGCCCAAATTCATACATTGCATGTTGCGTCATTTCTGAAAAGGGACCAGCCGCTGACAAGTCATGTATGGGTTTGATGCAATAACTTCCAATTGCTTTGCCATATGCTCTTCCAATATGAAGTTTGGCATTTTTGGAGGCACTGCCATTCCGTAGTACCAACCGCCTCTGATAATCATACCATTGATCTTTCCTAATTAAATGCGTGTTCAACCTCAATACCCTCAGCACCTTTGCTCTGGCAAGAAAGAACATGGCGAGTGTAATCTCCGGTGGGGTCCCTCAATAGGAGTTCAAAGTAATATTTGAGAGATGCAGATCCAGGCATTCGATGTGATTATCGTTACATCTTCCACCGGGCCTAATATGCACTGCAAAAGAAGAGAACGTGTTAGTGCCTACATGCAGTTTTGAACACTGCTACACGCCCATTTGGTTTGCAGGTTTGGTAAAATGCACCAACATGCCATCTTCGATTTGGCATGATTAACATGGGCATTTGATTACAATCTAGAAACATGTAGCCTTCTTCACAAGAGGTTGGATTGGATGAAAAATTCCCTAAGAAAACTAGTACAGATGAATCCAAAGGAGAAATTCTTATGGACGATTGTAACCATATGAATGAAGCAACCAATATGGGGTGGGGTGTGTGTCCTAAAATCCTCCAAAATTCCTTCAGAAATAGTAGTACATTGTCATTGTGAACTTGCGAAAAGGTGCAAAAAATTGAACTCCCATATGGTTAACATTTAACAGGAAAGGAACATCACCTCGATATACAACTTCTTCAGGCATGGAAAGCATCTCAGGCAACTGAAAACTTGGTCTAGGTTGGGGACGACAGATTCTAGTGCCAAGACCTTCAATGTGCCCAGAGTCTGGGTGAAGCTCCGCTGGATGACAGACGAGCATACATCCTCAAAAATAGTTATAACGTTGATATCAAGAAGGAGAGGTATATAAGGCGACTGTTGTACTTGAAAGTTGTAGTATTTGATAGACGAGTAGCCCACCACTTTCAATTTCGGCGCAGAAATGACATTGATTCTTGTTGGACCTTGTTGATCAACTACAAGTAATCTCTCAAGTGAAGGTGTGTCCTGGATGACCATATTGTGGTCCACCTTTTGTGATCTCTTGTTGCAGCACCAGCAACACACATAAATAGTGCGAAGAGTCCTGGAGGTGATGTGCAAGGTACTCGACCAATTCATCGCCTGGAGACGAAGGAACTCGAGTGCAGTACAGCCGCAGAGCAGGCACTCCATGTCATCCTTTGGGATGCGGACGGCGACAAGCATGAGGTGCTTCAGTCGTGGTAGAAAAAGAGCGGGCGCGTCATTAAGGGGGGAATGGCAGTTCATGAACTTGGCGAGGCGCAGCGTGGGCGCGAAGCGAAGCACGGACGTTGGCAGCAAGCTCATGTGCCCATCATTATAACTTAGCTTCTCGAGCTGATCTATGGCGCGGGGTCGGAACCAATCGTCAAGCTTGCCTCTCTCCCTGCCATTCGAACGGAACTTGCCCGCGATAAGGCCTTTGATTGGGCCATGGTGACTGCTGAGGATCTGGGCGAACGCATCCAAGCTTTGGAAATAGCCATGGTAGAGCTTGTGGGCGTGGAGGAGGTCGACAGGGGTGCGGAGCCATAGGGTGCGCCACCGCCGGGAAACGGCGGCTGTCCTCGCCCGATTTCTGATTGGGAGGAGGGATATGATGACTATCAACATATCATCGAGGAGGTTTTTGATGAAGTCTAGGCCTGCTGGAGTCGCTTGCGGTTCTTCCTCGACCCGCCTCCGCTTGTTGGCAGCCTCGTTCTCCACCTCATCGGCGGGGACGGGAACCTCTGTCTCCGTATTCACGTTGTGCTCCGGTGCTTCAGCAGCCCCGCCGTCGCCACTCCCTCCGATGGGGCGCTTCGGCGACATCCTCGTACACTGACGGCTTTGAGGACTCAGAGCGTCGTCGAGGATGCGGGCGGAGAGAGAGGAATTGTGTGTGTGGCGAGGATGGGGGGTGCGGCCGCTCGGCGGCGCCATTAATATAGACCAGTGGGAGCGAGGCGGGTGGCGGTCCAAGGCTGTCTCGCTTCTCGGTGAGAACGGCTGCTTAATCTCTAGTATGGATGAAATATATGCTTAATTACTGAATTTTAGTTGCAAAAAATAGATGGTGATATTGATTTTTAGCTGCATATTTTGACAAATCGCAGTGTCTCTTGGCTTAGCGCCGAAGTCTAGCTTTAATTTGCATACCGTAATCTGAACTATTTGCGTTGAAGAGATGCACAGATCCTGCGTTGAACAGCTTGTACGCTTCCCGGTGAGCCTGCGCCCCAGACTGCGGTCGCACGCCTCCCATTCAGTCAAGCAGCTGTCCACACGGCACCTCCTATAACAATTAAAACCAAGACACATGGCGTCATATGAATGGTTAAGCGAATGCACACGGTTTGAATTATACAAGCGTTTGAGATATTGAAGTGGCAGCTATTTTTTTCAAAATGCCTTTGTTGGCTGTCATTATTCGAGTGCACCTTCTCTCAAAATGGACAAGAAAAATACCACAACATGTCGGGTGCCCTTCCATGATGGCATGCCAGGTTTCATGAATTTCACACGAGTTTTAGATTTACTATAATTTAAAAACCAGGCATCTCATTGTTTTGCCGGCAATCAACGGTGCCCTGGTGTTTGAAATTCATTCCCATTTCTTGCATGGGACCTAAGCATGCACCCAAGGACACAGATTTGGTTTTTCAACGAATTTATATGCATTGGAGCATGCACATGTAGTTCAATTTGAATTATGCACATAAATGCATTGAAAACTCAGTTAATGCATAAAAATGTCCAAACAAACCCCGAAAAATCACAAAAATTCACACAACACTCCTGTTGTTCTATGTTGACACGAGAAAAAAACTTGAAAGCAATAAGAGGCAATGGATATCGTTTCGTCCCCAAAGGTGGGACATTCCCTACTGAAAACCATCATGCTTGTTGTGAGAAGCTCCGGTTTGTGAGAAGCATATACCCAAACCTGCCACAAATGGGACAAAATTTGTACCACGGCATGTTGATGCCGCTCCATGATAGCATTGATTACGGGAAAATTGCGGGCGTGAGAACACGCGTCCACGTCATTGATACAGAGTGAATAATTTAAATGCATAAAGAAAATGAAGATCAAACATTGCAGGTACTTTATTTCCAGAACTCTTATATTTACATAAAAGATCTATTAATTACATCTCCGTAGAGAAAACCCCTGATTAAGAATTCCAACATATCTATTACATAGCATCACAACACATGAGTACTACAGAATGTAGAATTAAAGAAAACTACAAAATGTAGAAAAAAAATCCTCCTCGTTGTCTTCGACATCGGCATACTCGGAGAGACTTGAACTTCGTCTATGCTAACATATGTGTTGCATAACATTCATGATTTCACAATGTTCATTCATACAACACGTTCATGCCTAGCTCATTAACCATCGTGAACATATGGTGGTTGTCCTTTTTTAGTCATATGAGAATCTATTTAATGGTTAATTAGCCGGGCTAATGTGCGTATGTGCAATACGGGGCATAACTCTTTTCACGAGTTAATTTTGACATGCATGTGATTTCGGCATGCATGCCTGAAATGGTGGATTATTTGGTTTACTTTATAGCAACGTATATAGCGTTGCACCGAGCCATCATATGCGAGGGCTATATGAAATTTGGCAATCACATATTTAATCGGACTATGTTATGTTGCAAGTGACATGGGCTATGACCCTCATTATCTTTTAGTTTCATGGATGCATTCACCTATATGAAAGGAATGCATGATTTAATTTTAATCTGTATGAAGGATTCTTTTATGACATATGGGTTATGCTTAAATACTAGTTTTGCTAGTCTCAAACATATCATATATGGGCATGCGACTAAGTGAATTTAGTCAAATATTTATATGACTTCGAATTTGCGGTGCATGGGAATATTATTTGAAGTTTCACTTCACTTGTATTAGTACTAACATCATGTAGCAACATTGTACCCATGTGTAGCATAACCAAGTGAAGTATGTTGATTTGTTCTTGCTTGTATTATCACCAACATAGCACAAACTGTATGCTCGTAGTGTAACCAAATAGAAGTATACATCGATTTATGTTTCGCATGGACATGATGAAGTTAACTAGGCAGATGGCATGCAAATATTATCATTTTTTTTGTCTTTGCTTCGTGATTACATAACTAGCACCACATGATGCAACAATGACTGCATTTGGGGATCCGGGCACGCTATAACTTATATGGAAGAAATATGCCTGAATTTCCAACAACATAGGGATTTATGGAACCAAATCAATATGAGGTTTATTTTCATTTCTATCCTTGATTTGTATCAACATGGGATGCAAGATCACCATGAGACCGAATCAAGACGGACATATTTTTATTCTTGAATTGTATCAACACGGGATGCAAGATCGCCATGGGACCAAAACAAGCTGAGCATAACTTTTTGTCTTGACTTGTATCAACATGGAGATGCAAGATCACCATGAGACCAAAACAAGAAGAATTTTAGTTGCATCGTGTGCACTTAGTTTGCATCATTATAGGATTGAGGAGTGATACATGACCACTAGGCATCTCATGCATTATCTTGATTTGTATCATCATGGGATCAAGATCACCATGAGACCAAAACAAGAAGAATTTTGTGGGTAGAACCGAATATATATATGAGATATGTGGTGAAAATAAAGCATCATCGATGAATATATTTTAATCTTGAACTGTATCAACATAGGATGCAAGATCACCATGCGACCAAAACAAGAAGGAACATATTTTTTATTCTTGAATTGTATCAACATGAGATGCAAGATCCCATGAGACCAAAACAAGGTGAACTTAATTTAACCATGGTTTGTATCAACAAAGGATGCTAGATCCCATGAGACCAAACTAGGTGTGCTATATGGAGCGACCTAGAACACCAATAGTGCTTTGAGACATATAGTGCAGGAGGAATGCATCAAGAAAGGACCAAGAAGGTAGCCATGTATTTTCACCTTGCCTTAGTTTTGTTTTTGGTACGTGTGATGCGGACGAGCAACGCCAGCGTGTAGCAGCTTGTGGGCGGTGCAAATGATGAGCAGTGCGGTCGGCGACGTATGTGGACGCGGCGAACTGACGGCGACGACGACGGCAAGCGGATGGCCGGCGACGACGAGGCGAGCCGACGGCCGGCGACGACGGCGGCGAGCGGACGGCCAGCAACGACGACGCTAGCAGCGATGGAATGAATAAGCGATCGATGGATCCGGTGAGCAGCATTGGCAACGTTGTTCTAGCTGGTATTTATAGAAGAGGAGAGAGCAGGTGAGGCCTTCGGCTGGACGCGCTCACGTCTTGCAATCATGGGATCGTGAGGGTTTGCCCACGTTCTAGTTTAATCGTGCAGAAAACTTGGCTGAGTGGATTTCTTCTATACGATCAGTTTTTTTTAATGGGCTTTAAGAGTTTACTTGGATGGGCCAGCTGACTATAATACGTTTAATGCATGCAGGCCATACGTGTTGTGGCCATGTGCCGGCTAATTACTTAATTAGCTTTTAATCTTGCCGCATAATTAATTCATGCATAACACATGCATGCACGTAGCTCATACTTGTACCATACATGTACGTAGCCATATGTATGTATGACTGGGCTAGCTAGGCCAAATTAATTATTGTGACACAGGACAGCATTTTTGGTTGCTAATTACACGATGGCTTGACATTTTCTTTACGCATCATTGTGTGTTATATTATTTTACGTGAACATTATCGTTTCATTTTTCTTAACGGTGACCGAGTAATGCTTGTAAATATGATAAAATATTTTGGCAATATCAGCGTCGTCTATGAAACTTTGAATTTGTGCCAACATCGGAATTTCGCCATTGATAATGGCATATGTGTATGAAAGTCATATGTCCTCTAATTTAGATGGCGATATGGCTCATTTTCTTCCCCTTTTTTGGGTCTACCATTTTATCATGGTATTTTTATCCGTGTATTCGGCAAATCACCTTTTTTATTTTTTTATCATTTTATGTAAATGGTTCAATTTGAATAATATCAAAGCACTGTATTTTACTTTTGGCCAAAATCGGTGCCAACAGGTGCCCCTCGAGGTCCGAATGCGAATGTTTTTTTATTCGGATTCAGAGCTCACACACACACACACACACACACACACACACACACACACACACACACACACACACACACACACACACACACATATATATATATATATATATATATATATATATATATATATATATATATATTTTTTTTACGTGCCTCCAAGATTTGGCTTAATCCTGGTAGTGTACGCATACTTTTAAAGTGGCCGGCTTCACGTTCGGCCAGGTGCATTGTACATGCATTATTTTAAAAGTCTGTTATGATAATTGGATAAGGACTTAATCCTGGAGGGTTGTTGGCTCAGGTTGGAAATTAGTTAAGATTCTCAAGGATAAGGACTTGTGATTTAAAAACAAGTTATCCACAGCTAGCTGCCGATATCCCATCCACGTACGGTGAGCATCTCTCTTGCCGTTCGTTTAATAACAAACCAAGCGTATTTTCTTCTATTTTCACATCCTCTGGGCTTCGGTTTACTTGTAACTATACGGCGCTTTGCCGATCTTGATCAGACTCTGCTCTCCGGCAAACTTTGGGTACGTATCGCGATTAAGGCAGTGATGGCATTTGCCTTTGCGTCTCCATCATCCAGCTGAACTTCGATTTGCTTTTTTTTAGGCACGGAAGCTAGCAACTCCCACGAAGGTGCAGATTGCTTTCTGTCTCAGATGTTGGTGAGTACGTGATTGCTTCCCTTAGGAGTAGATTATTCATGTATCTTAACCTGACTTCCCTTCTCTCTCTTTTGTTTTTTAGGTGAGGTGATTACAATTTAGTAGAATAGATCGCCCGTTTGCTTTCCGGCCAGGTAACACTCCAAGGCCTGTCTCTTTCCTGTTCAATTTTGTTTGAAGTACGATATGTACAGTAAACATGCACGCACATCATCATGGCATGCAATTCCATTTGGATACATTTATATGGCACCTTACTTGAACTTATGTGTGATCAAGCAATATATTGGTCTCGCTGCTGGCGTGCCGGCAAGTTGATATGAACTTGATCCGTCGTACAGCCTCGAGATCAGAAAGCATAGCATATATGTTAAAAATATGATTTCCTTCCGGTCGGCGTTCCGGCAAGTCCCTATATGGGCTTGGTCCGTCGTACGACCGTGGAGATGATTACAAGCGCGATGTATATATTATGTCAAAAATACGTTTTTTTTTTACGGTTGGCGTTCCGGCAAGTTTCTATGTGGGCTTGGTCCATCGTACGACCGTCGAGAACAACAAGCCTAGCATGTGTGTCGAAAATATGATTTCTCTCCGGTTGGTGTTCCGGCAAGTCCCTATATGGGCTTAATCCGTCGTACAACCGCGGAGATGATATTATGCCAGCAATATGTTTTCTTTCTCACGGTCGGTGTCCCTGCAAGTCCCTATGTGGGCTTGGTCCATCGTACGACAGTGGAGGCGACTATAAGTGTCACACGTATATTATGTCAAAAATATGTTTTGTTTTTCACAACAAGCAGGTCATAACATATACAACCTATGCTTGGGTCTGATGTTTTTTTTATTTACTGAAGTGTTCCCTCTTTTTGTTTTACATATAGGGAAAGTATTGAATGGTTGGCCGATAATAACTGCTCATAAAGCTAGGTAACACCATCGTGACTTTCCCTTCTTCTTCCTTATTTAACCAGGCGTTTCTTTTACACATATACATGCCATCGTATTCATTTTGTGCCTTTTTACATATAGATGGCACATGGTGAGGGGTCTGTTCCTTCCAATGAACTGTCGATTTGTCAGTTAGCTCAGCGGCATCTATATGAGCCTAATACTAGTGAAGAGGTCAACTCAGTGATCAGACAGCAGGTGCTCGCACATGCAGATTTGACGCGCCACCCTCGTGGTTGGAATGTGGGGTCTACTCTTAGTGACTATTCTTTTCATCCACTAGTACCTTATCCTAAACCTGATCATGAAGCCTACACCCTAGGGACCAGGATGTAGCAAAAGGTCTAGGTTGGGATGGTCACACAGTCGAGTATGTTCCGCAACCCAAAGGCTATGTTGAGTGGGGCATCTCTATATTGAATAACCACTCGTTTTGTTTGAAAGGAGAAGCGGAGAACACCGGTTATATATATGGGGCAATTTATTGCTCCCTCGGTGAATATGAAGTTTCAGATTCGTTATTGAGGTCACTACTGGAAAGATGGGATCCAGAAACAAATACTTTTCTTTTTTCATCTGGTGAACGCATCGTGACCCTGCTTGACATGCTTCTAATGTCGGGTCTTCCTTCAGTTGGAGATCCATACGAGGAATATGTTCCATCTATAGATGACCTAGAACCTTCAAAGCTTATGTTCCCAAATTTCTTATCTGGCCTTTTAGAAGAATTCTATCGGCTCAGCCGCGAAAATGGAAGTGTAACTTTTCAAGTTTGGTGTGATCATTTCCATAACAAACGCGAACGCACTTCGTCTTTCACCTCCCTTCGGGAACAACACATGTACATTGCGGCTTTTATAGCCCACTGGCTTTGCTCTTACGTGGTTGTTGTTGGGAGGCCTTATATTCGTCCCGGTGTCCTTCTTATGGCCTCTTGGATCGTTTCGGGTCGCAAGATCTCTTTGGCTCCCTCAGCACTTTGTTCATTGTATTATTCTCTTCGAAGGATCAGTATGCACCCCGTTGCTCCCTCTTATGAGAAAAGAATTTGGCCAGTGCATTATATCGCGGGGTGGATGGGTCTTTATCTGAGAAAACCATTTAAGGACAAAGTGAAAGCGAAACATCTTCCAGATGTTAAGCAACTGCCGATGTATCCAACCATGGTTAAAACTATGTTTCGGGTTCCCATAACTTTCAGTCCTGCTAAGGCACGCATTTTCCTTTTATATATGTGGCTGCAGCAAAGTGGCGTACCAAAGTCTGTTGTTGCAGTTGGTTCTTCCTCTGCTGATCCATTGTTAGTGGGTGGTGATGATCTTCCGGAAACTGCCCCAGCCACCGGTGGACAGAAGCGTAGAAATTTATCGCCCACTCATGCTGACGAGGAAGAGAGGCTCCCCCTCAAGCGCAAACTTGATTTTTCCCAAAAATATGATTTTTCTGAACCAATAACCTTGGACGGTCCGTCATTAGATGTTGAACTCATTAACCTTGTTAATGATGAAGATTTTGGCCACGTTCTCACGGGAGAAAAGGACCATGGCCTTGGTGACCTTTTCGATTTATCCATCGAGGATTATACCATTGGCGAGTGTGGAACAAGTCGTCCACCTTCCAGCCCGGGTGTGACTGAAGCTGTGCCCCATACCCCTAGTGCTCTTGATTTTTTGTCAACTTTACCTGGTAGTTCATTTACCTATAAATATTTATTTAATTGGCCATGTCTATGAACCATCATTATCATCAAATTCTCATGACTCTTCCTTTTTTTAGGTTGTGACCAAGAAATTCGCCACTCACAAGACCCTGAGGTGATGGTTGTATCAGGGAAAGGCGCACAGATGGACTGCAGTTTCATCAAGGACACGTATATGGATGCTACGGATTTCGTAGTGAAACGAGCCCTCGAAGGACTGAACAACTCTACCCTTGGTGATCCCGAGCAACGCATCATGCTTGAGAGTGTTTCTCAGACGCTGCCCAAGCAAGTGCCTGAGGTAGCTAAGGTGCAGGCCATGTTGGTCGGGCTTATTGACCTTTCCAAGAAGTTGGAGGGTAGCCAGACCGAATTCACGAAGGAATCCGAGCGAGATGAACATCTTGTTGCTGAAGTAGAACTTAAGATTAAGTCTGGCCATGAAGTTTTCAAGGACATAATTGGTGACTTATCTGCCGTGGAAAAGAAGTGCACTGAAATGGACGCACAGGAAGCAGAAGTGAAGGCCCAGCTTGAAGAGTTTACTGCTACTTTGCACAAGCTTAAATTGGAAATGGAACAGCGTCGGCAAGCACATGATGCCCATCAATCTGAACAGAAGAAGTTGCTGAAGAGTCTACAGGATACCAATGCTGGCAAACGTACAAGGCTTGCTGAATTTAAAAAAAGACAACAGATTTAAAGACCGAAGCAAGTCAGTTGTTGAACAACCTGCAGAACTGGCGAGCTCCTTGAGAGGGCGTCGACTTCGTTTAGTTTTTTTTTTTTGCCATTTCAATCCGTCATTCCTCTTCGAACCATTTAATTTCAGTCTTCGGTTTCAATTCAGATGTATCAATACTTTGTTTATTCACGTGGGAACTCCAAATTTTATGCATGATGTGCTAGTACGCCAGCCTAGACGTTAAAGCATCCTTATTTATTTATACTATCGTTGTGTATGGCCTGAAGCCTTATTTATTTTATCCTATTTTTTATTACATAAATGCATGTACGTACCAATTTTTGTAAACGGTTTAAGCTTATGAAGTCTGGAACCTGTTTTTTTAAAAAAAAAATTACATCATAGTTTATACTCGTAACTTTTTGGAGTCTACAAAAAAAGTATCTACCACAGTTTAGACTTGTAAGTTTATTGGAGTGAAATTTATTTACTTTATCCTAAGTGCCACAGTTTAGACTCGTAAGTTTATTGGAGTGATTTTGGTGTGCCCCGGTTTATACTCATGAGGGTATGGAGCGCCCTCGATGATTTATTTTCTTTGCATCACAGTTTATACTCGTACGTCGTTGGAGTAATTTTTTTTGTGTCCAAGTTTAGACTCGTGAGGGTATGGAGTATATTCTTTTTTTTCTTATGCGCCCCAGTTTAGACTCGTGAGGGTATAGAGTATATTCTTTTTTTTATTATGCACCCCAGTTTAGACTGGTGAGGGTATAGAGTATTTTTTATGCATAGTAACGCTTAAGGAATTTACCATTTACCGGTGCCGGCAAGTATTCCCCGTCTGGTGATATGATTCTATATGCGCCGCTAGAATAAACCTCTTTTATAACGAAGGGACCTTCCCATTTTGGTTCAAATTTTACTTTCATCCGTCGCGTGATATTCATAGGACGGATGACCGCAAGTACTAGATCTCCTTGTTTGAACGACCTTCTTTTGACTCGTTTGTCGAATGCTCGAGACATCCTAGCTTGGTATGCCTCAAGATTTTGCAAAGCTTGAAGTCGTCTACCTTCTAGTCTTTCTAATTCATCGAGACGTAATTGTACTGATTTTTCTTCCGACAAAATTTCATGTGTAGCGACTCTCAGTGACGTGATCTGTACCTCCAAAGGTAGAACAGCTTCTCCTCCGAATACTAAGGAATAAGGTGTCATTCCTGTCGGCGTTCATGTTGTGGTTCTATAAGCCCACAAGGCTTCGAGAAGCTTTTCATGCCAGTCACGCTTGTTTTTTGATACAACTTTCTTTAGTAACTTGCAAAGAGTTTTGTTGGAAGCTTCTGCTTGTCCATTGGCGGCTGGATTATATGCCGTGGAATAATGATGGTCTATCTAAAATTTTGAGCATAATCTCTCCACTTGTTTGTTTTTAAAAGGAGTTCCATTATCAGACATAATCCGAGAAGGAACGCCAAAGCGATAAATGAGTTGTGTTCTTATAAAATGTTCTACATTCTCCGCTTTGTCTTCCTTTAGTGGTGTAAGTTCAGCCCACTTGGAAAAATAGTCTGTTGCTGCCAAAATAAATTTGTGACCTTTGGACGATGGTGGATGAATTGGCCCAACTATATCCATTCCCCACATTTCAAGAGGCCAAGACATATTTGTCACATGGAGTGGTTCGTGCGGCTGATGTATAAAGTCAGCATGCACTTGGCATTCATGGCATTTCTTTGCAAATTTAGTGGCGTCTTCAAACATTGTGGGCCAGTAGTAACCTAGACGCCTTAATTGGTAGTGCAATTTAGGACCTGACTGGTGCGAGCCACATATTCCAGCATGCACCTCGTTTAAGGCCTCCATAATTTCATTTCCAGCAAGGCAGCGCAATAATATGCCATCATGGGAACGCCTATAGAGTATATCGTTGATGCATGTGTAATGAATTGATCTTTTGCGGATTCTAGATCTTTCGCTAGTATCAAGAGGTAGGTATCCGTGATGTAAATATTCGAGGAATGGTGCTCGCCAATCCCCTACCTCAATTTCACATACATCAGCTTTCATTGCAGAAGATATTACCATTTCTTCTTCTTCAACAAATATTGGCAATAACCTTCGTTCTTCTATGTGTACATCCATCATTTCATGTGAGTCTAGTGACATACTTGCAGCTAAACCGGCTAAAGCGTCAGCCTTTTCGTTTTGATTTCTAACTATGTGCTGAATATTTAGATCTTTGAACATAGCTAGGAGCTCTTTTGCCCTTTCGAAATATGGCAACAATTCTTATTTCTTTACCATGTAGGTCCCCATCAGTTGATTAATCACTAATTGTGAGTCCCCATAAACAGAGAGCGTATCGAGCCCCATGTTTATTGCTATTTCAAGCCCAATGATAAGAGCTTCATATTCGGCCGAATTATTTGACACGGCCGAAGTTAGGGTAAATGAGTATGGGATCACCCCTCCATTAGGCGTGATGAAAACGACTCCGGCGCCTGACCCAGATTGCCGGCAAGCGCCATCGAAGTACATTTGCCACGTTGATTTTGTAACAGTCGTGGCGAATACGTCCTCATCTGGCAAGTCATCATCTATAGGAAAATCATCTGGGATCGGATGTGCCGCAAGGATGTTAGCCAAATCTTGGCCTTTTACGGCCTTTGGCGGTATATACGTGATGTCAAATTGTGATAAAAGCATCGCCCATTTAGCTAGTCTCCCTGAGAGTACCATTTTACTTAAGATATATCTAAGTGGGTCTGCTCTTGAGACTAAATGTACAGTGTGTTCTAACATGTAGTGTCGCAATTTTTGTGCAGCGAACACTAGTGCGAGACATATTTTTTCCATGTCTGGATAGTTGCACTCGGCCCCTACCAAGGTGCGGCTAAGATAATACAGGGACGTTTCCTTTCCTACATCATTATTTTGCGCCAGGAGTGCACCTAGTGAAGTAGGCATTGCAGCAGTATAGAGAATTAATGGTCGGTCTTTGATCGGTGTGCCTAAAACAGGAGGATTTATCAAATATTTCTTAATTTCTAGGAATGCGTTTTGGCATGCTTGATCCCATTCAAAAGGGACTCCTTTCTTCATAAGTCGCGAGAAAGGTTTGCATCTCCCAGATAAATTTGAGATAAACCTCCTAATATATGCTAGGTGGCCTGGAAACTCTTCAGTTCATGTAAGTTAGTGGGTGGTGGCATCTTTACAATTGCCTTTATTTTACTTGGATCAATCTGAATACCATTTTTTGTAACCACAAAACCGAGAAATTTTCGAGAGGAAACTCCGAACGCGCACTTCATGGGGTTCAATTTAAGATTATGTTGCCTGAGACGCTCAAAAACCATTTCAAGGTGTTTCAGGTGGTCTTGTTCATGCTTTGATTTCACAACTATGTCATCTATATAGCATTCAACGATCACATATAACAACCCATCTAAGATGATTGTCATTGCTCGTTGATATGTCGCCCCAGCATTTTTTAATCCGGAAGGCATTACTTTATAACAATATATGCCTTTAGGTGTGCGGAATGCTGTTAACTCTTCATCTTCAAGTGCCATTTTAATTTGATTATAGCCAGAACAACCATCCATGAAAGAAAATATTTCATGCCCCATAGTAGCATCGACTAGTATTTCAGAGATGGGTATTGGGAAATCATCTTTGAGACATGCTTTATTCATATCCCTGAAATCTACACATATGCGTGTTTGACCATTCTTCTTTTTAACTAGTACAATACTAGAGACCCATGTGGGATATTTGACTTCTCTAATAAACCCTGCGGCTATGAGTTTGTCGACCTCGGCTTCTATTTGCGGAAGTATTTCAGGCCGGTACTTTCTTTGAGCTTGCTTCACTAGTGTGGCGTCGTCTCGCACAGCAAGGCGATGGACAGCTATGCTTGGGTCCAACCCAGGCATTTCTTCATAAGTCCAAGTGAATACGTCTCTATTTGCATGCAGGAACTCATGATATTTTAGTTTATTTTCTTTGAACAAATGTTTGCTAATAAAAATTGGACAAGGATCATCAGTCGTACAAATATTTATTTCTTCCAAGTCATCCACGGTACATTGGTTGCCATCCTCCATTTGTGGAGATGCTTCTGTCATGTCCGTATACTCAGCCGAAGCCATACAAACCTCATATCCTAACCCATGCTTCATTTCTTTTAAAACATGGTCTTCGTGCAGAGCTTCGAGTTGTTCTTGAGATAACACCTTTTCGAATGATGCTAGTTGTCCCCGGCCATCACATAAGGACGGGCCAGTGGCGATGCCATAGCCCATTTGCTGCATCATGTACAAGACCCTATTATCATACAAAGAAATGGGTAAATATTCATCATCTTTGTTAAACGCAGATATTTGTGTTGTATTTTTATTTTCACTTTCAACAATATTTGAACAATGCGACTCTTTTTGGGATTGTTTTATTTTATATTGTACCAAAGGAGGTAAAGGCGTAGGGAAATTAGTACCTTTCATGTCATGGGATTTGTCTATGACACGAAATATTGGGCACCCTTCTTCCTTTGGTTGCTTGGTATATACTGATAGGTCTTTTTCTTTGACGAGGACTCTGCGACCTCCTTTTCAACCACATTTGGCTCGGGTATTTTCCAGGATTTTGGCTTCTGCACCTTATCAACGGGCTCGAAGTAGAACTTTGCATCAGCATAGAAAGATTTGGCTATAGTGAATGGCTTCTTATCAGCAAATACTCTGACTGTATCACCTGTCCGATCTATATATTTGATACACTGATGTAAAGTGGATGGCACAACTTGATTCTCGTGTAACCATGGGCGTCCAAGCAATGCATTATATGATGTAGCTGCATCAATCACGTGAAACTTCACATATGTGGATAGTATATCTGTCGCAGTAAATGACCACGGGTAGCCTAGTTGGCTCCCCCTGGCTCTTCAGAAAAATTACAGGTCGAACGAGCCTGCAAGCATCCAAGGCATGGGGCCGCCTTCCCTTGGCCGGCTGTCTCACAGGCCGGCTACCAGGAGGCGGCCCGGCCCTAAACCCATAGGAGGAAAGCCACAAGAGGGCCGACTCTGAGAAGCCGGCCACGAAAAGGCCGACTCCAAGAAGCCGGCCCCCGGCAGGAGGCCAAGATCGCACCCTCAAACTCTGCACCCACATAACGGCGAGGGGACGGGGCGTGGCTACAGTGAAGCCTGCCACCCTCGAATATCGGAGCGCGCGTGGCCACAGTGCGCCGTACGGGTGTTGGGGAACGTTGCAGAAAATTAAAATTTTTCCTACGGTTTCACCAAGATCCATCTATGAGTTCATCTACGCAACGAGTCAAGGGAGTGAGTTTGCATCTACATACCACTTGTAGATCGCGTACGGAAGCGTTCAAGGGAGCGGTGATGATGGAGTCGTACTCAACGTGATTCCGATCACCGATGACCAAGTGCTGAACGGACAGCACCTCCGCGTTCAACACACGTACGGTACGGGTGACGTCTCCTCCGTCTTGATCCAGCAAGGAGGAAGGAGAGGTTGAGGAAGACAGCTTCACCGGCAGCACGACGGCGTGATGATGGTGGAGAAGCAGTACTCCGACAGGGCTTCGCCGAGCACACAACGGAGGAGGAGAGGTGTTGGGGAGGGGAGGGTTGCGACTTGGCTTGGGTGCGGCTGCCCTCCCCTCACCCCTCTATTTATATGTCGGGACCCCGATCCTAAGTCACATCGATCTAGCATGTAACACATCATATCACTTTGCGGCCTCACGCACGGTATTCCCACGGGTGTCGCCTTACCATGGCCCGGGACCGTTTGCGCCTTTTGGCTCACGTATATGATGGTGTCGCTAGCATCCATATGACAGAGAACCCGGGCCGACATGACTAGTCGTGAACCCAAAGTGGCACCAACCTATGGGGACAGACATACATGAATCACATCGAGCATGTCGGTCATCAACGTATGAATTCGGGCTGTAGCACTGGGCTAACAGGACTCCGGTATCCCGGGCTGTAGCAGGCTAGGCAGGACTCCGAATAACACGCGTGACATTTCCCCGAAGGGACAGACATAGGAACGAAGTGAAACACATGCCGGCCAGTCAAGTATCCAAGCAGTAGTGCTGGGCTAGCAGGACTCCGGTGAACCGGGCTGTAGCGGACTACTATCGCTCAGAAGCACGAGACTACATTTCCCCATAAGAGAGGCTACCAAGGATAAACAACTAGATTGTCGGATCCCACACATAGCAATACAAGTTACACGTACGCATAACATGCAAGTATGTGTTGTACAACATGGCATCACAACATAACGCAAACTCATATAGATAAAGGCTCAGAAGAGCCACATAGCAAATAGGTACAAACAGGGGTCACATGACCCATCATTCAGAGCATACAAACAACAAGCGGAAGCATTACATGTCTGAGTACAGACAACTATAAAAGAAAAAGGCTGAGAAGCCTGACTATCTACAAGACCCTCCCAAGGGTACAAGATCGTAGCTGAGGTAACAAGCTACTCGTCGAAGTCCAAGCGGAACTACTAGTAAGACCGAAGTCTCCGCTGCAAAACATAAATAAAGCAACGTGAGTACAAAGGTACTCAACAAGACTTACATCAGATCCTATCATACATGCATTAGTATCAAGAAGGTAATGTGGAGTTTAGTTGCGACAAGCCAGCTTTGACTCTGTGGCTATCCTGTTCTCGACTACAAGAAACTCTTGAGGTGAGACAAGCGTGCAGAGTCCACTAATCACCACATCAATACACTACTACGGATTCATTCCGTCTCCATACGGGAAGGCCATCCATAACACTCACACTTGTCTTGAGCATTTTAGAGTATCCACTTCAAGTTGTCTATGTACCACGTAAGCATCCAAGAAGTCCGTAACCGAGGACACGGCTATTCGAATAGATCATGATAACCCTGCGGGGTGTACTTCTTCACACGCTCTCGCCACTTACCGCCATATACCGTCATGTATCTCGGCAACCTTCAAGCGGAAGCTTTGGCGAGGTGTCGGCCACGACCGACTAACCACACAAGACTCTAGTCGGGCTTATCGCCTATTCGGGTTCCATCCGCAAGGAGATCCGGCGGGGTGTCGCTCCGGCCCCAAGCGATGTGAGCAGGGTTCCCAAGCCCACCATCCGGGTGCCACTTGGTACACCGTGCCACACAATGCCTAATCTGTCCCAAGCCCACCTGCGGGTGCCACTTAGTAGAAAAATAGCACTACCTACAAACACGAGAAACTAGTTGCGACTCACGGACAGAGATCAAGTTGATTAATAAGTCGAGAGGGTCGAGTTACGGAACAATGTGTGGTAGTATCGAGTCATTGGACAACATGCATAGAACTCGATGCTTAGGGCGGTTCGGTGAGACAACCCACCATGTACTCCTACATGGCCTCTCACCGCTACCTTTACCAAATCGTGTTCACACACTTCACTCTCAGCATCGGAACATAGAACTGTACTCCAATTCATTCCCAATGAATCAGACCCGACACAACTCTAAGCAATAGCAGGCATAGCATGGTAGGAACACAACATGGCTCAATCAACTCCTACACATGCTAGTGGGTTTTCAACTAATTACTGTGGCAATGACAGGTCATGCAGAGGAATGGGTTCAACTACCGCAGCACAAAGTAGCGGATGAATCGTTGTTGTCCTAATGCAATAACGAGAGCAGGAGCGAGAGAGTAGGATTATGTCGGAATGAACAAGGGATTTGCTTGCTGGTAAATCAACAAGGAGGCACCGCTTCATAGACAGGTACTCTGGAACGTCTCCGGAGCAGGACCTATCGAGAAGGAACGGTGCCGGCAATCAATACACAATCATATGCAGCAATATGATGCATGAGTATGGCATGTAGATGTGATGCTGTTTGAGCTAATGCAACTGGTATTCAATTTGAATGAAGTCCATTTGAACCAAAGGTTCAAATGCAATTCCAAAATAAGCTCTTATAAATGCCATTCATAAGTTTTCACCTATGCAGCAAGTATAAGTTGTTTTGTCATGCATGAAACTAGTACAAATGGATAGATTGAATTTTTCTGATAATTTTTCATATATAAATTATTTCAATCTGAGCTACGGTTGAATTTCTATGAATTTTGAAGTTTTGACTATATTCGGAATTTCTGATTTAATTAAATCCGAGAAAATATAATATTGCGTCGACCTTCTTAAGCATGACGTCAGCAGGTCAAGCTGCGGCTGGCTGGAGTCAAACGGCGTGTGGGGCCCTGCGTCGATGTCTCGATTAGTTAACGGGGGGTTTAATTCTAATCTAATTCAGGTTAGTGGCGCTGGGGCCCACCGTCGATGTCGAGGGTAGGTTAGTTGGTGATTAGCTTAAGCTAATCACCGACAACCGACCCACGTGGCGAGGCTCGGCGACGGGCTCGTCGCGGCGACCTCTGGGCCTTGGCGGAGTCCGTGCCACATGCCACGGGGTGGCGTCGAGAGCACCGGGCGTGGCCGGGCTCTCGCACTGGTGGAAGCGGCGGAAAGAGCTGGGGCGGGGCTCGCGGGCGGGCTTCGCGGCGGCCGGGCTCGGCTCAAGCGGGCGTGTGGCTGCGGTGTGCAAGGCGAAAACGAAGAGGGAGAAGGAGCAGCAGCTCACGG
>CM038680.1:316066010-316298566 GCA_021605205.1 Aegilops longissima | reverse complement strand
GTCCAGAATTTCTGGCTGATTCCTCGGCAGTTGTGTTATGTGACTAAAGTCATCGGCATCCGGTGGTCGCACATAAGTGCCCTGGAAGTTGTCAAGGAATGCGTCCTCCAAATTCTCCCAACTGCCAATGGAGTTTGACGGCAGGCTATTGAGCCAATGCCGAGCAGGTCCTTTGAGTTTTAATGGAGGTACTTGATGGCATGTAGATCGTCACCAAGGGCCATGTGGATGTGGAGGAGGAAATCTTCAATCCATACCGCAGGTGCTGTTGTACCATCATATGATTCAATGTTCACGGGTTTAAATCCTTCCGAATTCGTGATCGATTACTTCATCACTGAAGCATAGGGGTGTCTTGGCGCCTGCTGCCGGGCTATATCACGACGTAGTTCATAATGAGTCTTGTCTGCTGTATTCGCCCGGTCGGTTTGCTTTTAGTATGTCCGGTGTGGCGGTCATCAATCACGCTTAGAAGCGCATCCGCGTGATCCGTAGATCGATCTTGCATGTCCTGCTTTGTTTTCCAATACGTCTCGCAGGTCCTGCGTGTTACCCCGGGCCTTGGTATTTTCGTTTGACTGGTGGCGGGGTGCGGTCTGGACTTCGGCCTGATATGCCACTTTGTCTCGGCCACGAGGTGGCCGGTCAGCCGCATCATACGCTAGAAGAATAGGCTTTAATGATTCCTCCTTGAATTGGGGTAGCAACCTGCGCTTTGGGTAACTTTTGGTTGGGCGCTCGAGTTCATATTCCTCGGCTGCCAGGACCTCAGTCCATCTATCTGCTAGCAGATCTTGGTCAGCTTGAAGCTGTTGTTGCTTTTTCTTTAGGCTTTTTGTTGTGGCTATAAGCTGGCGCTTGAAGCGCTCCTGTTCGACGGGATCCTCAGGCACGATAAATTATTCGTCGCCGAGGCTTACCTCGTCTTCGGAGAGAGGCATGTAATTGTCATCCTCTGATTCTCCGTCTGCTGCCTATTCCTTAGGGCTAGCTTGCCCATCCTCCCGCTCGAGGCCTGACTGGAGGGGATTGTCTTCGTCTTCGGCACTATCCGCAGCATTATTGTCTCTTATGCCGGTATCGCCGCTTTTGCTGTGGCGGGGCTTAGAGCGGCGTTGTTGACGTTGCTGCTTAGATTGCTTCTCGAGAGGATTATCCTTTGTTGCCTTATCGCCATCGCTCTCTTTGGGGGTGTCCACCATGCATATATCATATGATGAGGTGGCAGTCCAGCGCCCTGTGGGCGGTGGTTCCTTTTCTTCTCCTACATCATCGTCCATACCGCCGATGTCTTTGGAGCTGAAGTCAAGCATGCCGGATAAGTCGTCGATAGTGGCTATTAAGTGGGTAGTGGGTGGGGAACGAATTTCTTCGTCGTCTGCTTCCCACTCAAGCCGAACATAGCCGGCCAAGGGCCTTCCGACAAGGAGAGAGACCTTAATGAATTCAGAACGTCGCCCAGGGGCGAGTGTTGAAAGATATCCACGGAGGAAAACTCCATGATCGGCGCCCAATCAGATTCGATAGGCACGGACGTAGGCGGTTTGGAGCCCATGGCCGGGGACGAATCCAAGGGTCCGGCAACACAGGTCTCGTAAGAGGTAAAGTCAGTATCCGGCTCTATCGCCGCTGAGTGCGCGGCCTCCATGGCGGGGTCCATCCACCCGCCCTCGGACGGTGCAATCTGCTCCGGATTGAGGGCCGGATTAGCCATAGGTGTGATCTCCCGAACACCATCCGACGGCAGAGCTAAGTCATGCTTGTCGTGATTGTGCGGCGCACCTGATATGGGCTTGAATTCGTCAAAGATCAAGTCTTCGTGGATGTCGGCGGTATAGTTTAAGCTTCCAAACCTGACCTGACGGCCAGGGGCGTAGCTTTCGATATGCTCCAGATGGCCAAGCGAGTTGGCCCGCTGTGCGAAGCCGCCGAATACAAAGATCTGTCCGGGGAGAAAAACCTCACCCTGGATCGCATCGTTGCTGATGATCGAAGGATCCATCAAACCTTATGGTGACGGCACAGTGGAACTCTCAATGAAAGCACTAATGTCGGTGTCAAAACCGGCGGATCTCGGTAGGGGTCCCAACTGTCGTCTAAAGGCGGATGGTAACAGGAGGCGGGGGACACAATGTTTACCCAGGTTCGGGCCCTCTCGATGGAGGTAATACCCTACTTCCCGCTTGATTTATCTTGATGATATGAGTATTACAAGAGTTGATCTACCACGAGATCGTAGAGGCTAAACCCTAAAAGCTAGCCTATGATTATGATTGTTGTTGTCCTACAGACGAAACCTTCCGGTTTATATAGGCACCGGAGGGGGCTAGGGTTACACAGAGTCGGTTACAAGGGAGGAGATCTACATATCCGAATTGCCAAGCTTGCCTTCAACGCAAAGGAGAGTCCCATCCGGACACGGGACGAAGTCTTCAATCTTGTATCTTCATAGTCCAATAGTCCGGCCAAAGCATATAGTCCGGCTGTCCGAGGACCCCCTAATCCAGGACTCCCTCAGTCCCCAACCGCATCATCACCGATAACGGCTCGCAGTTCACTAGCAATCTCTTCAAGACATATTGTGCTAACCTTGGAACGCAGATCAGCTACGCACGGTGGCGCACCCCCGAAGCAATGGCCAGGCCGAACGCACCAACGTGGAGGTCCTGAGAGGCCTCAAGACCAGGACCTTCAAGAAGAAGCTCAAGGCCTGCGGCAGGGGCTAGCACGACGATCTCCAGTCCGTGTTGTGGTCCATCCGCACCACCGCCACCAAGTCAACGGGCGAGACCCCTTTCTTCCTCGTCTACGGAGCGGAAGCGGTTCTCCCTCACGAGGTCAAGCATCGCTCCGCGCGGGTCCTGGCGTTTGATGAGGCACAGCAGAACGCCATGCGGGGTATGAATGCTACCTCTTGAGCACTACGTTGGTTTTCCCATGAAGAGGAAAGGGTGATGCAATAAAGTAGCGTAAGTATTTCCCTCAGTTTTGAGAACCAAGGTATCAATCCAGTAGGAGACCACACTCGAGTCCCACGCACCTACAGAAACAAATAAGAACCTCGCAACCAACACGATAAAGGGGTTGTCAATCCCTTCACGATCACTTACGAGAGTGAGATCTGATAGATATGATAAGATAATATTTTTGGTATTTTTATGATAAAGACTAAAAGTAAAGAAAGAAAAATAAACGGCGCCAGAAATAGCTTGTTGACGGGAGACTAATATGATGGAAAATAGACCCGGGGGCCATAGGTTTCACTACTGGCTTCTCTCAAGAGCATAAGTATTACGGTGGGTGAACAAATTACTGTCGAGCAATTGATAGAATTGAGCATAGTTATGAGAATATCTAGGTATGATCATGTATATAGGCATCATGTCCGCGACAAGTAGACCGAAATGATTCTGCATCTACTACTATTACTCCACACATCGACCGCTATCCAGCATGCATCTAGAAGCCATCTAGCTAATAACTATGGACCCGAAGGTCTGAGGTAAACTACTCACACATCATCGGAGAGGCTATGGTGTTGATGTAGAAGCCCTCCATGATCAATGCCCCTCTGGCAGGATGCCGGAAAAGGCCCCAAGATGGGATCTCATGGGTACATAAGGTTGCGGCGGTGGAATTAGGTTTTCGTGGATGCCTCTGATGGTTTGGGGGTACGTAGGTATATATATAAGAGGAAGAAGTAGGTCGGTGGAGCCACGAGGGGCCCACGAGGGTGGAGGTCGCGCCCTGGGGGGGGGGGGTAGGCGCGCCCCCTACCTCGTGGCCTCCTCGATGATTTCTTGACGTCCACTCCAAGTCCTCTAGATCACGTTCCCGAAGGTTTCATTCCGTTTGGACTCCGTTTGATATTCCTTTTCTGCGAAACACTGAAATAGGCAAAAAAACAGCAATTTGGGCTGGGCCTCTGGTTAATAGGTTAGTCCCCAAAATAATATAATAGTGTATAAATAAGCCCATTAAACATCCAAAACAGAATATATAATAGCATGGAACAATAAAAAATTATAGATACGTTGGAGATGTATCAAGCATCCCCAAGTTTAATTCCTGCTCGTCCTCGACCAGGTAAATGATAAAAACAGAATTTTTGATGTGGAATGCTACTTAGCATAATTTTCAATGTAATTCTCTTATTTGTGGTATGAATATCCAGATCCGAAAGATTCGAGATAAAAGTTTAATATTGACGTAAAAATAATAATACTTCAAGCATACTAACTAAGCAATTATGTCTTCTCAAAATAACATGGTCAAAGAAAGTTATCCCTCCAAAATCATATAGTCTGGCTATGCTCTATCTTCATCACACAAAGTATTTAATCATGCACAACCCTGATGACAAGCCAAGCAATTGTTTCATACTTTTGATGTTCTCAAACTTTCTCAATCTTCACGCAATACATGAGCGTGAGCCCTGGACATAGCACTATATGTGGAATAGAATGGTGGTTGTGGAGAAGACAAAAAAGGAGAAGATAGTCTCACATCAACTAGGTGTATCAATGGGCTATGGAGATGCCCATTAATAGATATCAATATGACTGAGTAGGGATTGCCATGCAATGGATGCACTAGAGCTATAAGTGTATGAAAGCTCAACAAAAGAAACTAAGTGGGTGTGCATCCAACTCGCTTGCTCACGAAGACCTAGGGCATTTTGAGGAAGCCCATCATTGGAATATACAAGACAAGTTCTATAATGTAAAATTCCCACTAGTATATGAAAATGACAACATAGGAGACTCTCTATCATGAAGACATGGTGCTACTTTTGAAGCACAAGTGTGGTAAAAGGATAGTAACATTGTCCCTTCTCTCTTTTTCTCTCACTTTTTTATTTGGGCCTTTTCTCTCTTTTTTTATGGCCTATTTATTCCTTTTTTTTTATTTTCGTCCGGAGTCTCATCCCGACTTATGGGGAATCATAGTCTCCATCATCCTTTCCTCACTTAGGACAATGCTCTAATAATGATGATCATCACACGTTTATTTACTTACAACTCAAGAATTACAACTCAATACTTAGAACAACAATATGACTCTATGTGAATGCCTTCGGCGGAGTACCGGGATATGCAATGATTCAGGAGTGAAATGTGTAATAAATTATGAACGGTGGCTTTGCACAAATACGATGTCAACTACATGATCATGCAAAGCAATATGACAATGATGAAGCGTGTCATAGCAAACGGAAGGGTGGTAAGTTGCATGGCAATATATCTCGGAATGGCTATGGAAATGCCATAATAGGTAGGTATGGTGGTTGTTTTGAGGAAGGTATATGGTGGGTATATGATACCGGTGAAAAGTGTGCGGTATTAGAGAGGCTAGCAATGGTGGAAGGGTGAGAGTGCGTATAATCCATGGACACAACATTAGTCATAAAGAACTCATATACTTGGGCAAAAATCTATTAGTTATCGAAACAAAGTATTATGCGTATGCTCCTAGGAGGATAGATTGGTAGGAAACGATCATCGCTCGTCCCCGACCGCCACTCATAAGGAAGACAATCAATAAATAAATCATGCTCCGACTTCATCACATAACGGTTCACCATACGTGCATTGCTACGGGAATCACAAACTTTAACACAAGTAATTCTCAAATTCACAACTACTCAACTAGCATGACTCTAATATCACCATCTTCATATCTCAAAACAGTTATCAAGCATCAAACTTTTCTTAGTATTCAACGCACTTATAAGAAAGTTTTTACTAATCTTGGATGCCTATCATATTAGGACTACCTTTTCAATTTAAGCAAATTACCATGATGTTTTGTAGGACTCTCAAAATAATATAAGTGAAGCATGAGAGAACAATAGTTTCTAAAAAACAAAACCACCGCCGTGCTCTAAAAGATATAAGTGAAGCACTAGAGCAAAAACTATATAGCTCAAAGATATAAGTGAAGCACATAGAGTATCTAATAATTTCCGAATCATCTGTGTCTCTCTCAAAAGGGTGTGTACAGCAAGGATGATTGTGGCAAACTAAAAAACAAAGACTAAAATCATACAAGACGCTCCAAGCAAAACACATATCATGTGGTGAATAAAAATATAGCTCCAAGTAAAGTTACCGATGGATGAGAACGAAAGAGGGGATGCCTTCCCGGGCATCCCCAAGCTTTGGATTTTTGGTGTCCTTAGATTATCTTGGGGTTCCATGGGCATACCCAAGCTTAGTCTCTTTCCACTCCTTGTTCCATACTCCATCAAATCCTTACCCAAAACTTGAAAACTTCACAACACAAAACTTAAACAGAAAATCTCGTGAGCTCCGTTAGCGAAAGAAAACAAAACACCACTTCAAGGTACTGTAATGAACTCATTCTTTATTTATATTGGTGTTAAACCTAATGTATTCCAACTTCTCTATGGTTCATAAACTATTTTACTAGCCATAGATTCATCAAAATAAGCAAAGAACACACGAAAAACAGAATCTGTCAAAAACAGAACAGTCTGTAGTAATCTGTAACTAATGCAAACTTCTGGAACTCTAAAAATTCTTCCAAAATAGGAAGACGTAAATAATTTGTTTATTGATCTGCTTCAATTGGAATCAATATTATATCACGTTCTGGTAATTTTTAACAATTGTTTTTGTGAACAGAAAGTTTCTGGAATTTTCAGCAAGATCAAATAACTATCATCCAAGAAGTTCCTATAGGTTTAACTTGGCACAAACACTAACTAAAACACAAAAACAAATATAAAAGGAGGCTAGATCAAAGATTTATTCCTAAACAGAAGCAAAAAGCAAAAAACTAAAATTAAAATTGGGTTGCCTTCCAACAAGCGCTATCGTTTAACGCCCCTAGCTAGGCATAAAAGCAAGGGTAGATCTAGGTATTGCCATCTTTGGTAGTGGGGAAGAAAAGGAAAATTTTATTATCTATAGCATTAATCTTTCTATTCTGATAGAGCACGTGGCCATTAATGGTGGAAGAAAGATTAAGCACATTATGAAAATTTGCATCTAAGCTAGCCTTTATCACTTTGATAGTTTCGTTTTGATAAGACAACAAAAGAGAGGTAGAATCGACCTTCTCATTCATGGGGTGCCCAAATATGGTTTTCATCTTTTCATAGGTGTCTATGGCATCCCCTTCAAGAAAACCCTCTTCAAAAATAGAGTCTAAGACATGCTTAAATGATGAGGGTAAGGCAACATAAAAGCTTTTTAAGTATATTTCAATTTGATATTGAGGTACATAGCTAGCCCGGATTCTTAGTAATCTATCCCAAGCATCTTTCAAAGACTCATCGAGTAAATAATGAAAAATTCCGGAATCATCTTCATCAAAATTGTTCAGACTCTCATTGATGACCCATGTAGGTTTTTCTATAGCATCATTGTGTATGAGCTTAGAGAGGACATAGGGATTATCCAAGGTACTAAAACCCGGGAGGGAACCCCGAACCCTTTTGATTTAGACATAACGGCGGCAAACTCAAGGAATACGAGAAGAGAGGGAACGGAAAAAGAGAGCGCGAATAAAACGGCAAGGGTGAAGTTGGGGAGAGGAAAACGAGAGGCAAATGGCAAATAATGTAATGTGAGGGATAAGAGTTTGTGATGGGTACTTGTTATGTCTTGACTTGTGCGTAGACTCCCCAGCAACGGCGCCAGAAATCCTTCTTGCTACCTCCTGAGCACTGCGTTGGTTTTCCCTTGAAGAGGAAAGGGTGATGCAGTAAAGTAGTGTAAGTATTTCCCTCAGTTTTGAGAACCAAGGTACCAATCCAGTAGGAGACCACGCTCGAGTCCCATGCACCTACACAAACAAATAAGAACCTCACAACCAACGCGATAAATGGGTTATCAATCCCTTCACGGTCACTTACGAGAGTGAGATCTGATAGATATGATATGATAATATTTTTGGTATTTTTATGATAAAGACTAAAAGTAAAGAAAGCAAAATAAACGGCGCCAGAAATAGCTTGTTGACAGGAGATTAATATGATGGAAAATAGACCCGGGGGCCATAGGTTTCACTACTGGCTTCTCTCAAGAGCATAAGTATTACGGTGGGTGAACAAATTACTGTCGAGCAATTGATAGAATTGAGCATAGTTATGAGAATATCTAGGTATGATCATGTATATAGGCATCACGTCCGCGACAAGTAGACCGAAACGATTCTGCATCTACTACTATTACTCCACACATCGACCACTATCCAGCATGCATCTAGAGTATTAAGTTCAAAAGAACAGAGTAATGCTTTAAGCAAGATGATTGGATGTAGAGGGATAAGCTCATGCAATATGATATAAACCCCATCTTGTTATCCTTGATGGCAACAATACAATACGTGCCTTGCTGCCCTCATCCTTTGGGAAAGGACACATAAGATTGAACCCAAAGCTAAGCACTTCTCCCATTGCAAGAAAGATCAATCTACTAGGCCAAACCAAACTGATAATTCGAAGAGACTCGCAAAGATAACCAATCATACATAAAAGAATTCAGAGAAGATTCAAATATTGTTTATAGATAATCTTGGTCATAAACCCACAATTCATCGGTCTCAACAAACACACCGCAAAGAACATTACATTGAATAGATCTCCAAGAAAATCGAGGAGAACTTTGTATTGAGATCCAAAGAGAGAGAAGAAGCCATCTAGCTAATAACTATGGACCCGAAAGTCTGAGGTAAACTACTCACACATCATCGGAGAGGCTATGGTGTTGATGTAGAAGCCCTCCGTGATCAATGCCCCCTCTGGCAGGACGCTGGAAAAGGCCCCAAGATGGGATCTCATGGGTACAGAAGGTTGCGGCAGTGGAATTAGGTTTTCGTGGATACCTCTGATGGTTTGGGGTACGTAGGTATATATAGGAGGAAGAAGTAGGTCGGTGGAGCCACGAGGGGCACACGAGGGTGGAGGGCGTGCCCCCTACCTCGTGGCCTCCTCGATGATTTCTTCACGTCCACTCCAAGTCCTCTGGATCACGTTTGTTCCAAAAATCACGTTCCCGAAGGTTTCATTCCGTTTGGACTCCGTTTGATATTCCTTTTCTGTGAAACACTGAAATAGGCAAAAAAAACAGCAATTTGGGTTGGGCCTCCGGTTAATAGGTTAGTCCTAAAAATAATATAGAAGTGTATAAATAAGTCCATTAAACATCCAAAACAGAATATATAATAGCATGGAGCAATCAAAAATTATAGATACATTGGATACGTATCAATGGACCTCGTGCTGGGGGAGGAACGCCGCCGTGAAGCCACGCTACAAGCGGCAAGATACCAGCAACGCTGCGACGGTATCACTGTCGCAGCGTCCGCTCCAGGACGCTCGAGGTGGGTGACCTCGTCCTAAGGCGGGTGCTCTATAGGGAAGGGCTGCATAAGCTTTCACCCATGTGGGAGGGCCCGTTTAGGGTCGCCGACGTCTCCAGGCCTGGTGCCACGCGCCTGGAGACGCGGGACGGGGTACCCATCTAGAACGCCTAGAACATCCAGCACCTCCGGAAGTTCTACCCACGAAGAAAGGCCCGGGGCCTGTGAAGAAGGCCCAGTGCCTGTGAAGGTATCCGCTTGTGACGCTCTCTGTAATAATGAGTGGGGCTGTACACGCCCCGGAGTCTCAGGAGTGCCGCCCTCGGGCCTCGGGGGCTCCCTCCCACGTCCTAGTGGCAGCACTTAGCTCCGCGCTGGTGAGAAGACAAGAAGACTAGACTAGGTGCCGGACGCGGCTTTTCATTTGCTTTTCGTAGTTGGCTTGCCCCTCTTTAATCAAAATTTGCTTTCTGGTGTTCCTTGTCGGTTTCGTCCCATCGCCTTCTGCCTCTGTTTCTGCTTTCGGTTCTCTGTTTTGACCTGTACTCTCTCTCTCGCATACCTCACGAGGGAGCTGGACAGGTGCCCTCGTGAAGCGATCTTCCTATTTTTCGCGAGTCACCCTCGTTCGAGCTCGCAAGCTGGCGCACCTCTCTCAATCCGTGCCCCTCGGGTACCGTGATGCGAAGCACTGGGTCATGGCCAGCGGCGCCGGCGACCAGGGCTTGGGAGAATAAGAGTCTCCTAACAAATTTTTGCAGTTCCTAGACGCCTCCCAAGCCAAGGAGGCCTCGTCAGTTACTGAGGAATGTGCGCCTCGTGAGGCGGAAGCTACTTCGAGCGCGTTAAGCTAGTTATTTCTACGTGCCTATATAAAACATTGATACCGCGAGGCGACACAGGAACAACAAACATAGCATAACAATTTGGAAATCATAGTTTGTTGCACGCCCCTGCGGGGCCCCATACTTGTCTCTCTCTTAATGCAGGAAGGGAAGGAAGAATGAAACAAAAGTGGCATGTGCCCCGCAGCAGTTCGCGAGGATGGATCTATGACTCTCTCCTGGGCTCAGCTGGACCCCTCCTCGCGCTTCACCGGGCCGCGGCGATGAGATGACCCGCTGCCACCCTCGAAGCAGGCGCGGCGGCATGGCGGCTGGTCGTAGCCGTCGCTGCTGGAGCTGTCTCCGGAGGAAGAACCGCCATGGCTGGATGAGCAGCGGCCAGCGCCGAGGGCAAGGCCGTCCTCACCCTCATCACGACCGTCGCCAAGACCGAGCACCTCGACGCCGTCGGTGTCCTCGGGGCAGCACCCGATGCGCCGGTCATCTTCTCCAAACACCCTCACGTAGAGGGTCGTGTTGCCGTTGTATTTGAAGTGGAGGGTGCACCGCCTGCCTAGGCCGCGCGCGCGGGCAAACGTCTGCCAGCCGCAGGCCAGGGCTGTGTTGCCAGCAACGAAGACCTCAACCGTGACCTAGGAAGCTTTGCTACAGCAGCCGTCCACCTGCAGCCAGAGCCCGCCTGGACCTGCGGCCGGCAGCTCATCGGCGAAGAAGCGTGGGAGCTGAAGCCAGTTGCCGGCCGGGTTCTCCGACCACACGACGAACTCCGGCAGCACCTCCGCCGAGTGGAAGCATGGCCGGGGAGGCCGTGCGACCATGGCGCGCCTCCCTTCATCGACGGTGCTAGCACGACATGGGCGACTCCCACCACGTGAAGGGGCGCCGCCACAGCCGCGGGGGGCCACGGCGGGGGTTGCGGTGTGCTTACGGGGACGGCCGCGCCCACGCTTGGGCGGCAGAGAGCCGGGCCCCTCCTGACGAGCCTTCCCCTTCTCCGCGGCCGAGAACCTCTTCGCAGGCGCCATGGGTGTCGCTACTAACAGTGGAGCAAGGGAGAAGAAGCGAGCGGAGCAGGAAGAGAAGGGCGATGGGGGCTCTGCCCCCCTCCTCATTTATAGCGGGAGAAGGTCAACCGACGACCCCCACGATCACAGGTAATGATGGTTTTTCCTTGCATGTAGCAGGGACTCGTCAAGTCGGGCAGTTGTCGAGGCAGTGTGGGGAAGCGGTGACGCCCACGTCCAATCAATCGCCACGCATCGACTAAGGCCGCAGGCTGTTGGGGCCCGCGGCGCTCCGCACTTGCCCTTTGGCTTCGCCTCGAAGCCAAGTCCGAGCACGCCTTGGGCCCGGGCGCTACTACCCGTGTCCTGGGAACGGGGGTCCCCAGACTTGCCTACCTGCGGCCCATGGCGTGGCTCCCCTAGCGGCCCCGTATGGCCCATCTTCACCAGCAAACACTCAAGACCCTCGCGAGGCAGACGACGCAAGACCTCCTCGGGGGCGGCCTCACCAGGCTGGCTCGCGAGGGGCAGAGAGATCAAGGCAAGGGGAAACCTCACGAGGTTCCTATGACGTAAGCGATGACGACCAAGACCGAGCGAGCGCCAGGTGGGCGCCGGCGCGCACAGTGTCCTCGCTTCCTCTTTGGTGCTAAAGACGCAAGCGCAGGCGAGGAGTCCCGAGGCATTAGGAAAAGGTTTCCATATTGGTGCAACAAGACCAAGACCAGCAGGACGGCAGGACTGAGGTCACGGTGGAGCCCAAGACAGCGTCACCACCAGAGCCTTTGGCAGGCGTAGACCACCTTTAGTCAGGATAACTTGTACTAGTTGTCCCCCTTTAAATTGGCCGTTGTGGCATCCCTTCCCGCTCAATATTTGGGAAGAGGACCAGGGCATCTATAAATAGGACTAGCCACCATAGTAGGAGGCAAGTAATTCAGATCATCCTCACCCACACAAGTTCACCGAGCACAAGAACACCTCTCCTCAGGAGGTTGTTCTTCCCTTGTACTGTTCATCATCAGCCCAATAGGCAATCCACCACACCACACTGGAGTAGGGTATTACACCACATCGGTGGCCCGAACCAGTATAAATCTTGTGTCTCTTGTGTTGCGGGTTCGATGAGCTAGGCTTTGAGATCGCGGTGAGGGCGAGGGCGTGTTTAGGTAGGGGGAGATCTTCATGCGCACCCCAGTGATCGAACCTCAAGGGTTTTGCCGGAACCCGAAATCCGACAGCCCTAAAACTTACCTTGCGCCTCGTCGAGCCGCCTGTTAATAAGCGTGATGTCGTCATCCGCCACGTCAAGTTTCCGCTTCAGACCTGCAACCTCCGCAGTGTGGGCAGTCGCCATGGATGTAATAGCCTGTGTCCAATTAGTTAGACTCTTTCCTGGGCATGTCTTTTTCGATCCTCTGATTGCCTCCCTTTGGACGCCAACCAGAGTCTCAGGGGCTACTATCTATACACAGGTGCATTTTGCATATAGAGCACAATTGAATATATTACATTACGTACCTCGAAGCCTCTTAGCAGGCCCATGAAGGCTTCATTCAATCCGCTTTTCGCGGACAGAATCCTCTCAACGCTGTACCCATCAAGGAACAATTTTTCTGTGATGGACGCATGTCGCAACATGTCCATCAATGTATCCGGCGCCTCCGGATTCTTGGAAGCAGCTGTAGGAGTACGGACTCCCTTTGAAGGGATATGTTTACCCGACCCTAGAGTCGTCTCCGGTTGTAAACCGGATAGTCCGGGGCTTCTATTGTCGGTCCCCATAGGGACCGCACACCCGGACCCTGGACGATCGAAGTTTCACGTTTGGGTGTTGTCTTCATTGTCCCCCGCACCACTTGTTGATCGGGAGAGATCCTCCGGGACGACGCCTCGAAGTCGTCCGCCCTATTGGGCGAGGAGGCCGGTGGAGGCGTCTCGCTTTCCATCATCTCCGGAAGAAAATCCCCGAAGGAAGAGGATTGTTGAGGAAGACTGCGTGACGGACTGCAAAACATATATTCTAGATGTTACCCTTGTAACAGGAAAAGAACGAGATATGTTTAAAACACCCTTGTTCACTTACGATTCGGCTAAAGGCTTGTACTTACGGTGGAACTATGCGACAACGTCGTCTTCCGAGCCCGAACCGCCTGACAGGGGCATCTTACCTCGCTTAGGAGCCTTTACCTCCCAATCTTCGAAGGCGGCCCTTTTCTTACCATGGGGAGAAAGGATGTCAGCTTCTCTTTCTCTTTTGTCTTCAGAAGAGGGAGCCCTAATCTCCCCGGACACAGTGTCCGGTGTACCTTCAGAATGGAGGCCACCTTTGGCCTTCCTGCTCTCCTCCTTGACCTCTTTCACCGGCACCTGGTATGGTGCCGGGGCTAGCATCCTTGTTAGCACGGGATCAGTTGAGTCTTCGGGAAGAGGGACCGAACACCTAATTCGCTCTGCCTTCTTTATCCAGCCCTGGAAGAAGATGGTTTTCTCTGTATCTTATTACAGGATATTTAACTAAGTTGTGTTCAGGAATCAAGTGCTTATCGAGGTATCCGGATGGTTGTAGTCAAGGCCGATGTCCTCGGTGGTGTCTGACCACTGTTTTCGTGTCCCTAAAAATAACTTCCACATTCCTCTGTGCGTCATGCCGAAGAAGTGCTGAAGGGTCCATGGTCCTTCCGGGTTTAACTCCCACATGCGGAGAGGCCGTCGTTGGCATGGCAGGACCCGGCGGACTAGCATTACTTGGATTACGTTGATAAGATCGGTGTCCTTCTCAAGGAGATTCCGGATATGGCTCTATAGTGTCTGCACTTTGTCAATTGATCCCCAGTCCAACCCCTTGTTGATCCATGATGCGAGCTGTATTGGAGGGCCAGATCAGAACGCAGGTGTGGCTGCCCACTTTGTACCACGGGTTCAGTAATGTAAAACTACTCTCGTTGCCATAAGTTGGAGGATTCCGTGAAAGAGCCTTTTAGCCAAAGAGCGTGGGTAAGCTTGCTCACCGTGGCACCTCCACACTCCGCTTGCTTCCCTCTGATCACCTTCGGCTTCACATTAAAGGCCTTGAGCCATAAGCCGAAGTGTGGGGGAATACGGAGAAAGCCTCGCACATGACGATGAACACCGAGATGAGAAGAAAAGAGTCCGGGGCTAGATCGTGAATATCTAGCCCATAATAGAAGATGAGCCCACAGACAAAGGGATGGAGAGCGAACCCCAACCCCCGGAGGAAGTGCGAGATGAATGCGACCCTCTCACTGGATCTAGGGGTAGGGATAACCTTCCCTTTAGCAGGGAGCCTATGGGGGATTTCCGCGGTCAGGTATCTTGCCGCTCGGAGCTTCGCAATATCCTCCTCTGTGACAGAAGAGGCCACCCACCAGCCTTGAAGGCTGGATCCGGACATGACTGAGAGGCTCGTAGCAATTAAAACCTGGGTATTGGAACTTGAAAGTTAGAAAGGTTGAGGAAGAGGCAGGTGAGGGAGTCCCGGACTAGGGGGTGTCCGGATAGCCGGACTATCATCACGGCCGGACTCCAAGACTATGAAGATACAAGATTGAAGACTTCGTCCCGTGTCCGGATGGGACTTTCCTTGGCGTGGAAGGCAAGCTTGGCGATCTGGATATGTAGATCTCCTACCATTGTAACCGAATCTGTGTAACCCTAACCTATCCGGTGTCTATATAAACCGGAGGGTTTTAGTCCGTGGACGAACAACAATCATACCATAGGCTAGCTTCTAGGGTTTAGCCTCCTTGATCTCGTGGTAGATCTACTCTTGTACTACCCATATCATCAATATTAATCAAGCGGGAGTAGGGTATTACCTCCATCGAGAGGGCCCGAACCTGGGTAAAACATCGTGTCCCTTGTCTCCGGTTACCATCCGCCTAGGCGCACAGTTCGGGACCCCTACCGAGATCCGCGGTTTGACACCGACATTGGTACTTTCATTGAGAGTTCCTCCGTAGTCGTCACCGATAGGCCCGATGGCTCCTTCGATCATCAACAACGACGCGTCCAGGTGAGACTTTTCTCCCGGATAGATCTTCGTGCTCGGCGGCTTTGCATCATGAGCCAATTCGCAGCCATCCGGAGCAGATCGAAAGCTATGCCCCGCCATCGGGTCAGATTTGGAAGTTTGAACTATCGGCCGATTTCCGGGACTTGATCTTGACGGATTCGAGCCGCAGCTAAGCGCGCCAGACTGTTTCGATGGGCATGATCTAGCTCTGCAGCCGAGCGAGGTCACGGAGGCCGCACCAGCACCCTCGGCCCTTGATCCGGGCGGATTCCCGATCGAGGGCGAGTGGTTGGACACCGCCTCGGGGCTACAATCTCTATGGCAATTGAGCGAACTCTGTCTCGTCGCTGCGAAGACCTTGACTCGGTGCGGACTCCTCTCCGGACTTGAACCCTCCGCGCCCCTACCAATCGAATCCGATTGGGCACCCGTCATGGAGTTCATCGCCGCGGACATCTTTCAAACTTCGCCCTTTGGCGATATTCTGAATTCACTAAAGTCTCTCTCTTTATCCGGAGAGCCTGGCGGACTGCGGACGGAAGGTTGGGATCTGGACGACGAAATTCAACACCCACCCACCACCCACTTTGTAGCCACTGCCGATGATCTAACCGACATGCTCGAATTCGACTCGAAGACATCGACGGTATGGACGGCGATGCGGAGATTTACCAAGACCCAGCGCCTATAGGGCACTGGAAGGCCACCTCGTCATATGACATATACATGGTGGACATCTCGAAAGATGGGAACGGCGATGGAACAGCGGAGGATGACCCCTCCAAGAAACAACCGAAGCACCGACTTCAGCGGCGCCGCTCTAAATCCCGCCACAGCAAAAACAGTGATTCCGGCATGGGAGATAATAACACCCCAGACAGTGCCGAAGAGAACCCCCTCCAACAGGACTCAGCGCGGGAGGAGGAGAGAGCAAGCCCGCCTGACGGTCGCAGCGAGAAAGAGAGGTTGAGGGCGATAATTATCGCCTCCCTCCGAAGATGAGGCAAGCCTCGGCGATGGCGAGTTTGTCGTGCACGAGGATCCCGCCAACAGGGCTGCGTTTCAAGCGCAGGCTTATAGCCACGGCAAACAGCCTCAAGAAAAAGCAGCAACAGCTTAGAGCTGACCAAGATCTGCTAGTGACGGATGGACTGAAGTCCTCACACCAAGAGTATGAACTCGAGCGCCCCTCCAAAAGCTACCCCAAACGCAGGCCGTTGCCTCAATCAGAGGAAGCACCCAAGTCACCAGCGTATGACATGGCAGACCGGCCACCCCGTGGCTGTGATAGGGAGGCCTCTAGACCCTCCGTTCAAGCCGTACCCCGGCGCCGTTCAAAAACTACCGGAGCACGGGAAAGCGCGCGGACTTGCGAGATATATTGGAGGATAAGGCAAAACATACAAGATCAATCTCACGGATCGCGGGCGCCCACACGCGTGATGATAACCGTCACGCGGATACATAAACTCGGCGGGGCGAACACAATAGGCAAAGCTCATTTGAGCTGCGTCGTGATATAGCCCAATATAGAGGCGCTGCACACCCACTATGCTTCACAGATGAAGTAATGGATCATCAAATCCCCGAGGGCTTTAAACCCGTAAACATCGAATCATATGATGGTACCACCGATCCTGCGGTCTGGATCGAGGACTATCTCCTCCATATCCACATGGCCCGCGGTGATGATCTAGACGCCATCAAATACCTCCCCCTGAAGCTTAAAGGACCAGCTCGGCATTGGCTCAACAGCTTGCCGGCAGAATCAATTGGTTGTTGGGAGGACCTGGAAAGCCGCATTCCTTGATAACTTCCAGGGCACATATGTGCGACCACCAGACACCAATGACCTTAGCCACATAATTCAGCAGCCAGAAGAATCGGCCAGACAATTCTGGACACGGTTCCTCACAAAGAAAAATCAAATCGTTGACTGTCCGGATGCAGAGGCACTTGCAACCTTCAAACATAACATCCGCGACGAGCGGCTTGCCCGGCACCTAGGACAGGAAAAGCCGAAATCTATGGCAGCCCTCACAACCCTCATGACTCGCTTTTGCGCGGAAGAGGACAGCTAGCTAGCTCGAAGCAACAACTTGGCCAAACACCCTGATAGTTCGGATACCAAGGACAGCAATGGCAGGTCGCATTGCAACAAGAACAAGCGCCGCATCAACGGTGATAACACTGAAGATACGGCCGTCAATGCCGGATTCAGAGGCTCTAAACCCGGTCAGCAGAAGAAGCCATTCAAAAGAAATACCCAGGGCCCGTCCAACTTGGACCGCATACTCGATCGCTTGTGCGGATACATGGCACCCCGAAAAACCAGCCAATCACACCAACAGGATTGTTGGGTGTTCAAACAAGCAACAAGTTAGGTGCGAACTCAATAAAAGGGGCTTCATAGCGATGACGAGGAAGAGCCCGGCCGCGAACAATAGAGGACGAAGGGTTTTCCCACACAAGTGCAGACGGTGAACATGATATCGCAACCCACATACCCAAAAGGGAGCGGAAGCGTGCACTACAGGGGCGTATATGCGATGGAGCCAGTCACCCCAAAATTCAGCCCATGGTCTTCTGCCCGATCACCTTGATCGAAGGACCACCCACTAGCATCATCCACGGCGGTTTCGCGCATTGGTTCTTGACCCAATTATTGACGGATTTCACCTCACCGAGTCCCGATGGACGGCGGCAGCAACTGAACCTGCTTTATCGGGATACGGTCGTAAGATTGGCATAGACCCTCAAGGATTAAACCTACAAAGACGACCTTTAAAGGCGTCATACCGGTGTAGAGGCCAATTATGCAGGCTCGATCACACTCGAAGTGGTCTTCGGATCACGGATAACTTCGAAGCGAAGAGTTAATCTTTGACATAGTCCCGTTCAGCGGCTATCATGCATTTGCTCGGACGAACCGCATTGCAAAGTTCAATGCGGTGCCGCACTACGATACCTCAAGCTCAAGATGCGGGACCTCGAGGAGTAATCACGGTCAATGGAAACACCGAACGCTCTCTTCGAACGGAGGAGCACACGGCAGCCCTCGCGGCGGAGGTACAAAGCAGCCTCTCACGGCAATTCTCAAGTCCGGCCACTAAGCGTCCGGACACCACCAAGCGCCCCCGGAGTAACCTACAACAAGACCACCTGGCACGATTCAAGCACGAGTAGCAATCCGGCCCCAACCCTAGCCCTCGCGAAATTGCGAAGCCAGTATTACGCGTACATAACTACGCTCTGGAGATACCATGGGCATATGGGGAGGGGCACGACCACGACACGCCAAGAATGCGGCTCAACCGCACCAGGGGCTCCCGATTGTGTCATTCTTTTTTTTTTTTCAGGACTCCGTCTTTCAGCAGTCCTGTCCGGCACTAGAATCGCCGAACTCACGATGCAACAGCCAGGGAAGCAGTAAAGCTCCGTCGAATGTTCAGGTGGTCTCTATTACGAGCATTATACCTGTTTTACATACCATCCCGCAGCTTACCCCTGGAGGGGGACATGTTAGATAGTCCTATCCCTTGCTTATCGCACTATTTGTATCGTTCTGCTTTCATTGCAGTACCTTTTTCAATAAACAATACATAGCTTTTGTCTATTATTGCACTCTTTTCTTTTTCTATATATATGTTCATTTCATGACATGTTGCACCCGTACACTTTGGTACGGCCAATACACCGAGGGCTTAAGTACCCCAAAATTATGGTGTGATAAGTCCGAACACTTTCACAAGTGCGGCACCCGAACTTATAGCATTATATGAATCGGCTCGAATCATGTCTTGGGTCAATAGTTGGGTTTGCCCGGCTCCGTGTTTTGGTACCTTACGTTCCGCTATATCGGCTAAGGTAGCACCGGAGAACCATGCGATTGTGCCCCAGTTGAGCTGGGTCGAGCACCTCGATGGAGAAAGCTAAAACGACCGTCATGATAGGGCGAGAGTCGATCGCTGTTCGAGAGGTTTTTTCGGTCCCTAAAGACTTATGCCGCTTAGAGCGAGGAACCGAACTGTCCGCCAAGGCGTGGATAGCGCCCGAACTCGGTCTTCGAATACTAGGGGCTTCACGAAATTTAAAATTATAGAATTCTATGGCTAAGTGAGAGTGTTCAAGCATTATAAGTCTGGTTGCCTTGTTCGTTGCGTTGGCGCCTCCTAGATGGACCCAAGAATGGGAACAAGAGTGCTCAAGTTTATCCCGAACACCCCAGCACTTTCGTGGCATGGGGGCTGAAGCCAACGACTTGCCATCTCTCAAATTTGATAAACGGCCGCACAGAAGGTAATATTTTAAATTAACAAGCGTTGCTTAGAGCATATGAACAAGTTTTTAGCGTACAGGATAACAAATGCGAGTCTACTAAAAAATTACATCATTGGAGCACTCATCCGCTATTCGGCAAGCACCCTTCAGAAGGCCCTCATAGTACATTTCGGGCATGCGATGCTCCTTGCCCTTAGGTGGCCCATCCGTCACAAGCTTCTCTGCATCCAGCTTGCCCTAGTGCACTTTAGCACGGGCAAGGGCCCGACGGACACCTTCAATGCAGACGGAGCGCTTGATGACTTCAATTCGTGGATAGGCGTCCACCAGCCGCTGCACCAAGTCGAAGTAGCTCCCAAGCATGGCCTCCAATGGCCACAGCCGCGCTATAAGGCCCTTTATGGCCTGTTCGGCGACCTTGTGGAGCTCGACCAGCTGCTTCAGCTGGTCGCTCAGGGGCACCGGATGGTCGGCCTCGACATCTTGAGACCAGAACACCTTTTCCGTCGAGCTCCCTCCTTGGCGCGGTAGAATCGGCAGCATCGGGGCGATCTGCTGGGCAAATCTACGAATGCTCCTGGAGAGCTCCGAATCTGGGTAAGTAATAGGTAATTCACTTTCACATTCTTGCTTTGCATAAAGAATGCCTTACCCGCCGCTATCTTCTTTAATGCTTCAATTTCTTGGAGGGCTTTTGGGCCTCGGCCTTAGCAGCTTTGGCACTTTCAAGAGCCGAGGCGAGCTCGGACTCTTGAGTCTTGAGTCACGCTCCAAACTCTCGTGTTTTTCACGAGAACTTGGAGCTCTTGCCGTCTGTGGCCAGCTGCGCCTCCCCTTCTCTCGCTCGGTGCGCTCCGCAGCCGCTTTGTTTTCGACCACGGACACGCTTCCTTGAGGTCTCCACCTCGTTCGTGGCCCTACGGTACCCATGTTATTCATGTTCTTTTTGCAACCAAACCTTTTCTATAAGGTATTTCTTTAATAAGGTATCACTTACCTTCCTTGTCCTCGAGCTCCTTCTTGGCTTGTCCGAGCTCGTTCTCGGACCGCTCGAGGTTCTACTTCAATGCATTAACCTCCGCAGTCAATGCCGCAGAGGTCAGCAGCGCAACTTTGCATTCCCATATTGACATACTTATGTTAGACTCCTCGTATATCTTTTAGATCCTTAGTCCGGTTTTTCTTCCCAACACGAACTAAGCATCGAGAACTCTGTCTATCACGGTAATATTTTTACATATTCTAAACTTACCTCAAAGCTGTTAGAAGGCTGGTACAGGCTTCAGTCAGCCCGCTCATGGCGGACTGAACTGTCCGGATCACCGCGCTCATAACAGTGCGGTGCTCCTCCTCGATGGGGCGCCAGTTAGCGCCTCCGATGCTCATCCGGTGCCTCCGTGGGGCGGAGGACACGGCGCCTTCCCTTCTTACAAAGGGCTGCTTGCCGGACTCCGGAACCACTGAAGGTTCCGGCATGGAGTCCGGACAAGGGTCGGGCTTAGAGCCCCTGGGGGTCTTGCCCCCTGCGCGTCTGGAGTCCGGGAGGTCGCCTTGTGGCGCCTCCTGCGCCACTTCCTCTTGACCAAGTCCCTCTTGGGGCTCCGCCGCGGCGTCGTCCGCAGCTTGAGGTGAGGAGGTGGTCGGAAGTGAAGTACTCTCCATTTCCGACGAACCCAGGGACCCGCTCGTTGAAGCGGCGAGCTCGCCCTTGGGCGGGCTGCATGATTGTTCGACATTAGAGAACATTATGCAATAATGAAAAGCCATGGGTATCCGGACACTTACGATTTCGCCAGGGGCTTGGCCCTTGTTGGCCAATCCTCCTCGTCGCTATCGGCATTGGTGGAGAAGTCCGGAGGAAGGGTTCTTCCCTTCTTGGACCCTCCGGCCTCCCCAGTTGGGGCGGCCTTCCTTTTCTTCTCCTCCCCTGCTGGGGGAGAAGCTTCTCTTTCCTCCTCCTCCTCGTCCTCGGGAGAAGATTCCGCTTGAATCGGCAAGACTGGCGTCGGGAGCTCCTTGAGTTCCGTGGCCTCCTTCTTAGCCTTCTTCTCCGGCACCACGTAGGGTGCGGAGCCAGCAGCCAAACAATCGGGCATCCGCTGGGTCTTCGGCAAAGGCAGACGGACAGTTAATCTGTCCGGGCGTCTTCAACCAGATCTGTCGAGAGATTAGGGAGTTTTAGATCCCGCATAGAGTCAATCTATGAGAGAAGAGTCCATAAAGGTAAAATAACTTACTCGCCGGCTTGACGCAGCGAGCCATATCCGCGATCTTTGATAGCGGATCTTGAAACCTCGGCGCCTTTGAACAGCACCTTCCGTGCGTCTTCGTACATAGTGTCGAAGAGCGGCTCAAGATTTGGTGTTGTGCGGATCAAACTCCCACAAACTAAAGGCCCGTTGTTGGCATGGGAGAATCCGGCGGATGAGCATCACCGGATTACGTCGACAAGCCCGAGATTTTTGGCCGCCGGTTTTGGACGCATGTTTGGAGTCGGATGTCTCATCCAAATTCCCCATGTCGAGCCCGTCTCTTTCCATGGCGAGAGCCGTGTGGGAAGCCACATCTGAATTCGGGGCCGCCGCCCATTCGGTGTCGCGGGGCTCGGTGATGTAGAACCACCCGATTGCCACCTTTATTGTCTCCACGAAGGCGCCTTGAGCCATGGGACTTTGGCCATCTTGCCAACCATGGCGCCTCCGCTTCCGCAGCGGCCGCCCACTACCTTCGGCGGACGTTGAAGATCTTCAGCCATAAGCCAAAGTGGGGCTGGATGCGGAGAAAGCCTTGCACCGACGATAAACGCCGAGATGTTGAGGATGAAATTGGGGCCAGGTCGTGGAAGTCCAGGCCGTAGTAGAACATGAGCCCCGGACAAATGGGTGAAGTGGAAAACCTAGTCCATGGGAGGAAGTGGGGGAGAAACACCACCCTCTAATGGGGCCCAGGGGTCGGAATAAGCTGCCCCTCGTCGGGAAGCCTGTGCGCGATATTGCCGGACAAGTATCCGGCCTCCCGCAGTCTTGTGATGTGCCCCTCCGTGACGGAGGAGGCCATCCACCTGCCTCCCGCTCCTGACATGGTTGGGGAAAGGTTGAGGTGGGATGTTCGGACTTGGGCGCTGGAGCTCGAGTGCGCGGAAATGGACAAGCAAAGGAAGAAGAAGGCGTAGGTGAAAAGGTGGATCCTTATCCCCTTATATGGACGGAGGAAGCTATGCGTCTCCCACCAGCCTGGTAAAACTCGCTTATTTCCCAAGCGCCGTAATCAATGGCGCAGATGGGTTACCCACGTCCGTATTGATGAGAATCCCGGAATAAGGGGGCACGATCTATGCTTTGATAAGACGTGCCAAGGAAACCGCCTCGCTAGACGCGCTAAGGTGGAAACGGTAAAAAACGATTCATATAAAGGCCTGGCCGTGGTGTGATGTCACGCCGCGGAATACGTCAGCAGATCTGTGCAAAAGTTATTCTCTCTACGGTGGTATGTGGAACTTGTTTTGCAGAGCCGGACACTGTCCTTGTGTTCAAAACCTTCTATGAAGTATTCGGAGGAGGAACCCGCCTTGCAATGCCGAAGACAATATGCGCGCCGGACTTGTCGTATTGAAGCCTGGTTCGGGGAGCTCTTGAGGAGTCCGGACTAGGGGTGTCCGGATAGCGGACTATCGTCACGGCGGACTCCAAGACTATGAAGATACAAGATTGAAGACTTCGTCCGTGTCCGGATGGGACTTCCCTTGGCGTGGAAGGCAAGCTTGGCGATCTGGATATGTAGATCTCCTACCATTGTAACCGACTCTGTGTAACCCTAACCTATCCGGTGTCTATATAAAGCGGAGGGTTTTAGTCCGTGGGGCGAACAACAATCATACCATAGGCTAGCTTCTAGGGTTTAGCCTCCTTGATCTCGTGGTAGATCTACTCTTGTACTACCCATATCATCAATATTAATCAAGCGGGGTAGGGTATTACCTCCATCGAGAGGGCCCGAACCTGGTAAAACATCGTGTCCCTTGTCTCCTGTTACCATCCGCCTAGACGCACGATTGGGACCCCTACCGAGATCCGCGGTTTTGACACCGATAGCAGGCGTGAGGAGAAGGGATGGTTTGTACCCCTTTATAAAGACGGTGAATATCAAACGCCTCCTCATGGGCCTTAAAACTTACCTATTCCCGAGGGATCATGCCGACTGGACGGTTGGATTACCCACGCCCGTATTGATGAGAATTCCGCAATAAGGTGAAACGATCTCTGCTTTTACAAGACGTGCCAATGGAACCGCATCTCAAGACGTGGAGCGGCAGGCCGAAAAACAGTTCGAAATAATGACCAGGTTGATGTGGCATCACGCTACAAAAAGTTGACAGTAGATTGGACTCATGAAATATTATACTCTCTACGGTTGTGTGTGGTACTTGTTTTGCAAAGCCGGACACGTTCTATGTGTTCGAAGACTGTTTTGGAGTATTCGAAGGAGGATCCCGCCTTGCAATGCCGAAGACAATCTGCGCACCGGACTCATCTACATTGAAGCCTGGTTCACGGGCTACAAAGGGAGTCCTGGACTAAGGGGTCCTCAGGCGTCCGGCCTGTTGGACGTGGGCCGGACTGATGGGCTGCGAAGATACAAGACCAGAGACTCTCACCTGTGTCCGGATGGAACTCTCCTTGGCGTGGATGGCAAGCTTGGCGTTTGGATATGAAGATTCCTTTCTCTGTAACCGACTTTATACAACCCTAGCCCCCTCCGGTGTCTATATAAACCGGAGGGCTTAGTCCATAGGGCCAATCATAATCATACAGGCTAGACTTCTAGGGTTTAGCCATTACGATCTCGTGGTAGATCAACTCTTGTAATATTCATATTCATCAAGATCAATCAAGCAGGAAGTAGGTTATTACCTCCATAGAGTGGGCCTGAACCTGGGTAAACATCGTGTCCCCTGTCTCTTGTTACCATCGACCTTAGATGCACAGTTCGGGACCCCCTACCCGAGATCCGCCGGTTTTGACACCGACAACAAGCAAGGAAAAAGAGATGAATGGAAAAAGGGAGAATAAAACATCAAGGGTGAAGTGGGGGAGAGGAAAACGAGAGACAAATGGCAAATAATGTAATGCGAGGGATAAGAGTTTGTGATGGGTACTTGATATGTCTTGACTTGTGTGTAGATCTCTCTGGCAACGGCACCAGAAATCCTTCTTGCTACCTCTTGAGCATGCGTTGGCTTTCCCTTGAAGAGGAAAGGGTGATGCAGCAAAGTAGCATAAGTATTTCCCTCAGTTTTTGAGAACCAAGGTATCAATCTAGTAGGATACTACACGCAAATCCCTCGTACCTGCACAAACAAATAAGAACCTTGCAACCAATGCGATAAAGGGGTTGTCAATCCCTTCATTGCCACTTGCAAAAGTGAGATCTGATAGAGATAATAAGATAAATATTTTTGGTATTTTTATGGTATAGATTGGAAAGTAAAGATTGCAAAATAAAATAGATCGGAAACTTATATGATGGAAAATAGACCCGAGGGCCATAGGTTTCACAAGTGGCTTCTCTCAAGATAGCATATTTTACGGTGGGTGAACGAATTACTGTCGAGCAATTGATAGAAAAGTGCATAGTTATGAGAATATCTAGGCATGATCATGTATATAGGCATCACGTCCGCAACAAGTAGACCGAAATGATTCTGCATCTACTACTATTACTCCACACATCGACCGCTATCCAGCATGCATATAGAGTATTAAGTTCATAAGAACAGCGTAACGCATTAGGCAAGATGACATGATGTAGAGGGATAAACTCAAGCAATATGATATACACCCCATCTTTTTATCCTCGATGGCGACAATACAATACGTGCCTTGCTGCCCCTGCTGTCACTGGGAAAGGACACCACAAGATTGAACCCAAAGTTAAGCACTTCTCCCATTGTAAGAAAGATCAATCTAGTAGGCCAAACCAAACTGATAATTCGAAGAGACTTGCAAAGATATCAAATCATACATATAAGAATTCAGAGAAGAACCAAATATTGTTCATAGATAATCTTGATCATAAACCCACAATTCATCGGATCTTGACAAACACACCGCAAAAAGTATTACATCAAATAGATCTCCAAGAGAATCGAGGAGAACTTTGTATTGAGATCCAAAGAGAGAGAAGAAGCCATCTAGCTAATAACTATGGACCCAAAGGTCTTTGGTAAGATACTCACACATCATCGGAGAGGCTATGGTGTTGATGTAGAAGCCATCCATGATTGATTCCCCCTCCGGCGGAGCGCTGGAAAAGGCCCCAAGATGGGATCTGACGGGTACAGAAGGTTGCGGCGGTGGAAAAAGTGTTTCGTGGTGCTCCTGGTTGTTTTCAGGGTATAAGAGTATATATAGGCGAAGGAAGTAGGTCGGTGGAGACACGAGGGGCCCACGAGGGTGGGGGCGCACCTACCCCCTGGGCGTGCCCTCCTACCTCGTGGCCGCCTCGTTGCTTCTTTGACGTCCAATCTAAGTCTCCTGGATTGTGTTTGTTCCCAAAACGATCCTCGCAAAGGTTTCATTCCGTTTGGACTCCGTTTGATATTCGTTTCTACGAAACACTAAAATAGGCAAAAAAAACAGCAATTTTCACTGGGCCTCCGGTTAGTAGGTTAGTCCCAAAAATAATATAAAAGTGCCTAATAAAGCCCATTAAACATCCAAAAAAGATAATATAATAGCATGGAACAATCAAAAATTATAGATACGTTGGAGACTTATCATTCTCCCACTGGTTCAATAACGTTGGTTTCATATCTGAGTGTTGTCGCCCCCTAGTGCACGACGTAAAACAACAAGGTCTGGTGAACGGAGTGCACCCACCTTCTCTCTGGCAAGCAAGCATTTGGCAATGAAAAGAGCAAAATAATGAACAACAGGAAAATGCAAGCCAGCGGCAGTCATACCCGACACCCCTCTCTCATCTCCCAGTGTCAAGGTACGATAAAAGGCCTCCCTCTGCCGGCCTAGGCTCTACTAAACCACCATCAGAAGGTAGCAAGCATATTTCACAGAACTCAGTAACCGGTATCTGATGGAAATTACGTATAAATTAAACTTCACCTCAGGAGGATTATTCCTAGGAAGGAAATTAAAGCTTTGAACAAAGATGTTTGTGAGGAGATGATATTGTTCACATTCAGCTATGATGAAGTCGGTGAGGCCTAGCAACATATTGTGTAAACTCCTGAAGGATTCTAGCCTCTTCCATGAATGAGGTATGCGGCCATTCGCACGGCCATACTTCCGCCAACCTCCGGGGATGGAGATCATTGTCAGACGACTCCCCAATAACTCCCTTGGAGTTCTTCTTAGAAGCAAACTTCCTAAAGATATTCATCCTTTTCCTATGAACAAAAATTCTGAAATTTTTAGTCCACAAATGTTTTTCAACAAAACTTCACAAAATTGATAGCAACTACTCATAGGGATACATAGAGGCCATAGCAAGCATTCAAACTACTTAGAACTCTAGCTAAGAATTCAACATGCAAGCTCATCTACAGCAGCACAAAGAGTAGCTAATTATTCAAAACATAACCCACTAAAGCAAAAACTAATTGGACAAACGGTGGAGTCACATGCCAAGCAACAATCCCCTGAAACACTTTCGGAAACGGAGCTTCGAGCAAAAAGATCGAAATCCGCGGGTTTGAGAGCAAGAACATGAGAGAGAGAGAGAGAGAGCAGTGGTGAATTTTTTCTGGAGGTAGGTGATGATGTGGTGTGAAGGGATAAGTGAGGGGCCCACGTGGGGACCACAACCCACGATGGCGCGTCCAGGTGGGTTGTGCCCACCTGGTGCACCTCCCTCAGATATTATTTGCACCAAAAATTCTTAAATATTCAGAAAAAAATCGTATTAAGTTTTCAGAGCATTCTGAGAACTTTTATTTTTGGGTCATTTTCTATTGCACGGGAAATTCAGCAAACAGACAAAACATGGTATTTTATTTTATAAAACAGAAAACAAAAGGTAGGGACATAAGGTAGTGCTTACTAAATTCATCAACTTCATGCCTCTCAAAAATGATCCATTAATAAGGTTGATCAAGTCTTATACACAACCACTTTCAATTAGCATGAAACCGAAGAACTTACGTAAATCACTAAGTTACCTCAATGGGGATACAAATGTCCCCAACAATAAGCATATCATATTTCTTTTTGACAGTAGGTAGCGGTAGTTGAAAACTTCCAATAGTGATTGTCGGAGATTTTTCAATAACATTAATACCATTCACTTGGAATTATTTCTTCGGAAAGTGCACCGTATGATCATTACCATTGATATGAAAAGTAACCTGATTTTATTGCAATCAATAATATCCCTTGCAATATTCAATAAGGGTCTACCAAGGATAATCGACATGTTGTCGTCCTCGGGCATCTCAAGTATAACAAAGTCAGTCAAAATAGTAACATTAGCAACAACAACGGGCACATCCTCACAGATACCGATAGGTATGGCGGTTGATTTGTCAGCCATTTGCAAAGATATTTCAGTAGGTGGAGCTTATTCAAATCAAGTCTTTTATATAAAGAGAAAGGCATAAAACTAACACCATCTCCTAAATCACATAAAGCAGTTTTCACATAATTATTTTTGATAGAGCAAGGTATAGTTGGTATTCCCGGATCTCCAAGTTTTTTAGGTCATCCATCTTTAAAAGTATAGTTAGCAAGCATGGTGGATATTTCAGCTTCCGGTATTTTTCTCTTATTGGTGATGTTGTCTTTCATATGCTTTGCATAAGGAGGCATTTTAAGGATATCAGTCAAGCAGGTATGCAAAAAGACTGGCCTCAGCATTTCAGCAAAGCGTTCAAATTCTTCTTCATCTTTCTTTTTAGTTGACTTAGGTAGAAAAGGCATAGGTTTTTTAACCCACGGTTCTCTTTCTTTACCGTGTTTTCTAGCAATAAAATCTCTTTTATCATATCTTTTATTCTTGGGTTGTGGGTCATCAAGATCAACTGGAGGTTCTATCTCAACATCACTGTCTCGTTCTTTATTATTTGTTTGAGTATTTTCATGAACCTCATCATTATCCTTTTCATTATCAGAAGGTGAGTGTCCATTACCAGACTGAGTTTCAGCATCAGAGATAAAAGTTTCATTATCATTATCAGGAGGTTTTTCTACTTCAGGTTCACTAGAGGCATGCAAAGTCCTATCAATTTTCTTTTTCTTTTTGTTTTTATAAGGACTACGTGCATCAGTGTTAACTCTTTGAGAGTCTTGTTCAATTATTTTTGGGTGTCCCTCAAGATAAAGTGGTTCCTGTGTCATTTTACCTCCTCTAGTTGCTACTCTAACAGCAAAGTCATGTATGTTATTGTTCATTTCATCTAGCAACTCTCTTTGAGATTTAGCAACTTGTTCTAACTGAGTTTGAACCATAGAAGCATGCTTTCCAACACCTATAACATCATTTGATATTATAAATAACAAGTTACTCAAGCAAGCAATCATATCAAAATTGTATTTCAATTGTTTCACAACATTTGCTGAAGTGATCTTGTTTTCTAATGTAGTTTTCAAACTCATAAAAGCATTGGCTAGGGTGCATATTGTGAGGATTGTCTATCATTGAACTTCATTAGAGAACTTACCTCTACCACCTTAGGCAGTGGTGGTGCATTAAGCCCATGTATTTCTTTAATAGGAGGTAAATTTTTAACATCCTCAGCTTTAATACCTTTTCCTTCATAGATTTCTTTGCCTCTTGCATATCTTCAGGACTGAGATATAATATACCCCTCTTCTTTGGAGTGGGTTTAGGCGGTGGTTCAGGAAGAGTCCAATCATCATAATTTTTCAATATGTTTATTCTATAATTCTTCAGCTTACCCAATAATTTGTTCCCTAAAAACACAACCAGCACAACTATCTATGAAGTCCCTAGAAGCATCAGTTAGTCCATTATAGAAGACATCAAGTATTTCATTTTTCTTAAGAGGATGATCAGGCAAAGCATTAAATAACTGGCAAAGCCTCCCCCAAGATGTTGGGAGACTCTCTTCTTTAATTTGCACAAAGTTAAATATTTCCTGTAAAGCAGCTTGTTTCTTACGAGCAGGGAAATATTTTTCAGAGAAGTAATAAATCATATCATGGGGACTACGCACACAACCAGGAGCAAGAGTATTGTACCAAGCTTTAGCATCACCCTTTAATGAGAAATGAAATAATTTGAGAATAAAGTAATAGCGAGTCTTCTCATCATGAGTAAAAAGGGTGGCTATGTCATTCAACTTAGTATGATGTGCCACAACAGTTTTAGTTTCATAACCATGGAAAGGATCAGATTCAACCAAAGAAATTAACTCTGGGTCAATAGAGAATTCATAATCCTTATCATCAATAAAGATAGGTGAAGTAGCAAACTTAGGATCATACTTCATTCTAGCATTCAGAGTTTTTCTTTCTACTTGCATAATAGTTTCTCTAGATCATCTCTATCCTTACAAGCAAGAATATCTCTGGTTGTCTCCTCATTCATAACATAACCTTCCGGTACCTTAGGCAATTCATATCTAGGAAGGATAGTTCTAACAGGTGTTTCAAGATTTTCAGTTTCAAGCTCATCATCAGACTCAACAACATCATGTTGAATTACTCTAGCAATTTGTTCATTAAGAAAATCACCAAGTGTCACATCATCATCATCAAGCAAGGTACTAGCATCATCATAAATATCATTCATAGCAGAAGTAGCATCATCAATAACTTGCGACATATCAGGATTAATAGCATGTGGTGGTGTTGTCATGACCCACAAGTATAGGGGATCAATTGTAGCTCTTTTCAATAAGTAAGAGTGTCGAACCCAACGAGAAGCAGAAGGAAATGACAACTAGTTTTCAATAAGGTAATGACTGCAAGTGTTGAAACTGTAAGTAGCGAGTAGTTTGATAACAAGATAATTTGTAATAGGCAAGTAACGATAATTGTAACAAGTATGCAGCTGATACGTCCATTTTGCATCATGCTTTTATATTGATATTTATTGCATTATGGGCTGTTATTACACATTATGTCACAATACTTATACCCATTCTCTCTTATTTACAACGTTTACATGAAGAAGGAGAATGCCGGCAGCTGGAAGTCTGGGCTGGAAAAGGAGCAAATATTAGACACCTATTCTGCATAACTCCAAAAGTCCTGAAACTCCAGAAAGTCAGTTTTGGAATATATTAAAAATATTGGGTTAAGAAAGCACCAGAGGGGGGGCACACCCTGTCCACGAGGGTGGGGCCGCGCCCCCTGCCTCGTGGGCCCCCTGGCAGGCCTCCGGTGCCCATCTTTTGCTATATGAAGTCTTTTTCCCTGAAAAAAATCAGAAGGAAACTTTCGGGACAAAGCGCCGCCGTCTCGAGGAGGAACCTGGCGAAACCAATCTAGGGCTCCGGCGGAGCCGCTCTGCTGGGGAAACATCCCTCTGGGAGGGGCAAATCATCACCATCGTCATCACCATCGATCCTCTCATCGGGAGGGGGTTAATATCCATCAACATCTTCACCAGCACCATCTCATATCAAACCCTAGTTCATCTCTTGTATCCAATCTTCATCTCAAAACCTCAGATTGGTACCTGTGGGTTGCTAGTAGTGTTGATTACTCCTTGTAGTTGATGCTAGTTGGTTTATGTGGTGGAAGATCATATGTTCAGATCCTTTATGCATATTAATACCCCTCTGATTATGAACATGAATATGATTTGTGAGTAGTTATGTTTGTTCCTGAGGACATGGGAGAAGTCTTGCTATAAGTAGTCATGTGAATTTGGTATTCGTTCGATATTTTGATGAGATGTATGTTGTCTTTCCTCCCATTGAAGTAAAAGTAGTTGAACCTATTAAAGTTGAAGAAAAGACTATCACTTATAATGTTGATCCTATTGTTCCTACCGCTTATATTGAGAAACCACCTTTCCCTGTTAGAATAAAGGATCATGCTTAAGCTTCAACTGTGGTCAACAAAAGTAATATTTGAACACCCAAACCCTCTGAGTGAATTAAAGTTGAACCTAGTATTGCTATGGTTAAAGATCTCTTGGTCGATAATATTGATGGGCATGTTATTTACTTCTGCAACGAAGCTGCTAGAATTGCTAGACCTGATACTAAAGAAAAACATAGACCTGTTGTTGGCATGCCTGTTGTTTCGGTTAAAATAGGATATCACTGTTATCATGGCTTATGTGATATGGGTGCTAGTGTCAGTGCAATACTTTATACCTTATATAAAGAAATTATGCATGATATTGCACCTGCTGAGATAGAAGATATTAATGTTACTATTAAGCTTGCCAATAGAGATACTATCTCACCGGTTGGGATTGTTTGAGATGTTGAAGTCTTGTGTGGGAAAATTAAATATCCTACCTATTTTCTTGTTCTTGCTTCCCCACAAGATAACTTTTGTCCCATTATATTTGGTAGACCCTTCTTGAATACTGTTATGCTAAGATAGACTGCAAAAAGGATATTGTTTCTGTTGGTTTAGGGGATATGTCTCATTATTTTAATTTTGCTAAATTTCGTAGACAACCCCATGATAAAGAATTGCCTAGTAAAGATGAAATTATTGGTCTTGCTTCTATTGCCGTGCCTCCTAATGATCCTTTAGAACAATATTTGTTAGACCATGAAAATGATATGTTTATGAATGAAGGAAGGGAAATAGATGAAGTATTATTTAAACAGGGACCTATTTTGAAACACAACTTGCCTGTTGAAATTCTAGGGGATCCTCCTCCACCCAAGGGTGATCCCGTGTTTGAGCTTAAACCATTACCTAATACTCTTAAATATGCTTATCTTGATGAAAATAAGATATATCCTGATATTATTAGTGCTAACCTTTCAGAGCAGGAAGAAGAGAAATTATTGAAAACTCTGAAGAAGCACCGTGCTGCTATTGAATATACTCTTGATGATCTTAAGGGCATTAGTCCCACTCTATGCCAGCACAAAATAAAATTGGAGAAAGACGCTAAACCGGTTGTTGATCACCAATGATGGTTAAATCCTAAGATGAAAGAAGTGGTAAGAAAAGAAATACTAAAGCTTCTGGAGGCAGGTATAATTTATCCTATTGCTGATAGTCAGTGGGTAAGTCATGTCCATCGTGTCCCTAAGAAGGGAGGTATTACTGTAGTTCCTAATGATAAAGATGAATTGATCCCACAAAGAATTGTTACAGGTTATAGAATGGTAATTGATTTCCGCAAACTAAATAAAGCTACTAAAAAGGATCATTACCCTTTAACTTTTATTGACAAATGCTAGAAAGATTATCCAAACATACACATTTTTGCTTTCTAGATGGTTATTCTGGTTTCTCTCAAATACCTATTTCAAAAGAGGATCAAGAAAAGACCACTTCTACTTGCCCTTTCGATACCTTTTCTTATAGACGTATGCCTTTTGGTTTATGCAATGCACCTGCTACCTTTCAAAGATGTATGCCTGCAATATTCTCTGACTTTTGTGAAAAGATTGTTGAGGTTTTCATGGATGATTTCTCCGTGGATGGAACTTCTTTTGATGATTGCTTAAGCAACCTTGATCGAGTTTTGCAGAGATGTGAAGAAACTAATCTTGTCTTGAATTGGGAGAAGCGCCACTTTATGGTTAATGAAGGTATTGTCTTGGGGCATAAAATTTCTGAAAGAGGTATTGAAGTTGATAAAGCTAAAGTTGATGCTATTGAAAAGATGTCGTGTCCTAAGGACATTAAAGGTATAAGAAGCTTCCTTGGTCATGCCGGTTTTTATAGGAGGTTCATTAAAGACTTCTCCAAAATTTCTAGGCCTCTGTCTAATCTCTTACAAAAAGATGTTCCTTTTGTCTTTGATGATGATTGTGTAGAAGCATTTGAAATACTTAAGAAAGCCTTGATTTCTGCACCCATTGTTCAGCCACCTGATTGGAATTTACCCTTTGAAATTATGTGTGATGCTAGTGATTATGTTGTAGGTGATGTTCTAGGACAAAGATTTGATAAGAAATTAAATGTTATCCAATATGCTAGTAAAACTCTAGACAGTGCCCAGAGAAATTATGCTACTACTAAAAAAGAATTTTTAGCAGTTGTATTTGCTTGTGATAAGTTCAGACCTTATATTGTTGATTCTAAAGTAATTGTTCACACTGATCATGCCGCTATTAAATATCTTATGGAAAAGAAATATGCTAAACCTAGACTTATTAGATGGGTTTTCCTACTACAAGAATTTGATTTGCATATTATAGATAGAAACGGAGATGAGAACCCCGTTGCAGACAACTTATCTAGGTTAGAGAATGTTCTTGATGACCCACTACCTATTGATGATAGCTTTCCTGATGAACAATTAGCTATCATAAATGCTTCTCGTACTGCTCCATGGTATGCTGATTATGCTAATTACATTGTTGCTAAATTTATACCACCTAGTTTCACATACCAGCAAAAGAAAAAGTTTTTCTATGATTTAAGACATTACTTTTGGGATGACCCACACCTTTATAAAGAAGGAGTAGATGGTGTTATTAGACGTTGTGTACCTGAGCATGAACAGGAACAGATCCTACGCAAGTGTCACTTCGAGGCTTATGAAGGACACCATGCTGGAGATAGAACTACGCATGAGGTATTGCAATCCGGTTTTTATTGGCCTACTCTCTTCAAGGACGCCCGTAAGTTTTTCTTGTCTTGCGATGAATGTTAAAGAATTGGTAATATTAGTAGACGTCAAGAAATGCCTATGAACTATTCACTTGTTATTGAACCATTTGATGTTTGGGGCTTTGATTATATGGGACCGTTTCCTTCCTCTAATGGCTATACACATATTTTAGTTGTTGTTGATTACATTACTAAGTGGGTAGAAGCTATTCCAACTAGTAGTGTTGATCATAACACCTCTATTAAGATGCTTAAATAAGTTATTTTTTCGAGGTTTAGAGTCCCTAGATACTTAATGACTGATGGTGGTTCACATTTTATTCATGGTGCTTTTCGTAAAATGCTTGCTAAGTATGACGTTAATCATAGAATTGCATCTCCATACCACCCACACTCTAGTGGTCAAGTAGAATTGAGTAATACAGAGATTAAATTTATTTTGCAAAAGACTGTTAAAAAATCTAGAAAGAATTGGTCCAAGAAACTTGATGATGCATTGTGGGCCTATAGAACTGCATATAAAAATCCTATGGGTATGTCTCCGTATAAAATGGTTTATGGAAAAGCATGTCATTTACCTCTCGAACTAGAACATAAGGCATATTGGGCCATTAAAGAGCTCAATTATGATTTCAAACTTGCCAGTGAGAAGAGGCTATTTGACATTAGCTCACTTGATGAATGGAGAACTCAGGCCTATGAGAATGCCAAACTGTTTAAAGAAAAAGTTAAAAGATGGCATGACAAAAGGATACAAAAGCGTGAGCTTAATGTAGGTGATTATGTTTTGCTATACAACTCTCGTTTAAGATTTTTTGCAGGAAAACTCCTCTCTAAATGGGAAGGTCCTTACGTTATCGAGGAGGTCAATCGTTTCGGTGCCATAAAAATCAACAACTTCGAAGGCACAAAACCGAAGGTGGTGAACGGTCAAAGAATCAAACATTATATCTCAGGTAATCCCATAAATGTTGAAACTAATGTTATTGAAACCGTAACCCCGGAGGAATACATAAGGGACACTTTCCAGAACGTTTCAGACTCCGAAAAGGAATAGTTATGTGGTACGGTAAGTAAACCAACTCCAAAACAGTTCTAATAGCAAATTTTCTCTGTTTTGGAATATTTAAGAAAATAGGAAAATAAGAAGTAGTCCGAGAAGGACACGAGGCATCCACGAGGTGGAGGGCGCCCTACCCCCCGCGCCCCCGCCTCGTGGGCACCTCGTCGCTCTCCAGACTCCGTTTTCTTGCACGATACTTCTTTTGGTCAGTAAAAATTCATTATATAATCTCCCGAAGGTTTTGACCCTCGTATCACGCAAATATCTCCTGTTTTTGTTTCGAGCTATTTTCTGACAGATCCAGACCTCCATGACGTTTCCAAGCGCCCCCAAGGACAAGTTCTTTGAGAAGGTCATCAACCCCTACCTCACGGAGGTGCTGCAACACCCTCAAACCATCAAGATACGTGAGGGGTTGCTGCACATCCGCGATGTTGAGGGACCAAAGAGGACCGGAAGCGTGGAGACAAGATTCGAAGCAATGGAGCAACAAGTTTTCAAGTGTCAGGAGATGGTGGAACATGGACTCGATGCCAACCACATAATGATCATGGAGTTCACCAACAACCACAAGCTAGATGCCAAGAACATTGGGGAGACCATATTCAAGCTTCACGAGAAAATAGAGCATCTCCAAGCCCAAATCTATGACCTGCAAAACCAAAACTGTGAGTATGAATATAGATTCAAGATGATGAGTTTGGCTGCAGATTTGAGGATCCCGGAGACTAGATCATCCTTCTATGATGGTGAGCCTATGCCTTGGAAGATGGACGACAAGCCCACATCATCAACAACTCCATCATCACCACCTTCGAGGAAAGAGACATAAGCACATGGGTATGGGTACCCCCCTTGGTAACTGCCAAGCTTGGGGGAGGTGCCCCTGTATCATATCACCACCACACTCCTATCTTTACCGTTTTTCTTAGTTCGATCCTTTTGGTAATATCTTGATCTAGTAGAATAAAGTTTTAGCATGATCTAGCTTTGAGTTTTGCTTTATGATCCTTCTATGTAATCGAGTCCGTGAGCTATATATAATAAAGATTAGTTTTGAGTCAAGGGCTTGATTATCTTGCTATGATCTTGAGGGAATAATACAAAAAGAAAGAATAAAAAGAATTAAAGAGATCGCATTGATTTTATGGAGAGTAATGACTTCACATATAAAGAGTATGATGAATAAAAGTTGTTAAGAGTTGACAAACGTAGTTTTGGTCATCGTTGCAATTAATAGGAAGTAATAAAGAAACAGAGGTTTTCACATAAAAATATACTATCTTGGACATCTTTTATGATTGTGAGCACTCACTAAAATATGACATGCTAAAATTTTGATGTTGGACAAGGAAGACAATGTAATGTGTTATGTTTTCTTATAACCGAAATAAAGTATATTGTCACGGATCACCCAACATGTTGAGCTTGCCTTTCCCCCTCATGATAGCCAAATTCTTTGCACCAAGTAGAGATACTACTTGTGCTTCCAAATATCCTTAAACCCAGTTTTGCCATGAGAGTCCACCATATCTACCTATGGATTGAGTAAGATCACCATGACAATTATGTCACCATACCTTCCAATTATCCTTAAAGTAACAATTGGATGTAAGTTATCATAAACTATTATTGTTGACATTACCCTTGAGGTAAAAGGTTGGGAGGCAAAACTGTAAGCCCTATCTTTCTCTGTGTCCGATTAAAACTTCATACCCATAAGTATTGCGTGAGTGTTAGCAATTGTGAAAGACTAAATGATAGTTGAGTATGTGGACTTGCTGAAAAGCTCTTATATTGACTCTTTCTGATGCTATGATAAATTGCAATTGCTTCAATGAGCGAGATCATAGTTTATTAGTTTTCAATGAAGTTTCTGATTCATACTTGACACTGTGAATAGATTGTTACTTTAGCATAAGAAATCATATGACAATATATATATATATATATATATATATATATATTGCTGTTATAAGAATTATCATGATGCCTCATGTCCGTATTTTATTTTATCGACACCTCTACCTCTAAACATGTGGACAGATTTTTCGTTATCGGCTTCCGCTTGAGGACAAGTGAGGTCTAAGCTTGGGGGAGTTGATACGTCCATTCTGCATCATGCTTTTATATCGCATTGCATTATGGGCAGTTATTACACATTATGTCACAATACTTATGCATATTCTCTCTTGTTTTACAAGGTTTACATGAAGAAGGAGAATGCCGGCAGCTGGAAGTCTGGGCTAGAAAAGGAGCAAATATTATAGACCTATTCTGCACAACTCCAAAAGTCCTGAAACTCCACGAAAGTCAGTTTTCGAATATATTAAAAATATTGGGCGAAGAAAGCACCAGAGGGGGGCCACACCCTGTCCACGAGGGTGGGGGCGTGCCCTACCCCCTTGGGTGTGCCCCCATGCCTCATGGGCCCCCTGGCAGGCCTCCAGTGCCCATCTTTTACTATATGAAGTCTTTTTCCCTGAAAAAAATCAAAAGGAAGCTTTCGGGACGAAGCACCACCGTCTCGAGGTGGAACCTGGCGAAACCAATCTAGGGCTCCGGCGGAGCTGTTCTGACGGGGAAACATCCCTCCAGGAGGGGGAAATCATCACCATCGATCCTCTCGTCGGGAGGGTGTCAATCTCCATCAACATCTTCACCAGCACCATCTCATCTCAAACCCTAGTTCATCTCTTGTATCCAATCTTTGTCTCAAAACCTCATATTGGTACCTGTGGGTTGCTAGTAGTGTTGATTAGTCCTTGTAGTTGATGCTAGTTGGTTTATCTGGTGGAAGATCATATGTTCAGATCCTTTATGCATATTAATACCCCTCTGATTATGAACATGAATATGATTTGTGAGTAGTTATGTTTGTTCCTGAGGACATGGGAGAAGTCTTGCTATAAGTAGTCATGTGAATTTGGTATTCGTTCAATATTTTGATGAGATGTATGTTGTCTTTCCTCTAGTGGTGTTATGTGAACGTCGACTACATGACACTTCACCATTATTTGGGCCTAGGGGAAGGCATTGGGAAGTAATAAGTAGATGATGGGTTGCTAGACTGACAGAAGCTTAAACCCTACTTTAGGTGTTGCTTCGTAAGGGGCCGATTTGGATCCACATGTTTCATGCTATGGTTAGGTTTACCTTAATACTTCTTTTGTAGTTGCGGATGCTTGCAAGAGGGGTTAATCATAAGTGGGATGCTTGTCCAAGGAAGGGCAGTACCCAACCACTGGTCCACCCACATATCAACTTATCAAAGTAACGAACGCGAATCATATGAGCATGATCAAAACTAGCTTGACAATAATTCCCATGTGTCCTCGGGAGCGTTTTCCTTTATATAAGAGTTTGTCCAGGCTTGTCCTTTGCTACAAAAAGGATTGGGCCACCTTGTTGCACATCGTTTACTTTTGTTACTTGTTACCCATTACAAATTACCTTATCACAAAACTATCTGTCACCGATAATTTCAGTGCTTGTAGAGAATACCTTACTGAAAACCGCCTGTCATTTCCTTTTGCTCCTCGTTGGGTTCGACACTCTTACTTATCGAAAGGACTACGATAGATCCCCTATACTTGTGGGTCATCAGCAGCAGCGTAGCCCAATCCTTTTGAGGCAAAGGACGGGCCAAAACGGTCTCTTATAATAAGCAAAGCATTCTTGAGGGTACACGGGAATTTCATCTAGTCACTTTCATCATGTTGGTTTGATTTGTGTTCGCTACTTTGATAATTTGATATGTGGGTGGACCGGTATGTTCTTACTTGAACAAACCTCCTACTTATGATTAACCCTCCCGCAAGCATCTGGAACTACGAGAAAAGTATTAAGGATAAATCCTAACCATAGCATTAAACTCTAGGATCCAATCGGTCCCTTACGGAATAGTGCATAAACTGGGGTTTAAGTTTCTGTCACTCTCGCAACCCACCATCTATTTACTACTCCACAATGCATTCCCTTAGGCCCAAATATGGTGAAGTGTCATGTAGTTGGCGTTCACATGACACCGCTAAGGGAATCACAACATACATACTATCAAAATATCAAACACATATCAAGTTCACATGATTACTTGCAACATGATTTCTCCCGTGACCCAAGAACAAAAGTAACTACTCACAAACAACGAACAAGCTCATGATCAGAGGGGTATTAATATGCATAATGGATCTGAACATATAATCTTCCACCAAATAAACCATATATTAATCAACTACAAGATGTAATCAACACTAATAGTCACCCCCGAGCAACAATCTATAGTTCCGGTAACAAGATTGAATACAAGGGATGAACTAGGGTTTGAGATAAGATGGTGCTGGTGAAGATGTTGATGGAGATTGCCCTCCCCAAGATGGGAGAGTTGTTGGTGACGATGATGACGACGATTTCCCCCTTCGGAAGGGAAGTTCCCCCGGCAGAATCGCTCCACCGGAGGACAAAAGTGCTCCTGCCCAAGTTCCGCTGTCGGAATTCTCCCTCTTTGTGTGTACCTTGCAAATTATGAAAGAAAAGGAATTAGAATTACTCCAAAAACATTATTATGGATAAAAACATTGTAAATAACAGTAAGAAAACATGGATATAATGGTGATAACATAAACGGTTCAGATCTCAAATCATGGCACCCGGGCCCAAAGTGACAAGTATTAAGCATAGCAAAGTCATAGCAACATCAATCTCAGAACATAGTGGATACTAGGGATCAAGCCCTAACAAAACTAACTAGATTACATGATGAATCTCATCCAACTCCTAACCGACTAGTGAGCCCATGAAGGAATTACTCACTTCCGGTGGGGAGCATCATGGAATTAGCGATGGAGAAGGGTTGGTGATGACGAAGAATGAAGATCCCCCTCTCCGGAGCCCCAAATGGGCTCCAGATCTGGCCTCCCGATGAAGAACAAGAGGTGATGTTGGCTCCGTCTCATGGATCGTGATAATTTCTCCCTGATTTTTTTCTGGAAAAATAGGATTTTATAGCGTTGGTTTCAGGGTCTGTGGGGCCACCAGGTGGGGACAACCCACGTGGGCTAGCCTGGGGGGCAAGCGCGCCCTGGTGGGTTGTGCCCACCCAGGTGCCCCACTCAGGTGACTCTTGGCTCCAGAAATTCTCTTTATTGTATAAAAAATCCTCGCAAAGTTTCGTTCCATTCCGAGAAATTTTATTTCTGCACAAAAATAACACCATGGTAGTTCTGCTGAAAACAACATCAGTCCGGGGTTAGTTTCATGCAAATTAGAGTCCAAAATAAGATGAAAAGCGTTAGGAAAAGTAGATACGTTGGAGATGTATCATCTGCCATGTCTTTGGGCCAAATTAGGGCCCATATAAAGATCTGGCATGTTAACAGTCCACTTTGTTTTTGGATCTCTTTTGGACTGTTAAAGGCCCATTGTTCAGTTTTTCCTATTTCTGCCCAATGTTTACTTGGTCCTGTTAGCGGCCCTTGGTGCAATTCAGTCGCTTTCGGCCCGGTGTCACGTTCGGCCATTTAACATCCCGTGCTACATTTGGGCCCATTCCTGGCCCGAAGTGACTTTTGTCCTATTAACGGCTCGTGGATTTCATGGATAAATTCAGCCCAACCTGACTATCGGCCTGTTAAAGGCATGTGGTACAATTCGGCCCATTTATGGCCCAACTTTGCTTTTGGCCTGCTTTTCTTAGCAAAGACAGTCAGAATTTATCGAACTATCGCAGTGTTTGCAGGAATTAGAAAAACATCATGGGGTACGCCCAACCAAATGTTTCCACCCTAAGGCAACAAAGTACCCTGTCTAGCTATCTTATGAGCTTCACAATTAGTAGCTCGAAATTCCTGAACAAAATTACACGAAATAAAGGCCTTTTTCCTCTCCTGTATCTCCTTGATGATTCCTCCGAATGAGCCTGCAGTACCATCTCAGATTCCATTCACCACCTCTTTGCAATTTGAAGCTATGTGTAAATATTGCAAGCCAAGATCTTCTGCTAGTGAGAGAGCTTCTCTTCCTACTATTGCTTCTAGAATCGAGGGATCAATCATCCTGAATTACCAACATCGAAGAACTCAAGTATGCCCCACCTCGGTCCCTACATATGGCAGTTGTTGCTCCTATGTTGTGATCAATAGAAACTCCCGCAACAACATTTATTTTGATGAAGCCCAACAACGCGGGTGATTGGGCCAACCAAGGCCCAAGATATATTTGGCCTGTTAACGGTCCGTCATGTAATTGGGCCAATCATGGGTTGAGGTATACTTCAGCCTGCTATTGGCCCATGATTTTTTCGGCACAAGGTCCAATCTACTTTTAATCCTACTAAAAAGCCCATGGTATCTTCTGGCCTAATTAAGGCCTGCAGTTTACTTGGCCAGTCCCGGAACTATATGGAGGCCACATTACGTTTAGGCTTGTTAATGACCCATGATGATTATGGGCCCATGTGAGGACCAGGGCCCATGCAGGCCATGATGGGCCCGATACTCGTTTCGACCCGTTTGCGACATGTATTTTTTAATACCACTTACGGACCGATAACAATTTGTTCCGTTGGCCACGGTCAAAGCTTTCGGCCTTTTCAGAGAGCGACGATAGCATATACAGTAACTATAAATTAACCTACGCTATGCTATAAATAAATTACCAATAAAGGAATTACAACATATTACATACACTGGACATCAAAATTCACCACCAATGATAATAAAGTGCAACCAAACAGCAGATTACATACACTGGGAATCAAAGGTAGCCACCAGTGCAAATAAACGCACCAACAAAACAATAGACAAAACCTAGAGCACTTAAGATAGCTTAAAAACGGTTAGCCTAGCCCCGATGCAGCTGAGCAAGATGATTATCCCTCCCTTGTTTGAAGCTTATACCCCCAGCTCTCTATAATCTTCTTTAGAGATTGGACTTCGAGTCGGAGCTTAGTTGAACCATCTCTTTCCGCTTGAAGTTGAGACTAATGAAGTCAAACTGATTAAGGCGGCAACTTCACCGAGCTTGTGTAACGCCCCGGATTCGATGCGCCAGGTGTCTGCCAGTTATTCGCCGTCGTTGCCATGTCATTTTCTTGCGTGTTGCACTTTGCCATGTCATCATCTGCATTTCATATCATGTCATCATGTGCATTTCATTTTGCATACGTGTTCGTCTCATGCATCCGAGCATTTTCCCCGTTGTCCGTTTTGCAATCCGGCACTCCTATGTCTCCGGCGCCCCTTTTACCTCTTTTCGTGTATGGGTGTTAAGCGGTCTTGGAATGGACCGAGGTTTGTCAAGCGGCCTTGGTATACCACCGTGAACCGCTGTCAAGTTCGGATCATTTGGAGGTCGTTTGGTACTCAACGGTTAGCAAGGTAACCGCAAAGCCCTCTTTGTCTTGCAGCCCAACACCCTTCCAAGTGGCCCAAAACCCACCTAACTCCCTCCATGCTCTCGGTCGTTCGATCACGATCGCGTGGCGAAACCGCACCTCATTTGGACTCTCCTAGCTCCTCTACCTATAAATAGGTGCTCCTCGTCCAAATTCGCGGATGATTCCCCACAAAACCCTAGAATCGCCTCCGCCGCCGCCCGAACACGTCCGGCGCGGCGGATATGTCCGCCGCCGCCCCCTCAGCCGATGGCGCGCCGCCACCTGTCCGCCGCCGTCGTCCCAGCGCGCGGCTTCATGAGGGCAGGGCGGGCCTTGAACCAGCCCTTGCGCCATGCGCCTTGCCCGTCCGTCCCCGCCGCCTCGCGCCTCGCCGCCCGGCGGCCGCCATGCGCCGCCCGCCAAGACCGCCTCCGCGCCGGCCGCTGCGCCGCCGCCGCCCGGCAAATCCTCCGCCGTAGGCCCAGCCGCATGATTGCCCTCGCCGGCCTCACTTCGCCCTCGCCGAGCCTCTTCTCCGGCCGCCGCCCGCCATAGCGCCAAGCGCCCGACCCGGCCACGCGCCGCCGCCTTGCGCCGCCCGGCCTTCGCCCGCCGTCCTCCGTCCTCCGGCCCGCGCGCTGCTCGTCTCGCCAGCCCGCCTCCGGCCCGCTCCGCCCCCGCCTCCACCGGCGCCCTCGCCTCGCCGCCGCCGCCCCTCGCCGAGTCCCCCTCGCCGGAGTTCGTCGTCGCCGGATCCGGCCGGGGTTGGATCAGATCCACCAACCCCGCCATCCAAACGCCCCTGCCTCGCCCGGATCCCTCCGTCCCGCTCCACCTCGTCCCGGTTGACTTTCCCCTCCCCAAAATTCCACTAAGTCCCCGAAATTGTTGCATTTTTGTTGCATTTTCATCGCGTCATAACTTTGCATCCGTGGCTCCGTTTTGTGCGTATAATATGTCAAAACGTCTTGATGAGTAGATCATTTCATCTCATTGCATCATTTTCATTTGAGCTCATCTTGATGCCTGAAATGCTGTTGGAAGAGTGCTATGTGATGTTAGTTTCAGATTCTTATCTGAACATGCACTTTTGTCATTTTTGCCATGATTGATGTGTGCATCCTATGGACTTGAGTCCTACATGTGTTTTGTAATATACCATGCCATCTTTCAAGTGGTGTATGCCATGTATTTTTGTGATCTCTGTGGTGACTAGCACAAGCATGCAAACTAGGCTTCCTGATGTTGCTGATTTCAGCCATGTTTTGCTGATATTTTTATGCCATGTTGACTTGATGCTACAGAGAGTTCCATGCATATTTTGAGATACTTCACTAAGGATGTTTTGTTCTACATGTCTTGCTCTATCCATCCATGCCCTTGTTTGCAATTATGGAGTAGTCTAGCTTGAGTCAATCGAGCTTTACTTTTGCTATAAAATGTTTCCTGGCAGATTGTTTACATGTTATTCAATTTTGCCAAGGTTGTTGTAGTTGATCCTTGCATGCTATGATGTTGTTCTTGCCATGTATAGCTTCTATGCCATGTCTTCTTACTGTGAGTTGCCTTGCCATGCCATGTATTGCTCTGTGGTGAGTGGTTCAAGCTCACCAAGATGCCTATTTATCGTTGTTCCTGCCATGTATGAATCTGTAATATAACTTGCCATGTTTACATGGGTGCCATCATATTTTCTGATCCTTTTTGGCTTATGGTCAGTAAGGGACTTTTGTTCTATGCTTTGAGTAGATTCATGCCATGCCTTGTATTGCTATTATAAGTTCCTGTAGCATGTTGTTTTCTTGCTCTAAACATTGCAACTTTGATGTTATTTACGCCAATGTCCAAACTGTTATTATTTGCAATCTTGCCATGTCTTTTTGAGCATGTTCTAGTGATTTCTGGAGATAGCTCAGCGTTCATGTTTTGTAATGCTTTACCTGTACATCATGCCCATGCCTTTTGTTATTATGTTGAGGTCCTGTAGCTTGTTGTTTTGATGCTTGCAATATGCCTAGTTGCTGTTTTGGACAGATTGTTGTCATGACTTGTATTGTGTGTATGTGTTGAACCGTTGCTCCGTTTTGAGTGTGCTCTATATGAAACTTGCTCGATTTTGCTTGTAGTTTCATATTATCATGTTGTATCCTTGTTTTCAGGTGTTTGCTTGATGTTTGTATGCATTTTGCATCAATGTCATGTTTATCTTGTTTTGCTCATATCTTCTAGGCCATAGCTCCGAATTTAATGAACTTTATATGTAACTTGACTAGAATTTCGTGTAGATCATCGTGGTGCATCTTAACTTGCTGTTTAACAACTTGAACATAAGGTTTATTCAGATCTGGACCAATTTCGAAATTTGCATATGAGGACTTACCCGAATTGTTATATGTTGTTTCCGGCCTCATTTAAACTTGCTTTGATGTGTTGTTCTTGTTTGCATCATATCTTGCCATGAGTAGCTTCATGTAGCTTTGTCATGCATCATGCTTGGTTGAGCATCATGTCTTGTTCATGTGTGGTGTGTTTACCTTGTTGTGTGCTTCTTCTTGTTAGTTCCCGTTTCGTTGCGATCGTGAGGATTCGTTCGTCTACGCTTGGTTCGTCTTCGTGGCTTCATCCGTTCGTCTTCTTCATGGACTCGTTCTTCTTCCTTGCGGGATTTCAGGCAAGATGACCGCTACCCTGGATCTCACTACTATCATTGCTATGCTAGTTGCTTCGTTCTTTCGCTATGCTGCGCTACCTATCACTTGCTGCTCAAGCCATCCAATATTGCCATGTCAGCCTCTAACCTTTTTGCACCCTTCCTAGCAAACCGTTGTTTGGCTATGTTACCGCTTTGCTCAGCCCCTCTTATAGCGTTGTTAGTTGCGGGTGAAGATGAAGTTTGTTCCTTGTTGGAACATGGAGATGTTGTTCCTTGTTGGAACATGTTTACTTGTTGGGTTATCACAATATATCTTATATTATTAATGCATCTATATACTTGGTAAAGGGTGGAAGGCTCGGCCTTATGCCTGGTGTTTTGTTCCACTCTTGCCGCCTAGTTTCCGTCATATCGGTGTTATGTTCCCGGATTTTGCGTCCCTAACGCGTCGGGTGATTTATGGGACCCCTTGACAGTTCGCTTTGAATAAGACTTTCCAAAGAAGGCCCAACATTGGTTTTACATTTGCCTCATTAGCCTTTTTCCCTTGGGAGTCGCGCATCCCGAGGGTCATCTTTATTACCCCCCCCCCGCGGTGCTTGTCTAGCGTTGGTCCAAACTAAACACCGTCGGGACCATCCCTTGGCAACTTGGGTTACGTCGGTACCAGACGCTTCGCTTATCCGGTCATGGCACGAGGCGAGATCTGTGCGGCTACTATCGAGGTGTCGGCACGCCGGGAGGTCTTGCTGGTCTTGTTTTATTGCTGTCGAAATGTCTTGTGGCAGGATTTGAGACTGATCGGGTCTTCCGGGAGAAGGAATATCCTTCGTTGATTGCGAGAGCTTATCATGGGCTAAGTTGGGACACCCTGCGGGTATAAACTTTCGAGAGCCGTGTCCGCGGTTATGTGGCAGATGGGAATTTGTTAATGTCCGGTTGTAGAAAACCCGAAGTTGATCTTAATTAAAATACACCAACCGTGTGCGTAACCGTGAGTGTCTTTTTTCAGGGTTGATCGAGAGGAGAACACGGTTTCTGGGTTATGTTTGACGTAAGTAGGAGTTCAGGATCACTTCTTGATCATTGCTAGTTGACGACCGTTCCTTTGTTTCTCTTCTCGCTCTCATTTGCGTATGTTAGCCACCATATATGCTTAGCCGCTGCTGCAACCTCACCACTTTACCCCTTCCTTTCCCATTAAGCTTTGCTAGTCTTGATACCCATGGTAATGGGATTCTTTGAGTCCTCGTGGCTCACAGATTACTACACCACCGATTGCAGGTACAGGTTGCGATGATCTTGGCGCGAGAGCGATGTTTGCTTGTATTGGAGTTCTTCTTCCGCTTCTTCTTGATCGGGGATAGGTTCGGTCGGCAGCCTGGGCTAGCGGGTGGATGTCGTTTGAGCTTCATTTATGTTTCATCGTAGTCGGATGTTGATCTTGTATTTGATGTTGATGTATTCTTGTGGCATTTGTGCCTTATGTATGTATCCCACTATTACGTAATATTGATGTAATGATATCCACCTTGCAAAAGCGTTTCAATATGCGGGTCTATCCTTGGTGGGACCGTCGAGTTCCTTTTGGATAGGGTCGCATATTAGGCGTGACAAGTTGGTATCGAGCCTCGACCGACCCTAGGGCCCCTTGATTGATCGTGTAGTTTGGCGCGTTGGGTCTAGAAGAAAACTATTTTCGGAGTCTAGTCATATCGAAGAGTAGGAATTCTTTTTACTACTCTGCCCCTTCGTCGCCCTGGTGAGGAATCTTGACGTAGGTGTTTTGAACTACTCCTCTTCCCATTCAAATTTTTCTTTAGGTTCACGCAGTTGGTTTTTCCAGTAGTTGTTCCTCAGTTCTTTTATCCGGTGCATTTCTCGTCAAGTTGACTCGAGCCATCTTCATCTTTGCCAAGTTCAATCCTCAGTTCTTCCTCTGACGTCGTTGTTTTCCCTTGTCCGAAGTTGTCCTTGTTTTTTCCCACCCGCCCACCCTTCTTCTTCTAGGAACCGGAGCCCGTAATCGAGTATCCATCCTACTCGTGTGAAGCCGTTGCTTTCTTCAACTGGTGTTTTCTCTTCAAGATATTCGTCGGTTTCCCCTTCCAAGTTGCCTTTGTTTTCCCGCCCTCCCACCCTTTTTTCTTCCCGGAGTTTGAGTCTTTTTCGACCATCAATTTCATTCGTGCGGAACCTCTTCAGTCTTTCGTAAATTATTTTAACCGGTGAATTCTTGTCTCGGTGGACATTCTTCATCTCTTTTTCTTTTCCGGTGGATTCAATTCTAGTTTTTCGTTGTCGATCGTATTCTTTCCCTCAGCTCAAATATTTCCCTTTGCTCGTTCGCCTCTCGCCAGTTTATCCTTCCGGAGTGTTCAAGACATCTCAGGAGATTCGTCTGTGTTCCAATTAATTCGAGGTTGTCACCTCAGTCAAATATTTCAGTTCTTCCAAAATCATCTATCTCTTCAACAATCCTTCACAACGGTGTTTTTTTAGTGGGCCCTAACCCACAGGTCTTTTCCCAGGATCTCACCTGACTCTTCTAATTCCCCCGGAGTTTTTCGCAATTCTCTTCATTTGTGACGTAAGAATGGATCCCATCAGTCACATGCCTTTTCAAGATCGATTCCAAATTCTTTTCATCGTTGGTGCAACCCTTCCTCTTTTGCATTCTACCGGAGTATCTCAACAATTTTGGTGGTGTTTATCGTCGTCCTTGAAGACCGTCGTAGATTTTTCTCTTAAATTTTTTCCATTCTCCCAGAGATTCGCGGTGCTAGCTCGATGTTATCCTATCTAGTTGTTTCCAATTGTGCAATTCTTTTCACCCATCCGGAGCATTTCAGGAGTTGCTTTCTCTCTCAATCATCCGGAGGCCATCTTTTCGGAAGATTTCTTCGTTCCAAGTTTTCAAAGTCGTTTTCCAATTACTCTATATCTGTGCCCCTTTCGTTCGTCTTAATTTTCTTACGGTGGCTCGTTCAAGATTCTTTTCCTTGATTAGCATTTTAATTCAGTCGTTCTTTCAAATCCTACCGGTGGTTCATGAAGACTTTCTCAAGTTTTGTGCCTTACCCTTTAATCCTTTTTCAAGAAGAATAAGTACTATGCAAAATCCACTGCTTGTCATCAATTTAATTTGATGAAGGATAAGCATACAATAAATCTTATTCTTATTTCTTCCAAGTGATTAATCCCTTCCTTCAGAGTTTGTTCTTGAGGAATAAATTCTAGTTCCAAGTGTTTTCATCTTTTCTTTTCCGGAGTTCAATTATTTCCTCGGCTTTTCGTCGGAACCTCCATCGGAATCATCGCAAGGCTTTAGTCTTATTCTTTCATCCTTCATTCTATCTCATCATCCTTTTTGTTACCGGAGTTCTTCACGATGGTTCTTCTTGATTTAATTCATTCTTCAAGAGTTCATCAAGATCTTGTTGGTGGAATTCAAGTATCTTTCATCTGGCATCTCGAAGTGCATTTAATTCTCCGTATTCATTTGAAGTGGAGATTTGCATTTCTTCGTTCTTCTCAGCTATTCAATCTTTTCCGTTTGTGGTCGGTGATCAGCTCATAATTTCTGAGATGTTATCCGTAAGTCCACGACAAGGTTATTCTTTTCGTTGTTGAATTTTCTCAACAACTCCATTCAATCTTTTCTTCTAAGGTTGCTTTCTATTTCATTCGTAGCACAAGTTGTCATATTCTTATCCGTTCTTTTCATTCAACTCCTTCAATTCTTTCCGGAGGTTTTGTGTCATGACTTCGTCAAGTATCATTCCATCCTCTCAAGCTCGTGTTCTATTCCTCCATGTTTTAAACGGTGTGCTGCCTAAATCCTTTCAGTCTTATTCGTTTCTTTTCTCATTCTAACCACTCCGGTTAGAACGAGTCGTTTCATAGTCTATCTGATTCCGTGAGCCTTCAATTCTCGTCATTCTCGTCGTTTCTCTCTTCTTCTCGAGTGCTTTCGATTCTTTGCTTCTTCTCTTCAGTTCTTGTTTCACCTTATTATTTTTCCCTTCCGTCTCGGTCCTAAGATCTCGGGACGAGATCTCTTGTTAGTGGAGCAGTGTTGTAACGCCCCGGATTCGATGCGCCGGGTGTCTGCCAGTTATTCGACATCGTTGCCATGTCATTTTCTTGTGTGTTGCACTTTGCCATGTCATCATCTGCATTTCATATCATGTCATCATGTGCATTTCATTTTGCATACGTGTTCGTCTCATGCATCCGAGCATTTTCCCCGTTGTCCGTTTTGCAATCCGGCACTCCTATGTCTCCCGGCGCCCCCTTTTACCTCTTTTCGTGTGCGGGTGTTAAACGGTCTTGGAATGGACCGAGGTTTGTCAAGCGGCCTTGGTATACCACTGGTAGACCGCCTGTCAAGTTTCGGATCATTTGGAGGTCGTTTGGTACTCCAACGGTTAACCGAGTAACCGCAAAAGCCCTCTTTGTCTTGCAGCCCAACACCCCTTCCAAGTGGCCCAAAACCCACCTAACTCCCCTCCATGCTCTCGGTCGTTCGATCACGATCGCGTGGCCGAAAACCGCACCTCATTTGGACTCTCCTAGCTCCCTCTACCTATAAATAGGTGCTCCTCGTCCAAATTCGCGGATGATTTCCCCCCCGAAACCCTAGAATCGCCCTCCGCCGCCGCCGGACACGTCCGGCCGCAGCCGGACATGTCCGCCACCGCCCCCTCAGCCAGTGGCGCGCCGCCACCTGTCCGCCGCCGTCGTCCCAGCGCACGGCCCTTGAGGGCAAGCGGGCCATGAGCATGCCAGCCGTCGCGCCCGTCCAGCCCGCCGCCTCGCGCCTCGCCGCCCGGCCGCCGCCCCTTGCGCCCATGCCGCCTCCTCCGCCCGGCCAGCTGCGCCGCCGCCGCCCGGCGATCCTCCGCCCGCAGCCCAGCGCCGCCGTTGCCCTCGCCGGCCTCACTTCGCCCTCGCCGAGCCTCTTCTCCGGCCGGCCGCCATGGCGCCGCGCCCGACCCGGCGCGCCGCCCGGCGCTTCGCCCGCTGACCTCCGTCCTCCGGCCCCGCCAGCTTCGTCCTCGCCGCCCGCCTCCGCCCGCACCGCCGCGCGCTCCACCGGCGCCCTCGCCTCGCCGCCATCGCCCCTCGCCGGAGTTCGTCGTCGCGGATCCGGCGGGTTGAATCGAATCCACCAACCCCGCCATCCAAACGCCTCGCCTCGCCCGGATCCCTCCGTCCCGCTCCACCTCGTCCGGTTGACTTTCCCTCCCAAAATTCCACTAAGTCCCCGAAATTGTTGCATTTTTGTTGCATTTTCATCGCGTCATAACTTTGCATCCGTGGCTCCGTTTTGTGCGTATAATATGTCAAAATGTCTCGATGAGTAGATCATTTCATCTCATTGCATCATTTTCATTTGAGCTCATCTTGATGCCTGAAATGCTGTTGGAAGAGTGCTATGTGATGTTAGTTTGATTCTTATCGAACATGCACTTTGTCATTTTGCCATGATTGATGTGTGCATCCTATGGACTTGAGTCCTACATGTGTTTTGTAATATACCATGCCATCTTTCCAGTGGTGTATGCCATGTATTTTGTGATCTCTGTGGTGACTAGCACAAGCATGCAAACTAGGCTTCTGATGTTGCTGATTTCAGCCCTGTTTCTTGATATTTTTATGCCATGTTGACTTGATGCTACAGAGAGTTCCATGCATATTTTGAGATACTTCACTAAGGATGTTTTGTTCTACATGTCTTGCTCTATCCATCCATGCCCTTGTTTGCAATTATGGAGTAGTCTAGCTTGAGTCAATCGAGCTCTACTTTTGATATAAAATGTTTCCTGGCAGATTGTTTACATGTTATTCAATTTTGCCAAGGTTGTTGTAGTTGATCCTTGCATGCTATGATGTTGTTCTTCCCATGTATAGCTTCTATGCCATGTCTTCTTACTGTGAGTTGCCTTGCCATGCCATGTATTGCTCTGTGGTGAGTGGTTCAAGCTCACCAAGATGCCTACTTATCGTTGTTCCTGCCATGTATGAATCTGTAATATAACTTGCCATGTTTACATGGGTGCCATCATATTTTCTGATCCTTTTTGGCTTATGGTCAGTAAGGGACTTTTGTTCTATGCTTTGAGTAGATTCATGCCATGCCTTGTATTGCTATTATAAGTTCCTGTAGCATGCTGTTTTCTTGCTCTAAACATTGCAACCTGATGTTATTTCTGCCAATGTCTGAAACTGTTATTATTTGCAATCTTGCCATGTCTTTTTGAGCATGTTCTAGTGATTTCTGGAGATAGCTCAGTGTTCATGTTTTGTAATGCTTTACCTGTACATCATGCCCATGCCTTTTGTTATTATGTTGAAGTCCTGTAGCTTGTTGTTTTGATGCTTGCAATATGCCTAGTTGCTGTTTTGGACAGATTGTTGTCATGACTTGTATTGTGTGTATGTGTTGAACCGTTGCTCCGTTTTGAGTGTGCTCTATATGAAACTTGCTAGATTTTGCTTGTAGTTTCATATTATCATGTTGCATCCTTGTTTTGAGGTGTTTGCTTGATGTTTGTATGCATTTTGCATCAATGTCATGTTTATCTTGTTTTGCTCATATCTTCTAGGCCGTAGCTCCGAATCTAATGAACTTTATATGTAACTTGACTAGAATTTCGTGTAGATCATCGTGGTGCATCTTAACTTGCTGTTTAACAACTTGAACATAAGGTTTATTCAGATCTGGACCAATTTCGAAATTTGCATATGAGGACTTACCGGAATTGTTATATGTTGTTTCCGGCCTCATTTAAACTTACTTTGATGTGTTGTTCTTGTTTGCATCATATCTTGCCATGAGTAGCTTCATGTAGCTTTGTCATGCATCATGCTTGGTTGAGCATCATGTCTTGTTCATGTGTGTGTTTACCTTGTTGTGTGCTTCTTCTTGTTAGTTCCCGTTTCGTTGCGATCGTGAGGATTCGTTCGTCTACGCTTGGTTCGTCTTCGTGGCTTCATCTGTTCGTCTTCTTCATGGACTCGTTCTTCTTCCTTGCGGGATTTCAGGCAAGATGACCGCTTCTACTGGATCTCACTACTATCATTGCTATGCTAGTTGCTTCGTTCTTTCGCTATGCTGCGCTACCTATCACTTGCTGCTCAAGCCATCCCATATTGCCATGTCAGCCTCTAACCTTTTTGCACCCTTCCTAGCAAACCGTTGTTTGGCTATGTTACCGCTTTGCTCAGCCCCTCTTATAGCGTTGTTAGTTGCAGGTGAAGATGAAGTTTGTTCCTTGTTGGAACATGGAGATGTTGTTCCTTGTTGGAACATGTTTACTTGTTGGGTTATCACAATATATCTTATATTATTAATGCATCTATATACTTGGTAAAGGGTGGAAGGCTCGGCCTTATGCACAGTGTTTTGTTCCACTCTTGCCGCCCTAGTTTCCGTCATATCGGTATTATGTTCCCGGATTTTGCGTCCCTAACGCGGTCGGGTGATTTATGGGACCCCTTGACAGTTCGCTTTGAATAAGACTTTTCCAAAGCAAGGCCCAACATTGGTTTTACATTTGCCTCACCTAGCCTTTTTCCCTTGGGAGTCGCGCATCCCGAGGGTCATCTTTATTACCCCCGGGCGGTGCTTGTCTAGCGTTGGTCCAAACTAAACACCGTCTTGGGACCATCCCTTGGCAACTTGGGTTCCGTCGGTACTTATACGCTTCGCTTATCCGGTCGTGGCTCGAGGCGAGATCTGTGCGGCTACTATCGAGGTGTCGGCACGCCGGAGGTCTTGCTGGTCTTGTTTTATTCTTTGTCGAAATGTCTTGTGGCCGGATTCCGAGACTGATCGGGTCTTCCGGGAGAAGGAATATCCTTCGTTGATCGCGAGAGCTTATCATGGGCTATGTTGGGACACCCCTGCAGGGTATAAACTTTCGAGAGCCGTGCCCGCGGTTATGTGGCAGATGGGAATTTGTTAATGTCCGGTTGTAGAAAACCCGAAGTTGATCTTAATTAAAATACACCAACCGTGTGCGTAACCGTGAGTGTCTTTTTTCAGGGTTGATCGAGAGGAGAACACGGTTTCTGAGTTATGTTTGACGTAAGTAGGAGTTCAGGATCACTTCTTGATCGTTGCTAGTTGACGACCGTTCCTTTGTTTCTCTTCTCGCTCTCATTTGCGTATGTTAGCCACTATATATGCTTAGCCGCTGCTGCAACCTCACCACTTTACCCTTCCTTTCCCATTAAGCTTTGCTAGTCTTGATACCCATGGTAATGGGATTCTTTGAGTCCTCGTGGCTCACAGATTACTACACCACCGATTGCAGGTACAGGTTGCGATGATCTTGGCGCGAGAGCGATGTTTGCTTGTATTGGAGTTCTTCTTACGCTTCTTCTTGATCGGGGATAGGTTCGGTCGGCAGCCTGGGCTAGCAGGGTGGATGTCGTTTGAGCTTCTGTTTATGTGTCATCCGTAGTCGGATGTTGATCTTGTATTTGATGTTGATGTATTCTTGTGGCATTTGTGCCTTATGTATGTATCCCACTATTACGTAATGTTGATGTAATGATATCCACCTTGCAAAAGCGTTTCAATATGCGGGTCTATCCTTGGTGGGACCGTCGAGTTCCTTTTGGATAGGGTCGCATATTGGGCGTGACAGCTTGTGTCACAGCTACTGGCGAGTAGCTTGAACTCTACATCAACACATGACTTTGGGTTATTGCTATATTCAAGATGTTTTGCCTTCTTCGCTGCAATATAAGTTTTAGGTACGAGCAATGGGTTTGACTCACTATTTTCCTTAGAGTTCTACCTGGCGTAAGAGATATTACTCTGAAAGAAAAATAAGGAGACAGATAACAGGTTTCACACATATATAAGCAACTGGTCAGTTATTGGAAATATGCCCTAAAGGCAATAATAAAATTGTTATTATTATATTTCCTTGTTCTTGATAAATGTTTACTCTCCAATCTCCATGCTATAATTGTATTGACCGGAAACTCAAATACATGCATGGATACATAAACGGACACCGTGTCTCTAATAAGCCTCTACTAGACTAGCTCGTTCATTAAAGATGATTAAGGTTTCCTAACCGCAAATATGAGTTGTATTTAATAATGGGATCACATTATTAAGAGAATAATGTGATGAATAGACCCAATCATAAGCTTAGCATATGATTGTGTCACTTAATTTAATTGTTAAGACACATGTATGTATGATTCCTTGTGTAAATTGGTGTGTGACAACCCTAGTTTATGCAGCTCTGCATCTTTTTACTATAGACAACGAGAGATTCTAGATCTGGGCTTCACGGGCTGCCCTCTTGGTCCGTTCGCTCGAAAGGAGAGTGAAGTCGAGCGTGCCCTGAGATACAAAATGGCTTGGCCTGAGGACTAATTTACCGTCACTTTGGTCTGTACTGTTGAGTATATAATTGGGTCCGTCTTTTAGTCCTTGTATAGTTGAGGTTCATGGTTCATCTTTATACTCATATATATATGCCTATAAACGAAGAGCAATACATCGTGCAATTCACATATTTTATATGGTATCAGTTTCCAGATTCTAACCCTAGCTTTCCGCCGCCGCCGCTGCCGTCTGCGCGTCTCCTGCGCCGGACGCCGCCTTCCGTCGCCGCCGCCGCGTGCCTCCTCCGCGCCGCCGCCGCCACCGCCACCCAGTCGTCGCCGCCGCTCGCGCGCCCTGTGCGCCGGCCGCCGGCTAGCCCTATCCTCTGCGCTCTCGCCCGCCAGCCGCTGCTCCCGCCCGAGCACACGCACGTCCGATCGCCAATGCACGCGCCCGCTCGATCGCCAGCACTCCAGCCGCTGCTCCCGCTCGAGCGCACGCACGCCCTATCGCCACCACACGCGCCCGCTCGATCACGTGTTGGAGTTCCGCCGAGTTGTGTGATCAATCGATCGACGACTAGCTAGTACGTGGTACATGCATGTACTAGTATCCTACGTGCGTGAAGAATCGATCCAGGAGCATAGCTAGCTAGCTTGCTTCATGTCAAAGGGCAAATCTGTTCAGCTCCTTGTCCGCCAGCGCCTCGCCAGCCGCCGTTGCACCCGAAGCCGCCGCTGCCACCGGGGCCACGTCGTCTGTCACGTCTTTCGCGTCTGGCCCGTCAGCCGACGCCTCTGCCATCCTACCGATGTTGTCCTCCGACGCGGCTCTACCGCCTGCATCCTACGGCGCGGCCCCGCCGCCGCCAGCGCACTCTGGCCAGTCCCGCTACGGACCCTTTGGCGCAGCTCCGCCGCATGTGTCCTACGGCGCGGCCCCGTCATCGCCGGCGCTCTCCGGCCAGTCCGTCGTCGCCCCGCCGCTAGCGTCGCCTCAGCCAGTTCCCACGTACAAATATCCTACGTACGGGGCATACGGGGCTCCATCCATGTACAAGTCTACCGGGTACTGGTGGGGGTCGTTAGCGGGCCAGCACTCGCCCGCTGGGCAGCAGCCAGATGGCGCCAGGACCTGCAGCAGCCATGGACCGGTGTCGTTCCTGCACTGACGCATCCCGTGTCGCGCCCGCCCGCGCATCATGCGTACTCCGCGGCTCCGCAGCTGAGCGGCGGCTACGGTTTCCCGTGGCATCTCCGTCCTCCTTGCCGGCCCTGTCGCCGGCGCCCTGGGACACCGCGCTACATGCCGCTCCTACGCCGAACAACTATATTGGCGATGCTGCTTGGTACATGAACACCGGTGCTACGGCTCACATGTTTGCTCATCCTGGTAACCTTGCCTCTTTCACTCCTGTCTCCATCGACCGCCGCATCATTGTCGGCGATGGTTCCACACTTCCTATCACACATGTTGCGCACACTTCTTTTCCTTCTACTTCCACATCTTTATCCTTGTTTAACATACTTGTATCTCCTGATCTTATTAAGAACCTTGTTTTTGTTAAATGTTTCATTCGTGAAAATCATGTTACTGTTGAATTTGACGGCATTGGTTTTTGTGTCAAGGACGCTCGAACCAGGATGGTACTCCACCGTTGTGACAGCCCCGACGAGGTTTATCTGGTGCATCCGTCTTCTTCCATCACCGCCGCACTGGTGGATCTATCCGTTGGAGTCGATCTCTGGCACGCTCGCTTGGGTCATCCCAACCCCGTCACACTTCGTTATATTCTTAAGAGTTTCAGTTTCAGTTCCACTAAGATTGAGGATCACACTTGTCATGCCTGTCGAGTCGGCAAACATGTCCGTCTGTCGTTTAATAATTCCACCACCATTGCTTCTTTTCCTTTTCAGTTGATTCACAGCGATGTGTGGACCTCTCCAGTTTCTAGTAATTCGGGCTATCTATATTATCTAGTCATTCTTGATGATTATTCTCATTACGTGTGGACTTTTCCTTTGCGCGGAAAGTCAGATGCACTCTCCACCTTGACGGCTTCTTACTCTTATGTCCGCGCACAGTTTGGGCGTCCCATCCTTGCGTTTCAGACGGACAATGGAAACGAGTTCGACAACCTCGCCTTCCGCACCTTTTTGTCGCATCATGGCACAATTTTCCGCCTCACATGCCCGTACACTTCCCAGCAGAACGGTCGCGCCGGACGCGTCCTTCGCACTCTGAACGACTACGTTCGCACGCTCCTGTTTCATGCTAACGTGCCGCCTCACTTCTGGTCGGACGCGCTTGCTACTGCATCCCTTCTCCTTAACATTCGACCCTGCCGACCACGATGGAATTTTGCACCTCATCACCTCCTGTTCGGTACGCCACCCTCTTATGATGGTTTGCGTATATTCGGGTGCCTTTGCTATCCTAGCATTGCCGACTCCGCTCCTCACAAGCTCGCACCTCGTTCTGTCGCTTGCATCTTCATCGGCTACCCCTCTACCTCCAAGGGATATCGGTGCTACGATCCCGTCTCCCACCGTGTGTTCACTTCCGGGCACGTTTACTTTGATAAGCATGTGTTTCCGTTTCACCAGGTAACCCCGACTGTTCCTCCCGCCACCGGTGATGCGGGCTCCTCGACGCCTCTCACAGGGCGCTCGCGCGCCTTTCTTGGCCCGCCCCCTGGGTTTGAGGCGCACCACCCGGCGATGGCGCCCGCGGCCCCCTCGGTGCCCCCGGCGCCACGGCTCCCGCCCCCCTCGGCGCCGCGGCCCCGGCGCCTCGGCGGTCCGGTCACCCGTGCCCGTACGGGCGTTTTTCGCCCAAGCTCGCGCTACACCTCGGATGACTACGTCCATGCGGCGTCCACCTCTGAGCCGTCGCCTTTGCCGTCCTCCGTTCGAGCCGCTCTTCGTGACCCGCTCTGGATGGCTACGATGCAAGAGGAGTTTGACGCGCTGCTGCGCAACCGGATGTGGCAGCTTGTTCCCCGTCCCCGGCACGCCAACGTGATTACCGGGAAGTGGGTCTTTAAACACAAGCTCCGTCCTGATGGTCCCCTGATCGCTATAAAGCGCGATAGGTCGTTCGTGGCATCCGACAGCGTGCTGGCATCGACTTCACCGATACCTTCGCTCCGGTCGTCAAGCCCGGTACGATGCGCACGGTTCTCCACCTTGCGGTCTCCCGTGCTTGGCCGGTGCACCAGATGGATGTCTCCAACGCCTTCCTCCATGGTCACCTCGAGGAGCAGGTCTTCTGCGAGCAGCCCACCGGGTTTGTTGACCAGGCACTCCCCGACCACGTGTGCCTGCTTTCGCGGTCCTTGTACGGACTCAAGCAGGCTCCGCGCGCCTGGTACCAGCTTGGGTTCTGTTCTAGCCACTCGAACGCCTCGCTCTTAGTCTATCATCAGGGCTCTGACATGGCCTACTTGCTGCTCTATGTCGACGACATCATCCTGACGGCATGTGCGGCTGGTCTCCTCAGTCAACTCACGGCTCGTCTTCGCGCTGAGTTCGCCATCAAGGACTTGGGCCCTTTGCACTACTTCCTCGGTGTCGTGGTGGTGCGTCGTCCGGATGGCTTCTTCCTTCATCAGCGGAAGTACGCTCACGAGCTCCTGGAGCGCGCCGGCATGCTTAACTGCAAGCCCGCCACTACGCTTGTTGATACGAAGGCCAAGCTTTCTGCGACGAATGGTTCTCCTGCTTTGGATGCTGCTTTCTATCGTTCTATCGTTGGTGCTCTCCAGTACCTCACTCTGACTCGACCAGAGATCCAGTATGCCGTGCAGCGGGTGTGTCTTCGTATGCATGCTCCTCGAGACGTTCACTGGGCTGCCGTCAAGCGGGTTCTCCGCTATATCTGTGGCACTATGGACCTTGGTGTCACGCTTCACGCCTCCGCCGACACCGCCCTCGCCGCCTACTCCGATTTAGACTGGACGGGCTGCCCTGACACTCGTCGCTCCACTTCAGGGTATTGTGTCTACCTTGGACCCTCACTTATCTCGTGGTCGTCCAAGCGGCAGCCTACGGTCTCTCGTTCGATCTTTGAGGCTGAGTATCGTCGGTGGCCAACGCCGTCGCCAGTGTTCATGGCCGCCCGGCTGCAGAGCTCTCTTGCCCTGCTGACCATGCCACGGTGGTCTCTGCGACAATGTTTCGGCGGTCTACCTCTCCGCTAACCCGGTGCATCATCAACGAACCAAGCATATTGAGTTGGATATTCATTTTGTTCGAGAACAGGTGGCCCTTGGCCATATTCGTGTTCTACACGTCCCTACTTCCCAACAACTTGCCGATATCATGACCAAGGGCCTGCCTACAGCGTCATTTAAAGAGTTTCGGTCCAGTCTTTGCGTCAGCCGCGGTGCCGCTTTGACTGCAGGGGGGGGGGGGTTGAGTATATATGATCTGTGTATACTGTGTATTGGACCCGCCTCCTAGTCCCTGTATAGTTGAGGTCCGTGGCCCACCTTTGTACTCAGTGGCGAATCTTGGATAAAAATGAAGGGCAGGCTCAAGTTCTCAGTACAAGGGTTGGAACAGGTAAACAATAGGCTAGACAATTGACAGTGGGCTGAGATGGGCTAGGAACTAGTAGTAAATTTTCGTTTTACAATTTCAGAGGGCAGGCTTGAGCCTGTTGAAGCATGCCCAGTAGAATCGCCACTGTTTGTACTCATATATACGTGCCTATGCACGAAGAGCAATACATCGTGCAATTCACATATTCTACATGTACAACTGCCCAAGCTTGCCGACAGCTTGACGCTTCAGTTTCAATGTTTTTAAATAGTGTTTTCTATCAAAAGGACGTTATCTTAGGCATCTTAATATATAGAGAAAAGTATACTTTTCGTCCCTCAACTCTTCGCTGAGTTTACTTTTCGTCCCTCAACTTTAAAACCGGACAGAGTGCACCCCGAACTCTCGAAACCGGTCATTTTTCGTCCCTGCGACTGAGTCAACCCGGTTTTGACCACGTGTGAACAGTACATACAATGAACAGTAAATTCAAAAAAAAATAGCAAAAAATCAAAAATGTCTAAAATTTTATGACATCGAAGATACTCATGTACGCCACATGCGTGCAAATTTTTGTCATGTTTGGAAGTTCGAGGAGCTCGCAGCAAAAAAAGCAAAAGTAAATCTACTCTGAAGTGAACAGTAAATTCAAAAAAAATTAGAAAACAAGTCAAAAATTTTTGAATTTTTTTGTCATCAAAGATGCTCGGGTGGGCAAGGTGCGTGCAAATTTTCGTGTTAAAATGAGATACGAGGATTTGGAAACCACCCGAAGCGGCACGCACACGTATGCTATTTTTTTATTGGCTTGACCTTCTTGGATGTCATTTGACCACGAAAATATGTCCGCACCTTGGACACCCGAGCATCTTCGATACCAAAAAATTTGACAATTTTTTGATTTTTTTGCTATTTTTTTGAATTTACTGTTTACTTCATAGTAGATTTACTTTTGTTTTTTTTTTTTGCTGCGAGCTCTTCGAACTTCCAAACATGACGAAAATTTGCACGCATGTGGTGCACCTGAGTATCTTCAATGTCATAAAATTTCAGTTTTTTTAATTTTTTTGCTATTTTTCAGATTTACTGTTCATCGTATGTACTGTTCACATGGTCAAAACCGGGTTGACTCAGTCGCAGGGACGAAAAATGACCGGTTTCGAGAGTTCGGGGTGCACTCTGTCCGGTTTTAGAGTTGAGGGACGAAAACTAAACTCAGTGAAGAGTTGAGGGATGAAAAGTATACTTTTCTCTAATATATATGTGCTTTGTCCAAGGTTCGAGAAGTTTCTAGGCCCGCCGCTACATGGTGGTCTAAATTAGTCATCTCACACCATCGTAATTTACCTTGCATTGATCGATAGAATGCACAACATTAGTTACTCTTCCTTTTAAAAAACACAAAGAAAATACACACATAGAGGATCACATACATACACACAAGTGCATCCACCGCCACACACGCCTCATAGTTGATGGGCAAGTCATATTATTGAAAGAGTAGCGCCAAAAAGACTGAAAGGGTGAATGAGCATGCACTCGAGGGACCCATGAATCACAGCTTTGGTGGAGCGGTGCTTCATCCTACACATTGATGACGACGGATCTCGACAGCGTGGCGCAGTGCAGATTCGACGTCCGATATGCGGGGATGGACTCGCGCAGGTGGGCGACGTTGTCTGGCGTTGTGGTGGCGTCGATTGCAGAAAGGTCTGACATGGTCGATCCGTCCGTTTCTGCTCTGAAGATGGATCGATGGAAGATGATGGTGCCGGGCCTTGCAGGGTGCGCACGTGATGCCCGCTGTGAGTGCACCGGACCGGTGTGTGACCCAGTCCCAGTATATGGCTAGGCTGGCGCATCTCGCGTTAGATATTAGACTTTGGTTCACAAAATATGCTCTCTCACCTGAACTACCTTCTCAATGCTCTCGGAAATCTGCACATTCCCAAGCTACCACGACTCACTCAGCAACTGGAAAGAAATTAGTAGGCAATAGCTTATGAACTTTCTGAACATGCTTTCAATGATCCACTAATATCTGAAATTTAGGTAATCTCACTAAGAACAATTTATATCTTCTTTTTTTTCCCTCCTCCCTAACAACGCATACTTTATTTGTACAGGTTCAGGTTCAGAACCACTCATCGTCATCTACAGCATCTAAGGTCCTTTTCGTCACGTATTCATATTTACTTGAGTTTGTGCTTACTTTGTTTGGAACGTTTAAGAATTGAGCTTCTCAATATTGCATGACAACTCCGCATAACAAAAAAAATGCTTCTATAGCATCGTTTTGTCATCCTACTGATGTAGGATGTTCCCCATTTTTTACCATGGCACAGATGAGGAATCATCGTCCGCATGCGTTATGATCAGGGGATTGTTCCCCATTTGAAGATCCGACGAATACACCTACTCATGAGACTGCAAATCAAGCACATTCTTCGTCATCGCTCGATGTGCCACGAACTCCTTTGAGCAACATAATCAACTCAGTTGTAAATCAAGATGGTGAAAAACCAAAAAGTGGTAACAATTGGTGTGTACTGAATCATGTTGTATTAATAAGTATCACACAGGAATTAGCTTGTCCAATAGCTTAATATATTTTACAAAAGATTTCACTTTTTGGGTTTTTTCCTCTAAAGAAAAAAATACTTAATATTGGTATATCCTGGACCTTTTCATTTGAACTCCATGCTGCCCTGATAGATATAACAGTTATCTTGTTTCAGTTAGGAGGAAAAAAATGAATTTGTTTGTCTGACCTTACATAATCTCTAAATAGTGCGGTCGTATTTTATATCTTATCTTTTAGTTTATCTAAATATTGCAGTCAAAACTGGTATGCTAGAAGAAAGTGGGGAATTTTAGAGCGAACCCGGGAGACGTTTCTATGACTTCGTGATTGTTTTCTCAGTTTAAATGCAGCTCTAATGGCCCATGGAAATGTACAGAAGTTCAGCCTCAAACAAGTTAGAGTTTGTTAGGAGCTAGGGTTTTGCCCTGTCGAGGGCGTAGGCTATAGGGGAAGGAGGGAGGTGGGCGAGGCTGGGCCTTGGCGTTGGCGGCGAGGCGCCGTCCTTGCGGATTGGCGGCGGCGGCGCAAGCAGGGAGGCGGCTAGGGTTTAGGGTTCCGGCTCCTCTGGGAGCCGAGCAATAGAATAGTCTTATTGCTTAATTCTCAAAATAGTCTTACAACTTGTATATATAACCATAATCTGAGAATAAACCTAAAATAACTTGGGCCTAAGCCTGCCCGGTGGGCCTCGGCTGACCATAGACCTGGCGGTCATAACATCTCTCCCGCTGCGCAAACAGCTCGTCCTCGAGCTGAAAGTCGAGGTAGTGCTGGTGGAACTCCTCGCGCTGCTCCCAAGTAGCGTCCTCCTCAGTAGTCCAGCCCACCGAATCAACACGTGCCAGGAGCCTCGGCGCAGCTGGGCCTTGGCGCCTTCTCCGGTGCAGGAAGGAGGCGTCCGTCCGAGGCGGCGGAAGGGCGCGGCGGTGCAGCTGGTGGATCACCGCGAATGGCTTGAGCAGCCCGACATGGAAGACATCATGAATGCGCGCGCCGGCCGGAAGCTGAAGACGGTACGCCACTTTCCCAATGCGTTCGGGATAGCAAAGGACCGGCATAACGAGGACCGAGCTTCTTCAGCGCTTGGTAAAACAGCTGCGTGAAGCGGTGAAGTAGACGCAGCGGACCCAATCTCCCACCGCGAACTCCGCCTCGCGATGGTGGCCATCATAGTATCGTTTGGCCAACTGCTGGGCTCGAGAAGGCGTTGCTGGACCTCTGCGAGCATCTCATCATGGCTCCTCAGAAGAGCCTCGGCCGCCTCGGTCCGTGCGAGGCCGCATCCACCGGCGAGGATCGGCGGGGCGGCCACCATAAACCACCTCAAAGGCGTATACGAAGGCGGAGTGAAAAGAGGTGTTGTAGCCGTACTCCGCCCACGAGCGGTCCACCCATGCGCGAGGGCGATCACCTATAACACAACGCAAATACATGGCAATCACCTTGTTAACGATCTCGGTGGCCGTCCGTCCGAGGTGGAAGGCGATGCTCGGCGGAGCTTCACGCCCGCCGGCGGAAAAATCGCGCCATACATGGCCCGTGAACACGGGATCCCGATCACTGGCGATCGAAGAAAACCCATGGAGCGGACAATGCCATCAAAGAAGGCCCGTCGACGGATGCCGCTGAATATGGGTGGCCAAGGCGATGAAATGAGCATACTTGGAGAAGCGGTCGACCACCGTGAGAATGACGGATTTGCCGCCCACCTTGGGAAGGCCCTCGATGAAATCCATGGAGATGTCTGCCCAAACCTGAGATGGAACCTCCAAGGGCTGAAGCATGCCAGCGGGTCGCAGGGTCTCCATTTTGTTGCGCTGGCACGTCACACAAGACCGTACCCAATCCCGGACCAGGGCACGATCCCCTGGAATGTAGAAGTCGGCACGGAGACGATGGAGCGTCTTTTGCACTCCCTCATGGCCCGCAGCGTGGGCGAGACGCAGCACCTGCTGACGGAGATCGTCGTGCGCCGGGACGAAGATGCAGCGCCCATGGAGAAGCAGACCGTCGGCTAGTCGCCAGGGCTCCTCCAGCTCGCCCACCGCCAGCTGCTGCTGCAAGAGGAGGGCGTTGGCCGCGGTCGCGGTCGCGCGGTGGATATCGGCGTAGAGGGTGAACGAGGGCCCGGTGATGATGCAGAAGGCCGTCCCCTCTGCCGCTCCGTCGTCCACATCGGTGTCACGCCGGGACAGGGCGTCGGCGACGGTGTTAAGGTGACCCAGCCGGTACTCGACGGTGAAATCAAAGCCAAAGAGTTTATTGATCCACTTGGTCTTTGAGGACCGTCGAGAGCCTCGATCCAAAGCATGAACTTGAGGCTGTAGTGGTCGTGCGGATCCGGAAGAACGACCCCAAAGATAGGGTCGCCCGATGGCGTCTTGCTGCACCAACCCAATGAGCTCACGCTCATATGCCGCCAACTTAAGATGGCGTGCAGCAAAGGGCGGTGAAGAAGGCGAGGGTCCATCGCCTCGATGCAGGACCGCACCAAACCCCGCAACGGAGGCGTCGCAGTCGACGGTGAAGGGAAGGTCGAAATCCGGCATCTGTAGTGCGGGTCCCGTCGTAAGGGCCCCCTTGAGGGTCTCAAATGCTGGCGTGGCCTCCTCATCCCAAGAGAAGGCGTCGTGGACGGAGTAGCGGCGTGGAGTGGGGCGCGATGAGCCCAAATTCCGGATGAACTTCGGTAGTACCCATAAGGCCAAGAAATCCGCGAAGAGCCCGCGGAGATCTGCGGGATCGGCCAGCGGCGGCGGCCGCCACCTTGTCGGCGTCCATGGCCACACCCTCGGCCGAGATAGCGTGGCGAGGTAAGCGACGAAGGTGGCCCGACGAGCACTTCGAGCGCTTAAGATGAAGATGATGCGCGAAGCTCGTTGAAGACGATAGCCACATCTTTGGAGGTGCTCTGCCCAAGAGGCGTTGTAGATAAGAATGTCATCAAAGAAAACGAGCACAAACCGGCGTAAGTGGGGCGGAGGACATCATTCATCAAGGCACGGAATGTCGCCGGGCGTTGGAGAGGCCAAAGGGCATCACCAAGAACTTCGAAGTGGCGTGATGAGTCCGGAGCGCCGTCTTGGCGATGTTGTCGGGATGCATGCGCATCAGATGATACCCGGCCGGAGGTCCAGCTTGGTGAAGAAGCGCGCCCATGTAGCTCATCCAGAGTTCATCGACCACGGGATAGAAACTTATCCTTAAGTGTGAGAGCATTAAGGGCATGGTAGTCGATCGCGAAGCGCCAAGTGCCGTCCGACTTGCGAGCGAGGAGGACCGGTGCCGTGAAGGTGATGTCGATATCCGGATAATGCCCGCGGCAAGCATGAGTCGCGCTTTGCCGCTCCAACTCGTCATACGCAATCGAGGGTACCGATGAGGCGTCTTGCCACCGGGCGAGCCCGCGGGAGATGAATCGGTGGTCGTGACCCGGACGTGAAGGCCCCGGGGTTCCTCAAAAAGATCACCGTGTTGCTGCAGGAGGTGACCCAGCAGCGGGTGCTCGGCCTCCGTGGTAGCCGCGGCTAGCTGGAGTGGGGGCGACGTCGGGGTGCCTCCAACGCCCTCCCACTGGATACGGCGGCCCATGCGCCAGAAGGTCATCATCAGGGCTTCGAAGTCCCAAAGGATGGGACCGAGAGTCTGCAAAAAGTCGACGCCGAGGATGAAGTCGAAACAGCCCAAATCGATGCCGGCACAAGTGATGGTGAAGTGCTCGTCACTGATAGTAATGGGAACGTCCCGAGCGAGCCCATGGCAGCGGAGGCGGTCACCATTAGCGACGGTGACACGCAGCTGCTCCCCGCCCGTGAGCTGTAGTGCAAGTTACCGCATAGTAGACTCCGGGAGGAAGTTATGTGTAGAACCCGTATCCAAAAGAGCCACCAGAGTCTCGCTGTGGATCGTGACCGGGATAAGCATAGTCCGCTCATTGCGGATGCCGGTCAACGCGTGAAGGGAGACGACAAGGGCCATAGCCGGCGCGGGCGCGGGTGCCGGCGCGACCTCTGCGGCGGCTGGGTCGCCTAGTCCCTCCTCGGTGACAACGTCCTCCGTGTCGTCGGCGGTCTCCAAGTAGAAGATGCGCGGGCAGACATGGCCCGGGGCATTGGGCGCATCACAGTTAAAGCACAGCCCCAGGCGGCGGCGCTCGAGCTGCTCGGCCTGCGAGAGGCGCCGGAAGGGCCGCGTCACGGCCGGTGTGGACGTCGGTGAGACGGCTGACGAAGCGGGCACGGCTAGCGATGGTCGTGGAGGCATGCGGCTCCCCCGAGGTGCTGCTGGCCGTGTCAAGGCCTGGGCGCGCTGCTCGAATGCCCGAGCGTAGTACATGGCCATCTGTAGGTCTTGGGGGCCCTTCATCTCGGCGTCCGCGCGATGTCGTCGGGAAAACCGCCGACGAAAACTCCGGCGCTGTAGTGCCGTCACCCACGGGCGTGACACGCCAGAGCACGAAGCGGTCGCGAAATCTGGACCATGGAGGTGAAGGTGGCGGCCGGCTCGGACAAGCGGCTGCCGCGCGTGGGTGGTCCGGCGAAGGAGACAAAACTCGCAAAACGATCGAGGGGCATGCCGCCCTCATCACCTTTCGAGCGTAGTACCATGTCCGGCGGCACCCGAAGGTGGTAGGGCCTTGAGCCAAAGCGCTCGGACGCCGGTGTCGCTGGCCCCGAAGAACTGGTCACACTGGTTTAACCATTAAGGGGTCCTCGAGCCATCATCGTGGCGAAATCGATCCGGTGAAGCGCGTGGTGTCAAAGTCGGCGCGCCGGTAGCCACCGGTTCGTCGTCTGAGAGCCGAGGGCGACACGCCGTCTGCAGCATGGGTACCGATGGGTCTCCGGCCTCCGTGTAGACCGGCGGTGAGGACGTGCCGGTGAGCCAAGCTGGAATCGGAGAGGGCGGCAGGCGAAACCGCGCGTCTTTGGATCGAGCCCCCGGTAGGGCCTCGACTCAGGCGGTGCTAAGCGGCGGTGGCGTGGGAGCTTTGTCTTGGCGGCGCGAGGGCCCGGGCGGGCCAGGCCGCCACGGGCCGGGCGGGCGATCTGCGATGCATGCCAATGGGGTGAGCCGATGGGGCGAGCGGTCTTTGGGCGCAGCCGATGTCGCGGCCATTGGGGCGGCCTAGTGGGGCTAAGCCGCGCTGGGCGGCCGACGTGGAGTCTTGGGTAGCCGCCGGCGGCGGCGATCACCGAGTACCACGGGAGCGCCGGTGGGGCGGACGGCGCGGGTGGCTGGGGCGGCGGTGGCGGCCCGTATGGGCTGGCGAGGAAGAGCCGGATGCCCTGGACCGCGAGCACCAAATCGTTGAGGACCCCTGCCATGGCCTCCGGGGTGTAGTTGGCCGGCAGAGTTGATGTAGACAGCGGTGGTTCGGTGGCGGGGGCCGGCGGCAGGCCGGTGGATGCGCCGGGGAGGAGGTCCAGCAGCCCCGTGGCGAGCGGTGATGACGCGGCAGCGGTGGTGGTGGCCAGAGGCAGCAACGGCGATGGTGGTGGTGACGACATAGTCGAACCTGAGCTGGATGATACCAAGGTGTTAGGAGCTAGGGTTTTGCCTGCCGAGGCGTGAGCTATAGGGAAGGAGGAGGTGGGCGAGGGCTGGGCGCCTGGCGGCGGCGGCGGCGCCGTCCTTGCGGATTAGCGGCGGCGCAAGCAGGGAGGCAGCTAGGGTTTAGGGTTCCGGCTCCTCTGGGAGCCGGGCAATAGAATAGTCTTATTGCTTAATTCTCAAAATAGTCTTATAACTTGTATATATAACCATAATCTGAAAATAAACCTAAAATAACTTGGGCCTAAGCCTGCCCAGTGGGCCTACGGCGGCCATAGACCTGGCCGGTCATAACACAAAATGTATTGCAAGTTAAGAGTGAAAATAGTCCACCACTAAGAATGCAGATGTTCTATCAAGAAACCTTGGAGTTTCATGCTGCTCTTCGTCTCATGGAAAACTATAGACATATCATGAGTGCAACTTATTTGCTTTCCTTTTTTGCATACATGTCATTAGGAAACTTATTGTGATACTAAAGTTAATACATTATGAGTATGATACCCGTTCCTACAAGAAAAATAAATTCATACAGTACATTATACTATTTCGATATTGTCGGTCCTTTCACGCTTGTGATGCAGGATGTTATAGAGTTTATGAATCACACATTCATTTTCTTTGTTGATCCTTTATAAAATGAATATATGTTTTCAGGTGATCACTCCTTGGAATGATTTGAGGTGCCTGCCGGACACTCGGAGGTAATGGGCATTCTATGCCAGATTTGTGTTCTCGGCTCTAGCCTTCAACAAGTCATTCTGTTTTTGTGAAGTGGTGTGCAAGTGGTCAGCAAGCTGCTACTGAAAATATTGATTATTTCGGGTGGGCCAACCGCCTCCTTTCCTTTTGAGTTAGGTTGTATTCACTCCCTCTATGACTCTGTGATTGTTTTCTCAGTTTAAATTCAGCTCTAATGGCCCATGGAAATGTACAGAAATTCAGCCAGTTTCAAAATATATTGCAAGTTAAGAGCGAAAATAGTCCACCACTAAGAATGCAGATGTTCTATCGAGAAACTTTGGAGTTTCATGCTGCTCTTCGTCTCATGGAAAACTATAGACATATCATGAGTACACCTTATTTGCTTTCCTTTTTGCATACATGTCATTAGGAAACTTATTTTGATACTAAAGTTAATACATTATGAGTATGATACCCATTCCTACAAGAAAAATAAATTCATACAGTACATTACACTATTTCGATATTGTCAGTCCTTTCACGCTTGTGATGCAGGATGTTATAGAGTTTATGAATCACACATTCATTTTCTTTGCTGATCCTTAATAAAATGAATATATGTTTTCAGGTGATCACTCTTGTGGAATGATTGGAGCGCCCGCCGAACACTGGGAGGTAATGGGCATTCTATGCTAGATTTGTGTGCTCGGCTCTAGCCTTCAACAAGTCATTCTGTTTTTGTGACGTGGTGTGCAAGTGGTCAGCAAGCTGCTAATGAAAATATTGATTATTTCGGATGGGCCAACCGTCTCCTTTCCTTTTGAGTTGGGTTGTATTCACTCCCTCTATGACTTTGTGATTGTTTTCTCACTTTAAATGCAGCTCTAAAGGCCCATGGAAATGTACAGAAGTTCAGCCTCAAACAAGTTAGAGTTGCAAAATGTATTGCAAGTTAAGAGCGAAAATAGTCCACCACTAAGAATGCAGACGTTCTATCGAGAAACTTAGGAGTTTCATGCCGCTCTTCGTCTCCTCGAAAACTATGAGTGCAACTTATTTGCTTTCCTTTTTTGCATACATGTCATTAGGAAACTTAAATAGTCCACCACTAAGAATGCAGATGTTCTATCGAGAAACTTTGGAGTTTCATGCTGCTCTTCGTCTCATGGAAAACTATAGACATATCATGAATACACCTTATTTGCTTTCCTTTTTGCATACATGTCATTAGGAAATTATTTTGATACTAAAGTTAATACATTATGAGTATGATACCCATTCCTACAAGAAAAATAAATTCATACAATACATTATACTATTTCGATATTGTCGGTCCTTTCACGCTTGTGATGCGGGATGTTATAGAGTTTATGAATCACACATTCATTTTCTTTTCTGATCCTTAATAAAATGAATATATGTTTTCAGGTGATCACTCTTGTGGAATGATTGGAGCGCCCGCCGAACACTCGGAGGTAATGGGCATTCTATGCTAGATATGTGTGCTCGGCTCTAGCCTTCAACAAGTCATTCTATTTTTGTGACGTGGTGTGCATGAAGGAAATATGCCCTAGAGGCAATAATAAAGTTATTATTTATTTCCTTATTTCATGATAAATGTTTATTATTCATGCTAGAATTGTATTAACCGGAAACATGATACATGTGTGAATACATAGACAAACATATAGTCACTAGTATGCCTCTACTTGACTAGCTCATTAATCAAAGATGGTTATGTTTCCTAACCATAGACATGTGTTGTTATTTGATTAATGGGATCACATCATTAGGAGAATGATGTGATTGACATGACCCATTCCGTTAGCCTAGCACTTGATCGTTTAGTATATTGCTATTGCTTTCTTCATGACTTATACATGTTCCCGTAACTATGAGATTATGCAACTCCGTTTACGGAGGAACACTTTGGGTGCTACCAAGCGTCACAACGTAATCGGGTGATTATAAAGGAGTACTACGGGTGTCTCCAAAGGTACATGTTGGGTTGGCGTATTTCGAGATTAGGTTTTGTCACTCCGATTGTCGGAGAGGTATCTCTGGGCCCTCTCGGTAATGCACATCACTATAAGCCTTGCAAGCAATGTAGCTAATGAGTTAGTTACGGAATAATGCATTACGTAATGAGTAAAGAGATTTGCCAGTAACGAGATTGAACTAGGTATTGGATACCGGCGATCAAATCTCGGGCAAGTAACATACCGATGACAAAGGGAACAATGTATGTTGTTATGCGGTTTGACCGATAAAGATCTTCGTAGAATATGTAGGAGCCAATATGAGCATCCAGGTTCCGCTATTGGTTATTGACCAAGAATAGTTCTAGGTCATGTCTACATAGTTCTCGAACCCGTAGGGTCCGCACAAGGTTTCGATGATGCTTATATTATGAGTTTATGAGTTTTGATGTACCAAGGAGTTCGAGTCCGGATGAGATCGGAGACATGACGAGGAGTCTCGAAATGGTCGAGACGTAAAGATCAATATATTGGACGACTATATTCGGAGTTCGGAAAGGTTCCGAGTGATTGGGTATTTTTGAATCTGGGAGAGTTACGAAATTCGCCGGGAGTATATGGGCCTTATTGGGCCATACGGGAATAGAGGAGAGAGGCCAAAGGAAGGAGGCCTGCGCCCCCTCTGGTCGGATTGGACAAGGGGCGCAGCCCCTTTCCTTATTCCTCTCCCCTCTTTCCCTTCTCCTACTCCAACAAGGGAGGTGGAATCCTACTAGGACTAGGAGTCCTAGTAGGACTCCACACTTGGCGCGCCCTCCTAGGGCCGGCCTCCTCCCCTTGCTCCTTTATATCACGGGGGGGACACCCCATGACACACAAGTTGATCTTCGTGATCGTTCCTTAGCCGTGTGCGGTGCCCCCTCCATCATATTCCACCTCGGTCATATCGTCGCGGAGTTTAGGCGAAGCCCTGCGCCGGTAGAACATCATCATCGTCACCACGCCGTCGTCTTGACGGAACTCATCCCGACACTTTGCTGGATCGGTCCGGGATCGTCATCGAGCTGAGCGTGTGCTGAACTCGGAGGTGCCGTCGTTCGGTACTTGGATCGGTCGGATCTTGAAGGCGTCGACTACATCAACGCGTTGTCATAGCGCTTCGCTTCACGGTCTCGAGTGCGTGGACAATACTCTCCCCTCTCGTTGCTATGCATCACCATGATCTTGCGTGTGCGTAGGAATTTTTTTGAAATTACTACGTTTACCAACAGTGGCATCCGAGCCTAGTTTTATGCGTTGATGTTATTTGCACGAGTAGAACACAAGTGAGTTGTGGGCGATACAATTCATACTGCTTACCAGCATGTCATACTTTGGTTCAGCGGTATTGTGAGATGAAGCGGCCCGGACCGACATTACGCGTACGCTTACGCGAGACTGGTTTCACCGTTTCGAGCACTCGTGCTTAAAGGTGACTGGCGGGTGTCTGTCTCTCTCACTTTAGCTGAACCGAGTGTGGCTACGCCCGGTCCTTGCGAAGGTTAAAACAGCACTAACTTGACGAACTATCGTTGTGGTTTTAATGCGTAGGTAAGAACGGTTCTTGCTCAGCCCGTAGCAGCCACGTAAAACTTGCAACAACAAAGTAGAGGACGTCTAACTTGTTTTTGCAGGGCATGTTGTGATGTGATATGGTCAAGACGTGATGCTATATTTTATTGTATGAGATGATCATGTTTTGTAACCGAAGTTATCGGCAACTGGCAGGAGCCATATGGTTGTCGCTTTATTGTATGAAATGCAAACACCCTGTAATTGCTTTACTTTATCACTAAGCGGTAGCGATAGTCGTAGAAGCAATAGATGGCGTAACGACAACGATGCTATGATGGAGATCAAGGTGTCGCGCCGGTGATGATGGTGATCACGACGGTGCTTCGGAGATGGAGATCACAAGCACAAGATGATGATGGCCATATCATATCACTTATATTGATTGCATGTGATGTTTATCCTTTATGCATCTTATCTTGCTTTGATTGACGGTAGCATTTTAAGATGATCTCTCACAAAATTATCAAGAAGTGTTCTCCACAGTATGCACCGTTGCGAAAGTTCTTCGTCTTTGAGACACCACGTGATGATCGGGTGTGATAGGCTCTACGTTCAAATACAACGGGTGCAAAACAGTTGCACACGCGAATACTCAGGTTAAACTTGACGAGCCTAGCATATAACAGATATGGCCTCGGAACACGGAGACCGAAGGTCGGCGTGAATCATATAGTAGATATGATCAACATATTGATGTTCACCGTTGAAACTACTCCATCTCACGTGATGATCGGACATGGTGTAGTTGATATGGATCACGTAATCACTTAGAAGATTAGAGGATGTCTATCTAAGTGGGAGTTCTTAAGTAATATGATTAATTGAACTTTAATTTATCATGAACTTAGTCCCGGTAGTATTTTGCAAATTATGTTGTAGATCAATAGCTCGCGTTGTTGCTTCCCTATGTTTGTTGCTTTCATATGTTTATTTTAATATGTTCCTAGAAAACTGTGTTGAAAGATGTTAGTAGCAATGATGCGATTGGATCCGTGATCTGAGGTTTATCCTCATTGCTGCCTGTAAGAATTATGTCCTTGATGCACCGCTAGGTGACAGACCTATTGCAGGAGCGGATCTGCGGGCGTTATGAGCGTTTGGCTAGCTCAATATGATGACTACTTGATAGTTTAGTGCACCATGCTTAACGGCTTAGAATCGGGACTTCAAAGGCGTTTTGAGCGTCACGGACCATATGAGATGTTCCAGAATTGAAGTTAATATTTCAAGAAAATACCGAGTTGAGAGATATGAAGTATCCAACAAGTTCTATAGCTAAAAGATGGAGGAGAATCGCTCAACTAGTGAGCATGTGCTCAGATTATGCAGGTACTTCAATCGCTTGAATCAAGTGGGAGTTAATCTTCGAGATAAGATAGTGATTGACAAATTCTCTAGTCACCATCACCAAGTTAGTAGAACTTCATGATGAACTATAATATGCAAGGGATGACAAAAGTAATTCCCAAGCTCTTCGTGATGCTGAAATCGACGAAGGTAGAAATCAAGAAAAGAGCATCAAGTGTTGATGATTGACAAGACCACTAGTTTCAAGAAAAGGGCAAAGGAAAGAAAGGGAACTTCAAGTAGAATGACAAGCAAGTTGTCGCTCCCGCCAAGAAGCCCAAAGCTGGACCAAAGCCTGAAACCGAGTGCTTCTACTGCAAAGGAAATGATCCTTTGGGAGCAGAAATGACCTGAATATTTGGTAGATAAGAAGGGTGGCAAAGTGAACAAGGGTATATTTGATATCTGGTGTTTGATGTGTTCCTTACTAGTGTTTATAGTAGCCCCAGTATTTGATACTTGTTCGGTTGCTAAGATTAGTAACTCGAAACATGAGTTACATAATAAACAGAGACTAGTTGAGGGGAAGTGACGATGAGTGTTGGAAATAGTTCCAAGATTGATATGATCATCATCACACACTCCCTATATTTTCGAGATTAGTGTTAAAAGCCAAATAAATGTTATTTAGCGTTTGCGTTGAGCATGAATATGATTTGATCATGTTTATTGCAAAACGGTTATTCATTTAAAGTTAAAGAATAATTGTTATTCTGTTTACATGAATAAAACCTTCGATGGTTATACACCCAATGAAAATAGTTTGTTGGATCTCGATCGTAGTGATACACATATTCATAATATTGATGCCAAAAGATGCAAAGTTAATAATGATAGTGCAACTTATTTGTGGCAATGCCGTTTGGGTCATATCGGTGTAAAACGCATGAAGAAACTCCATAAAGATGGATTTTCGGAATCACTTGGTTATGAATCATTTGATGCTTGTGAACCGTGCTTTTTGGGCAAGATGACTAAAACTCCGTTCTCGGAACAATGGAGCGAGCTCTTGACTTGTTGGAAATAATACATACCAATGTATGCGATCCAATGAGTGTTGATGCCCGTGGCAAGTATCATTAGTTTCTGACCTTCACAGATGATTTGAGCAGATATGCGTATATCTTCTTGATGAAACATAAGTTTGAAATAGTTGAAAAGTTCAAAGAATTTTAGAGTGAAGTGGAAAATCACCGTAACAAGAAAATAAAGTTTCTACGATCTGATCGTGGAGATGAATATTTGAGTTACGAGTTTGGTATTCAATTAAAACAAAGTGGAATAGTTTCACAGCTCACGCCACATGGAACACCACAACATAATGGTGTGTCCGAACGTCGTAACCGCACTTTATTGGATATGGTGCGATCTATGATGTATCTTACCGATTTACCACTATCGTTTTGGGGTTATGCATTAGAGACAGCTGCATTCACGTTTAATAGGGCACCATCTAAATCCGTTGAGATGACACCGTATGAACTATGGTTTAGCAGTAAACCTAAGTTGTCGTTTCTTAAAGCTTGGAGTTGCGATGCTTATATGAAAAGGTTTCAACCTGATAAGCTCGAACCCAAATCGGAAAAGTGCGTCTTCATAGAATACCCAAAGGTAACTATTGGGTACACCTTCTATCACAGATCCGAAGGCAAGTTATTCGTTGCTAAGATGGATCCTTTCTAGAGAAGAAGTTTCTCTCGAAAGAAGTGAGTGGGAGGAAAGTAGAGCTTGATAAGGTAATTGTACCTTCTCCCGAATTGGAAAGTAGTTCATCACGAAATCAGTTCTCGTGATTCCTACACCAATCGGTGAGGAAGCTAATGATGATGATCATGAAGCTTCGATCAAGTTACTACCGAACCTCGTAGGTCTTCCAAAATAAGATCCGCACCAATGTGGTACGGTAATCCTATTCTAGAAGTCATGTTACTAGACCATGATGAACCTACGAACTATGAGGAAGCGATGATGAGCCCAGATTCCTCGAAATGGCTTGAGGCCATAAAATCTGAGATATGATCCATATATAAGAACAAAGTGGGGACTTTAGTTGACCTGCTCGATGATCAGCAAGTCAAGTTAAATAAATGGATCTTCAAGAGGAAGACGGACACTGATAGTAGTGTTACTATCTACAAAGCTCGACTTGTTGCAAAGGTTTTCGACAAGTTCAAGGTGTTGACTACAATGAGATTTTCTCAACTCTAGCGTTGCTTAAGTCTGTCCGAATCATGTTAGCAATTGCCACATTTTATGAAATCTGGCAAATGGATGTCAAAACAACATTCTTTAATGGATTCATTAAAGAAGAGTTGTATATGATGCAACCAGAAGTTTTTGTCAATCCTAAAGGAGCTAACAAAATGTGCAAGCTCCAGCGATCCATCTATGGACTGGTGCAAGCATCTCGAGTTGGAATACACGCTTTGATAAGTTGATCAAAGCATATAGTTTTATCTGAGACTTGCGGTGAAGCATGTATTTACAATAAAGTGAGTGGGAGCACTACCGCCTTTTGATAAATATATGTGAGTAACATATTGTTGATAAAAATGATGTATAATTTTTCTGGAAAGCATAAAGGAGTATTTGAAAGGAGTTCTTTAAAAGAAAGACCTCAGTAAAGCTACTTACATATTGAGCATCAAGATCTATTGAGATAGATCAAGACGCTTGATAATTTTTTCAATAAGTACATACCTTGTCAAGATTTTGAAGTAGTTCAAAATGAAACAGTCAAAGAAAAGTTCTTGCCTGTGTTGCAAACGTGTGAAATTGAGTAAGACTCAAATCCCGACCACGGCAGAAAATAGAAAGAGAATGAAAGTCATTCCCTATGCCTCAGTCATAGGTTCTATAAAGTATGCTATGCTATGTACCATACCTATTATATACCTTGCTCTGAATTTGGCAAGGGAGTACAATAGTGATCTAGGAGTAGATCACTGGAAATTGGTCAAGAACATCCTTAGTGAGGACTAAGGAAATATTTCTCGATTATGGAGGTGATAAAAGAGCCTGTCGTAAAGAGTTACATCGATGCAAGCTTTTTACACTGATCCAGATGACTCTAAATCTCAATCTGGATACATATTGAAAGTGGGAGCAATTAGCTAGAGTAGCTCCGTGCATAGCATTGTAGACATAGAATATTTGCAAAATACATACGGCTCTGAATGTGACAGACCCGTTGACTAAGCTTCTCTCACGAGCAAAACATGATCATACCTTAGTACTCTTTGGGTGTTAATCACATAGCGATGTGAACTAGATTATTGACTCTAGTAAACCCTTTGGGTGTTGGTCACATGACGATGTGAACTATGGGTGTTAATCACATACAAATGTGAATATTAGTGTTGAATCACATGATGATGTAAACTAGATTATTGACTCTAGTGCAAGTGGGAGACTGAAGAAAATATGCCCTAGAGGCAATAATAAAGTTATTATTTATTTCCTTATTTCATGATAAATGTTTATTATTCATGCTAGAATTGTATTAACCGGAAACATGATACATGTGTGAATACATAGACAAACATATAGTCACTAGTATGCCTCTACTTGACTAGCTCATTAATCAAAGATGGTTATGTTTCCTAACCATAGACATGTGTTGTTATTTGATTAATGGGATCACATCATTAGGAGAATGATGTGATTGACATGACCCATTCATTAGCCTAGCACTTGATCGTTTAGTATATTGCTATTGCTTTCTTCATGACTTATACATGTTCCTGTAACTATGAGATTATGCAACTCCGTTTACGGAGGAACACTTTGGTGCTACCAAGCGTCACAACGTAATCGGGTGATTATAAAGGAGTACTACAGTGTCTCCAAAGGTACATGTTGGGTTGGCGTATTTGAGATTAGGTTTTGTCACTCCGATTGTGGGAGAGGTATCTCTGGCCCTCTCGGTAATGCACATCACTATAAGCCTTGCAAGCAATGTAGCTAATGAGTTAGTTACGGAATGATGCATTACGTAACGAGTAAAGAGACTTGCCGATGTGAGATTGAACTAGGTATTGGATACCGACGATCAAATCTCGGGCAAGTAACATACCGATGACAAAGGAACAATGTATGTTGTTATGCGGTTTGACCGATAAAGATCTTCGTAGAATATGTAGGAGCCAATATGAGCATCCAGGTTCCGCTATTGGTTATTGACCAAGAATAGTTCTAGGTCATGTCTACATAGTTCTCGAACCCGTAGGGTCCGCAACAAGGTTTCAATGAGCGGTTATATTATGAGTTTATGAGTTTTGATGTACTGAAGGAGTTCGAGTCCCGGATGAGATCGGGGACATGACGAGGAGTCTCGAAATGGTCGAGGCGTAAAGATCGATATATTGGACGACTATATTCGGAGTTCGGAAAGGTTCCGAGTGATTGGTATTTTTCGAGTCTGGGAGAGTTACGGAATTCGCCGGGAGTATATGGGCCTTATTGGGCCATACGGGAATAGAGGAGAGGCCAAAGGAAGGAGGCCTCGCCCCCTCTGGTCCGAATTGGACAAGGCGCAGCCCACTTTTCCTTATTCCTCTCCCCTCTTTCCCTTCTCCTACTCCAACAAGGAGGTGGAATCCTACTAGGACTAGGGAGTCCTAGTAGGACTCCACACTTGGCCGCCCTCCTAGGGCCGGCCTCCTCCCCCTTGCTCCTTTATATCTTTGGGGCAGGGGCACCCATGACACACAAGTTGATCTTCGTGATCGTTCCTTAGCCGTGTGCGGTGCCCCCTCCACCATATTGCACCTCGGTCATATCGTCGCGGAGTTTAGGCGAAGCCTGCGCCGATAGAACATCATCATCGTCCCACGCCGTCGTCTTGTGGAACTCATCCCGACACTTTGCTGGATCGGTCCGGGATCGTCATCGAGCTGAGCGTGTGCTGAACTTCGGAGGTGCCGTGACGTTCGGTACTTGGATCGGTCGGATCGTGAAGGCGTCGACTACATCAACCGCGTTGTCATAACGCTTCGCTTACGGTCTCACGAGTGCGTGGACAATACTCTCCCTCTCGTTGCTATGCATCACCATGATCTTGCGTGTGCATAGGAAATTTTTTGAAATTACTACGTTCCCCAGCAGTGCAAGTCGTCAGCAAGCTGCTACTGAAAATATTGATTATTTCGGGTGGGCCAACCGTCTCCTTTCCTTTTGAGTTGGGTTGTATTCACTCCCTCTTCGACTTTGTGATTGTTTTCTCAGTTTAAATGCAGCTCTAAAGGCCCATGGAAATGTACAGAAGTTCAGCCTCAAACAAGTTAGAGTTGCAAAATGTATTGCAAGTTAAGAGCGAAAATAGTCCACCACTAAGAATGCAGATGTTCTGTCGAGAAACTTTGGAGTTTCATGCCGCTCTTCGTCTCCTCAAAAACTATGAGTGCAACTTATTTGCTTTCCTTTTTTGCATACATGTCATTAGGAAACTTATTGTGATACTAAAGTTAATACATTATGAGTATGATACCCGTTCCTACAAGAAAAATAAATTCGTACAGTACATTATACTATTTCGATATTGTCAGTCCTTCCACGCTGGTGATGCAGGATGTTATAGAGTTTATGAATCACACATTCATTTTCTTTGCTGATCCTTTATAAAATGAATATATGTTTTCAGGTGATCACTCATGTGAAATGATTTGAGGCGCCCGCCGAACACTCAGAGGTAATGGACTATGCCAAATTTGTGTGCTCGACTCTAGCCTTCAACAAGGCATTTTGTTTTGTGACGTGCTGTGCAAGTGGTCAGCAAGCTGCTCCTGAAAATATTGATTATTTCGGGTGGGCCAACTGCCTCCTTTCCTTTTGAATTGGGTTGTATTCACTCCCAATTTAATTAGGAATGTAAAGAAAACATAGTTGATTCCCCATTATACAAGGCTGCTAGAGAATGAAAACTTTCTCCTTTCCATTTGAGTTGGGTTGTATTCACTCCCAATGTGGCAGCTTTATAAAAGTCAATGGTCTTGACCTCAATAACTCGCTAGAGAATGAGGATAAATCATGAGACAAACTCTGCAATGCTACAACTAAATTGACATGTGCACCATTCAAATGACATGATTGGATCATTGACTAGCTACTAGCTTCAGCATGAAAACTTGCCACCTTTGGCATTTGGATTAAGGGTGTATAATTGACATACACATTTTTGTAATAGGACATTATGGGGATCTAGCTTTCAATAGCGTAGAACACATTATGAGAGATGTCGAAGGGGTTGTAATTCGGTACGTGCGTGCTTACTAGTTAATAAAATGTCTGCATGCATCCGAGGGTGTATCCTCCTTTTCAAAAACAAAACTGAAATAAATTCAGAAAAATGCTATCACCCATGTCAAATCTAGATCTTAAACCTGGTTGGCCAAGTTGGACGAAACCTAGCCGTCTCCGCTATGCTCATTCACTCTCCCTTTTCTTGCATCGGTCGACCATCGAAGACGATGGATGGACAGAGCGTGGAACGAAGCATGGTCCGATCGAGATTGGCCGCGACGAATCCGCCAAAACAAAGCGACAGCGACGGGCGTGGATGCTTCACCTCCTTGCTCATGTCTCCTTCCCAAGCCATATCGATCTATCTGTAGCAGCCAAGATAAGGGAGTGGGATACTAGCCCGTACGTGCTACGTGGACAGACTGGAACCCGGGCCCCAGCCCCGTCGTCGTCTCCCTCGGCTGAACAACTAGCCCATGACGGCAGCAGGGCAGTACCAGTAGCAGTAGCGGTACCGGTGGCGGTGCCCCCCAATTCCTTCCTCCCTCCGCGGTCATGCCGCGCGGTCTTCTGAGCGGGCATATACTGTGCAGATCGCTTCTCGCAGATTGGCGCGCGCATGCATGCTAACGTTGTTCACGCACCCCGGCGCGCCGCTGTAGCTCGCTAGCTAGTTAAATTGCCACCGCCACAGCTGCTCTGCCTCCAGCCTCTTCAGCAGCCTTCTTCTTCTTCTTCCTCGTAGCTGGTTCCAGTGCCCAATAAATAAATAAAAGGGGATGAAGAGCTGACGACGTACTACGTTTCGGTTTCTCGGATCACGCGCGCGCGGAGCCCGAGGAAGAAGAGGAGGGAAGGTGGAGCACTAGCTGAAGCTTCGTAGTTCGTACTGACGATGGCTTCCAAAGGTACCCGCCGTAACCACTTCGCTGCTGCTTCATCATTCTTGTTTAGTTTCTGAGTCGACTGTCAGGCTGCCAGCTAGTCTGATTCGAATTCGGTGCCGGTAATTTTGATCAGACCTGCTCGCAAGGACGTAGAACTGCCCGTGGGTTTCTCCTCCCATGACTAGTTTATTTCAGCTAATATATTTTTAATGCAGTTAATTTCAGCTGATTAGTTTTGCACTGGCCCTAAACTACATCCTAGGCTTAGGCTGTTGAGGTGTGCACGCGGTTGAGAATCCATTGACTCAGCTCGATCACTCTCAGCCACCAGTGTCACTCTTCTGATTAGTATTTCAGTGTACCTATACAGCCTTGGTGTTAACTACTGGGACTGAATCTAATTAGTACTAACTGAAGGAATGAATGAATTCAGGTAGGTAGGAGTGTGGTTTTGTGTAGCTTGAGCTACACGGTACCCCTTATCTTAGCCATCCATTTTGGCATCAAGATCCGTGCAGGCACATTTGTCATTTTTGTTTCTCTCAAACGGAACAACGTATAAACTTCATACTTTGCAGGACAAATAAAACATTCTAATCACTACGTGGGAAAAAACTTTCAGATTTTTTCATGCATTTAAAATGGTAAATTTTATTTTTTTAATCAAAAAAAAATCCTCATTTTGTATATTTATGTTGGTCCAAAAAATCTGTAAGTTTTTTCACACATTGAAGTTGTAAAGTGTGTTTGATCTGCAAAGTTTGAAGTCCATATGTTCTTTCATTTGAGAGAAACAAAAAAGAGAAATCTGCTTGTTGCAAGTTAGTTGAAGAGTACGGATCTCAAAGCAGTGTTAAAGGGCTGAAGATAAGAGGTTCCATGTAAACCAAAAGTGGAAATGCTGCCTGATTAGTACTATATATAGGTGTGATGCCCTGAGGCTGAGGGTGAGGGGAGGAGGAAGACATATAGTAGTACATGTGTATGTGTGGTGGCAGGAAATTCCGTGTTGTGAATCAATGTTGCTTGCTTCCATTGGGTTGGCATGGCTGGATGGATGAGGATTGAGGATGAATGGATGATACAGACACTTGGCCTGTCCCTTTTAGTTGGCCCAGCCCGGCTGGTGGATGCACTACTGTGCTTTCTCCTCTCTTCATCGTCACTTTCAACTTTCACCTGACTTGCACTCAACTTGCTGATGGTGCCAGTACTAACATTTCACATTAGAGTACGTAGAGACAAACAGTAGCTAATTAATCGCACTCCGACTTGCACCTGCAGCCGACATGCGTCGCGCTCACTCTAGCTAGCTACAGAAAATATCTTGTCAACCACTGGGATGAGGCTGGGATCCCATGGTCCGGGAATAAAGCGATGCAGATCGATCGACATGCATAGAGAATCCAGTTAACTTTCTGTGGTAGCAAGCATGATGCCGCCCTTTTCAACTCAACCACCAGTCCTGCTCCTGCCCACGGGAGGAACAAGTGCCGGATTTGGTTCTCGGGCCAGTAGTATGTGGAAACACTCCAGTATGTAGTACGACAGGCACCAAGAAACAGTTAGCACGCTCTACAGTGCTCCAGCTGACTGATTTGATAGAGAAACGCACCAAGAAGATCATTCATGCTGCGAAAAATGCTAGTGCTGCTGGGTGCTGGCAGCTGCAGATTGGATTAGACCTTAATTAACTAGTACTGTCTTGCTACTGTGTCTGATTCAGTTCGTGATAATTCAGAAGCCCACGAATCCATCCATCCATCCATCGGTTCTGAATGATCAGTCCGCAGCATCCTAAATGTATGATAAACGGTTTCCGCTGGAGCATTTAGTTGTATGATGATTGTATGATCAACTATTTTCAGGGGCAAAATGCTTCTTCAATTTCCTTTTTGTTCGACTTGCTAGCTTGATACAGTGGAGTATGCTACCTAGATAGCTGATGCTAAGTGGTGGTGGTGGCAGGTGCAGGAGGCGGCGGCGGCCATGATGACGAGCCTCCTCAGCGGCCGAAGCAGCAGCTGCCGCGCGACTCCCGCGGCTCGCTGGAGGTCTTCAACCCCTCCTCCGCCGCCGAGCCCCCCGCCGCGTTCCGCCCCGTCGCCGGCAAGCCCACCGCCTCGCCGTTCCGCCAGGACGACGACGACAATATCGAGGATGTCGACAGGGCGACGCAGCGGGCGGCGGAGTGGGGCCTCGTGCTCCAGACCAACGAGCACACGGGCCGGCCCCAGGGCGTCTCCGCCCGCAGCTCCGGGGGCGGTTCCGCCCGCAGCAGCTCCGACGACAAGGCCGTCGCCGGCGCCGGCATCCCCCGGGTGTCGGAGGAGCTCCGGGCGGCGCTCTCGGCGTTCCAGCAGACGTTCGTCGTGTCGGACGCCAGCCGCCCCGGCCACCCCATCATGTACGCCAGCGCCGGCTTCTTCAACATGACCGGCTACACCTCCAAGGAGGTCGTCGGAAGGAACTGGTATCAAATCCACCATCCATCCCTTTCAATTTATCGTCCTTCACGAAATCGATGGAATTGAATGTGGCAATTGTATGTGCTGTGCAGCCGCTTCCTCCAAGGCTCCGGCACCGACCCGGCGGAGATCGCAAAGATCAGGCAGGCTCTAGCCGACGGATCAAACTACTGCGGCCGTGTCCTCAACTACAAGAAGGATGGCACGGCATTCTGGAACCTCCTGACCATTGCCCCCATCAAGGATGAGGATGGCAGGGTCCTCAAGTTTATAGGGTCACCTCCCTGGCCCTTCTCTTCTTTCCCCTTACATGAGTGCCACGAATTAGACATATATCTTACCATTCCTGCTGCTGTTCCAGGATGCAAGTGGAAGTGAGTAAATACACTGAAGGGAACAAGGACATTGTTGTTCGTCCAAATGGACTGCCAGAGTCACTCATCAAATATGATGGTACTACTACTGTATTTATTTAGCTTGTTTTTTCTTAAAAAAAAGAGTGCTACTAGCTAGCAGATCTTGTTATTTTCAGAAATGAATTTGGTTTCGTATTAAGAGAAAACCATATGTCTGCAGCAAGGCAGAAGGACCAGGCCCGTAGCTCAGTGTCTGAGCTTCTGTTGGCTCTCAAGAACCCACGGTCATTGTCAGAATCAAGTAATAGCACCTTCAAAAGAAAATCACAGGAATCAGTAGGCGCGTTAACGGGTGATGCTACTGGCAAGAGAAGCTCAGAGAGTGGATCTCAACGTACCTCACGCACTGGAGCAAGAAGCTCACTGCAGAAGATCAGCGAAGTACCTGAAGGAGTCAATAAAACTAGAAAATCGGGTCTGTTCTCACTTATGGGGTAAGCTCGTTGATACAAGTTAAAGAGTAGAATTTGAGCATCTCATTTCATGTTCCTGTTGTCTTATTCAATCTGTATGTGCAGTTTACTTGGTATGGGCCATGGAAATGTAGAAAAGAATATGCTGAAACCAAGAGATGAAGATCCGCTACTTGACAGTGATGATGAAAGACCTGAGAGCTTTGATGATGAGCTAAGGAGGAAAGAAATGAGAAGGGGTATAGACTTGGCTACTACACTTGAACGTATCGAGAAGAACTTTGTCATTACTGACCCAAGGTTGCCAGATAATCCTATTGTAAGATTCATCAGGGACCTCCTGTACCTCTTACCCCACTCATCTTTTCATTCATATAGATATTATTTTTTCTTGAATGAGCGTTAATTTTTCTATCGGTGTTTCAGATATTTGCATCCGATAGTTTCTTGCAATTGACTGAATACAGCCGTGAAGAAATATTGGGAAGAAACTGCAGGTGAATGATGATATCACCTTACACATTTATTACGCAATTTCACTTGCATGGCTTTCTAATCTTTAGCAAGTTTTACCTCTTTGTATATTAACGGTTACACAGTGTAGTAAAAATCCTGATATTCAATCTCTATTGCTCTGCATATTTGTAGATTGGTATGTGCTAGTGTTTCATGCAAAAGACTCATGCGTCACTTTCCTGTTGGTCCTCCTCGCAGGTTTCTCCAAGGTCCTGAAACTGATCGTGATACAGTGAGGAAAATTAGAGATGCCATAGATAACCAAACAGAGGTCACTGTTCAGCTGATTAATTATACAAAGAGTGGTATGTTACTCTTCACATGCTTTTGGTGTCGGTGCCATGCAAGAGTATAATGCAATTTCTGTTCAATACTGCTGTTCGCCGAAATGTTTGGCTGAGAAAAAAAATATTTGTATCAGTTACTAATACTAAGATATTTTTGTGTTTAAATGTATCCCTTAATGGTAAATAATCCAGCTAAATTACTTATTGCCGTTTATCACTTCTACAGGTAAAAAGTTCTGGAACCTCTTTCACTTGCAGCCTATGCGTGATCAGAAGGTACTATAACTATGGACATATGGGAAATATTATCCAACTTACTCTATACAATGGAGTTTGCATCTAATTTGAGATGCATCAATTTTGACTGTTGATCAGGGAGATGTCCAGTATTTTATTGGGGTTCAGTTGGACGGAACTGAGCATGTCCGAGATGCTGCTGAAAAAGAGGGTGTCATGCTGGTTCGTATCCATTTTAATTAAATCTAGATATATGGGTCTTCATTCTTCAATGGCTATGATTTTACCAGCGCCAAGAATTTACTTACAAAATTTTGTTAACATCAACCGGCATCACATAATAATGTAATATGATACACCATGGGTAGTCAACTCTAATGCTAGTAAACTTGTGGATTGTTATGCATATGGCATGTTAGTCTTTGAGTCAACATTCTATTCTGTCAAATGCACAAAACATGTTTTTTTAGAAGATGTACAAAACATGTTATGGCAATTTTCTTTAATGGATTTATGTTATTTTTGTGTGGATAAGCCAACTTGACCACTTAATGTTCTATTGACCTTAAATTTTAAATTCGTCAGAACTAACCTGAGTTGTTCATGTTACAGATTAAGAAAACTGCAGAAAATATTGACGAGGCTGCAAAGGAACTTCCAGATGCTAATTTGGTAAGATAAAACTATTATTCCAGCACTTCATCAAATTAGTATAATTTAATGATCAAACAAGTATATGCGTGGAGTTCTGACAGTCATCCATTGCTTTCAGAGGCCGGAGGACTTATGGGCCAACCACTCAAAAGTAGTTTTGCCAAAGCCACATATGAAGGATTCTGCGTCATGGAGAGCCATCCAAAAAGTATGATATAGTTTACCAAACTGCTTTTTGCATGTCATTTTAAAGTCACTGGATGAAACTATCATTATATAAAGAAACTAGAGATTTGGGTGCCTCTCGTTTTGTTCATGGAAATATATACCTACTTCCACCCATGCATTCTGCTTAAGAATTCAGTCCATTACAGAACAGTGATTATATGTCTAATGTAGGAGTATTCTATATTGTCAAAACCAGGGGATCGTTGGAGACGTATATTTGGCATTTCATTGTGATGATCGTGTTACTTCTTGTGTAGGTTTGTGAGGGTGGAGAAAACATTGATCTGAAACATTTCAGGCCTGTAAAACCTTTGGGGTCTGGTGACACTGGAAGGTAAATCCTATCATACTTTTTTTGAAACAGAATTAACTTAAATCTGTATAGTAGCACTGCTTGAGTTCTGTTGCCATCAGGAGTTTTAAATAGTAAACTATGTACATTATTGTTGAAATTGTAGTGTGCACTTGGTGGAGTTGCTAAACACAGGTGAATACTTTGCCATGAAAGCGATGGATAAAAGTGTCATGCTTAATCGCAATAAGGTTTGATTCTTTTTTCACCTTTTGAAATGATAACAACATTAATTATCAAAGGAAAATGTAGTTCACTTGTATAGTTCTACTTATGCTCATTGTTTCATTTTTCTGATAACATTATAATGTCTCTAGGTCCATAGAGCTACTGCTGAACGACAAATCCTTGATATGTTGGACCACCCATTCCTTCCAACATTGTATGCATCATTTCAGGTCTGTTCATCAATATAAGGAAGCAAATTTATTATAGATCACAGTGTACTTGTTCATGTGTAATCATCTTGATGAGTAAGCTTGTCTAGTCGCTAACATTTAACATAGGTCCAAGTTTGAATATAAATTTAAGCTCATTTGAGAAGAAACACACTAGGCTCAAGTTTTTTGTCTAAACCCTACCATAGCAGCCCTGGCTAGGCCTGGGAATGGTTTGGACTCAAACTTCAATTTTGGATCAGTTTTCCTATTGGACTCTTTTGGTTTGGATAAAATGGGCCGAGTTCCTAATGTAAGTTGGTTTGATTTAGGTTTTTCTTATTATTGGTTTGGTTTGGTTCGGTTTGGTCACAGACCAAACAATCCCAAACTATTGCAACCCACGGACTAAGAACCAAATCGGCCACCAGCTTCTCCTCCTCACGGTTCACACGTAATGGCAATGTCCTCTCGTCGTTACTGCTCAGACCACGGATACAGCGGCGTGGCGGAACCAAAACTACCGTCTATGGGCTCGGGTCGTGGTCGTGCACCAGGAATATCAGAACGGACTGAGGGCTGTGTGTAGAGCAGGTATCGGCTTAGAGCATCTACAAGAGTTTGCATATAGTGATAAATATAATCTCTCAAACGTTTGCACATAGTGATAAATATAATCTCTCAAACGTTTGCACATAGTGACCGGACACTTCTCAAATTAGCACAACTGCATCCGGACAACTCATACTAGATTCCCAAATCCACAAAAGCATGCAAACAATAAAACCTACTCCCTTCGTTCCTAAATATAAGTCATTTTAGAGATTCCATTACGGACTACATACAGAGCAAAATGAGTGAATGTACACTCTAAAATACGTCCATATACATATGTAGTTTCTATTGAAATCTCTAAAAAAAACTTATATTTAGGAACGCGGGAAGTACGTACTACATAGATGATCTAGTTACTCCTCGTCGGAGATGTCGACAATCTTCGTGCGTGGCTCCGACAGCATGGGCGGCAGCTGTAGCTCCGACGCCTATGGCTGCTCCGCTCTGGCCTCATCCTGGATGGACTCCAGGCTGGCCTGCTACTCCGCCATCTCCGCGGCTTGGGCAATGGTGAACTCCGCCTCCGCCTCCGCCACATTGAACCCGGAGGAGGCTGGTCCGCCTCGTCCTCCTCCCGATCCGCCACCTCCATCGGCCCCGGCAGCGGCTCTCCCTCCTCCTCCTTCTCCGGCTCCGTCAAGTCCAGAGGCATCCCGGCAGCGATGCGGGCGGCGCGCCTTGCCTGGACCGCCTCCGTGATCTGCCTCCGGTGCTCCGGCGTGAGCATAGCGTACGTGTGATCAGCCGCCGGACCATGGCGATGCCGAAGAGCGTGGGATAGCGGAGGAGAGGAGGCGGGCGGGCTCGGGTGGCGGCGCAGAGAAGGAGGAGGTGGGTGGGCTAGGGTTGGGGGATGCTGGCCGGCTTAAATAGCCGGATTTGGCCTCGGGCGGCGAACCGAAGCGGCGCCACCCGTTGTTCTCACCGTGACGACGAAGGAGGCATCCGACAGACCTCCGAGTTTCCGGGCGAGTCTGCGTGGGCCCCTATCGTCAGTCCTACGTGGTGGACGCGCCCGGGCGCCTCATATCCGCCTTATATTTGGGCTAGATATGATGGATGTCGGTCAGCTCGAGCGTTTAAGGCCCGTTTGAGGCGCCTGTCTGGGTAAAAAATTCGTGACCGGGCAGCCTGCCCGAGCGTATGAGGCGGGTTTGGGATCCCCGGTTATAGATGCTTTTAGAGGCAAGCATCTGGTCGACGTCCGCTTTTCTGCTCCGTCTGGATACAACAGTTGGCCTCCGCCTCCGACAGAAATGAATTGAGGATTGCCTAGCTGCTTCGCCTGTAGATCCGCGTCACCCGTGCCTGCCACATCCTCACGTTTTTTGGATCGGTCAGTGACCGGGTCGTCCGCCCGGGCATTTAAGGGGGTTTAAGGCTTCCCATCACGCATTTGTGAGTATGGTGAATCCATTTGTTCTAGGTATGGTGAATCCGTTTGTGAGTGTGTGGCTAGCTTTAGAATCCACATGCACGCACGAATGTTTCGTTGGTCGCGCATTTTATTTTAAGAACGACAGCGATGGAAATTAGTAGGCATGCGGCAGCAGCTAACCACCAGCCCGACGCCTCTCTTACGGCAGTAATCAGACACTGGACACGTCCATGGTTTGAAACGCCGGGTACAAACTGTATACAGAGAATGGTCTGGATGGGTTTGGATTGAAAACATGTACAGTTTGGATTGGTTTGGATTGCACCGCTTGCTGTTTGGTCTAATCTGGTTTGGTTGCTGGACTTATACACATATGGATTGGGCTGGGTTTAGTCTGGATTACAAACTATTCCCAGGTTTAGCCTTGGCTCGCAATCCAATGGCCTTCTATCATGTTTTGGACAGAGGGCGGTGATGGGGTTAGAAAGAGGCTGTCTTCATTGACGCGATGACTTTTCATGTTCTACAATCTAGTGACATTTTTGTTTCTGCTTAAATATTGCAGACAAAGACACATATATGTCTCATTACAGATTACTACCCTGGCGGGGAGCTCTTTCTGCTCCTAGATAGGCAACCTCTGAAGGTTTTGCGGGAAGATGCAGTCAGGTCATAATTCAAGCTGTTTATTATTCTTAGATCTGGTCGGGTGATTTCTGACATAAGATACTGATCACAGTCACAGGCGTGTCACTCCATTGTTTTGGGGTTTTGTCTACTCTAGATGTTGTACAAGAGGCCGTATTTAACATTTTTCATGATTGGAACAGGTTCTATGCAGCTGAAGTTGTCATTGCACTTGAATACTTGCATTGTCAAGGTATAACCCCCAATATACCAATGAAACTCCCTTTGATTGTGCTACATCACAGCATTGTTGTTAATGGCAATTATGTCCACCTTTCAAATGCATATGCCTTCAGTAAGGAGTTAGCTGTTGCAGCATATTTTCTGTAAGGCCTTAAAAGCAATGTTTCCTTACCCAAATAAAAAAGAGCCGGCATAATACAGGTTGGGATTTCTACTGCTTATAAGGTGTCATGTTTACCCTTGTTTAATATTATTTATATCCTCAGGTATAATCTACCGAGACTTGAAGCCAGAGAATATCTTACTTCATAGAGACGGGCACATATCCCTGACAGACTTTGATTTATCTTGCCTGACATCTTGCAGACCGCAGGTAAAAAGACACTAAATTTGATTTGAAAAAAAATTAACTTAATTTTGAAGCTCTTTCTCTTTCAACAAATAAATCATAAAACTGCATATAGTTTTTATGTATTGCTGGCCCTAAAAAGGGAAGGTTGACTTCAGTATATTCATAGGTTATGTGAGGTGAAGTAATTATCTGTTCCTGTTTTGGTAGGTCTTTCTTCCAGAAGAAGGTAATAAGAAAAGTAGGAGGAAAAGCAGGAGTTCACCCATATTTTTTGCGGAACCTATGCGAGCATCCAATTCATTTGTTGGTACAGAGGAGTACATCGCACCTGTATGTACTTTCTCTTGGTTTTTTTGTTCATTCTGCACAGTGTTTGCAACATATCTTGTTTTCCTGTATTTTTGTGTGTGCATAATGTAGAGTATTTAATTCTGATACTGGTCCTTGTGTTGCAGGAAATTATTACCGGAGCTGGCCATACAAGTGCTGTTGATTGGTGGGCGCTAGGTACATACCTCCTCCACTAACTATGCAGTTTCTTTGTACATGTGTTATACGCTAATTCTAATGAAGTCATTTGGTGATGCAGGGATTCTTCTGTATGAAATGCTGTATGGTTACACACCCTTCAGAGGTAAAACCAGGCAAAGAACCTTTGCCAACATCCTACACAAGGACATCAGATTTCCCGCGAGCGTATCGGTACGGTAATTTAGAAAGCAGCCAGCATATATTCCTATATTTTCTGAAGAAAATTTTGGTTGACACGGAAAGTTTACTCGGTTGTCCGTGGGTGCTGAGCAGGTGAGCCTCCCAGCGAGGCAGCTGATCTACAGGTTGCTGCACCGGGATCCTGCGAATAGAATGGGATCGTATGAGGGATCGAACGAGATAAAACAACACCCGTTCTTCCGCGGCATCAACTGGGCTCTTGTGCGCGGCACGGTAATGAATGCTCACTCCATTATTAAGCCTAGCTACCTACCAATACCAAGCATTTGTGATCTTCTTCTAAAGATGACACAGATGTTTTATGCATGTTCGATAGAAGAAAACCAAAAACGAAATTTGTTCAGTCTTAATTAGCTAGCTAAATAATGGTTGGGTGACTGATTTGTTTTGTGTGTGGAACTGGCGTGGTGCAGGCTCCTCCAAAGATGGACGCTCCACTGTTTTCGGACGACGTGGGCAAGGGAATGGGCGATGCCGCTGCTGCTGATAATCACACCGACATGTTCTGAACGAAGAAGGTGGATGGACAGACAGAGATGCCAAAGATGTATCTTGGCCGCGCTAGCTCAATCATGCGTGTTTTGCTGGCTGTTTTTGCTGTTCGTACTCGTACTTAGGACGGTAGGAGATGTAATAAGCGCTGGAGTTGTTGAGCGCAACGTAGTAATCCTGTATCGGGATCATATTAAATGAGCAATTAAGATGCATATATGCGTGCATCCAGTGATGGATGGAGGTTCTCAAAAGAAAAATGATGGATGGAGTATTGTTGTTGAAGAAACGGAATTGGGAGGTGGTGCATCGTCTTCCAACAATTACCAGGAGGAGATGCAGGAGCAGCGACGGAGGGCCCTGCCGAAGCTGCCGTCTCGGCCGGCCGGCCGCCATGTCGACCTGGCTGACCGCCGCGTCGCCTGCTGAGACGAGTTATAAGAAGGGTTCGAAGGAGTAGATTTAAGAGCAACTCTAGCCGCTTCCAGGGTCTATAGAGGGGTAAAATTTTGGTTTTTCTCCTCTATGGAACTTCTAAAATCTACTCCCTTCGTCTCATAATATAAGAACGTTTTTGACACTACATCTTTTATACTCCCTCCGTTCCTAAATATAGGATGTATAGTTTTTGGCGCGGAAATTAAAGAACACACGTGGAGGGAAAATTTCACAAGTTTTGGGCTAGATTACACCTGACTAATTGGCATGAGAAAATAGAGGAGCTTGCCTAGTATAAGGAAATGTAATAAAATCCCAAAAAAAGTTATCCAAACGAGTGGTGCACAATACACCTTATATTTCGGACTTTTTCTTAAAAATCTATACACCTTATATCAAGGAACAGAGGGAGTATTATGAAACCTTTATAGAACACTATAACTGAACTCTTAAAATCTACTCCCTTTGTCCCATAATATAAGAGCATTTTTTACACTACGCCTCTTATATTATGGGACGGAGGGAGTATATGGGAGTAAAAAATTTACTCCGGCGAAAATCCTCCCCAAGCCGCCAAAATATACTCCGCCCGCACGGTTGAGTACTTGCCTGCTTCTTTCTCCCGCCCTTGCGGCTGCGTCCTTCCCACCGTCGCCACTCCCACGCCACCGTCGCCACCAATGACCGCCCTTGTCATCGGAATGGGTAGCCAAAACCCTTCTGTCACCCCGTCGGCTTGTTGCCGGAAACCACCCCCGCGGCGCCTCTCGCGTCGAAAAAGAGGCTGGGGATGAAAAATCTCCACCGGCCACGTGCACTGTCTCCAACCGCGACAAAGGCCGTCGGGGTGGCGACTGCCTCTCCGGCAATGGTCGCGGTGTCGGCCCTCACCGAGGAGGCCGCGAAGAAGAAGAAGAAGCCACTTCGGTCCCCCATCCACGTCTGACACCTCATGCAGCGTCTTTGGCCACCCCTACGACCACTGTTTCGGCACGCCCGGCCGCCGCAGCTGGCAAGAAGGGTCACGGGCGCCAAGTGCTAGAGGAAATGGCAATAAGGTAAAAAAAACTATTTTACATTCCGTCCAATGAATTTGACGGTGATTTTGGTGGCTAATGATGACGGAGTTTGTTGTTTTTGTTGTCATAGTGTGGAGATGAACATGGCTGAATTCTTGGCATCTTTGGAGTCCTCAGCTACGATGGGGCTAGATGATCTCAATTACAATTTGATTTTGGATCATTCGGTGGTTGCCGAAGAGGAGATGGAAGAAGAGGAGGTGACCCATGAAGAACATGTCGGATTCAGGGCTCCGCAGACCCAAGAAAGGTTCGAACTCTGGTGCGTGTGCGAAGAACTCAACCCCTACAGCCAACCAGCCCGTCGCCCCCCACAGCCTAGCTCGATGAATAAGGAATAAGATTGTGACGCCCTCGATTCAATCATACACTAATCATGCATGCAAATGTGTACGATCAAGATCAAGGACTCACGGGAAGATATCACAACACAACTCTAGACACAAATTAAAATAATACAAGCTTTATATTACAAGCCATGGGCCTCGAGGGCTCGAATACATAAGCTCGAAAGCACAAGAGTCGTGAAGCAACAATATCTGAGTACGGACATAAGTTAGACAAGTTTGCCTTAAGAAGGCCAAAGACAAAAGCATCTACGATCAAAAGGCAAGGCCTCCTGCTGCTGGAGCCTCCTAACTACTCCCGGTCGTCTGCGGCCTCCATGTAGTAGTAAGCATCGACGGTGGCATCGGCTCCTGGCTCCGACATCTGGTTGCATCAACCGAAAGAAGAAGAAAGGGGAAAGGGAAGCAAAGCAACCGTGAGTACTCATCCAAAGTACTGCAAGCAAGGATCTACACTACATATGCAACATTATCAAAGGAAGGTCAGATATGTGGATGGGCTGCAAATGCGAGAATAGAGGGAGAACCTAGTCCTATTGAAGACTAGCATCTTCCTAAAACCACCATCTTGCAGCAAACAGGAGGGAGTAGAGTAGCATAAAGTAAAGTAGCAGTGGTGTTATCAACCTCGCCGGAGATCCTTTCTCGACTCCTGCGAGAAAGAAATCCCGAGCCATACTATCCAGATTATCATCACAATCCATTACTCATCACCATCCAATTCTCATCACAAGTATCCAGTTCTAGTTGTATCGATCGATACAACTCCAAGTGTCCGTTACCGTAGGACAGGCTATCGATAGATGTTTTCTTCCTGCAGGGTGCACCAACTTACCCACCACGCCGCTTAACTCGGTCGGACACACTTTTACGGGTCATGCCCGGCCTCGGCCAAACAATACGCGCAACCCGACCTAAGCTTAATAGAGAGGCCAGCACGCGGACTAAACCTATGCCCCGGGGGTCATGGGCCATCTCCCGAACTCCTGCGACGTTATGAGGGCGGCGGTGAGCAGACCTAGCTACCTCCCTAAAAAGCGGGAGCTTACCGGTCCAACCCGGCGCGCGCCGCCGGCCGACGCCTATTAAGCTTCGGCTGATGTATACGACACGTAACGCCCATACTATGCCCACGTGATGGTTAGTGCTATCGTGCCGAGGCCCCTTGGATCAAATATCCAAATCGTAGTGGATTAGGAACGCACGGTAACAAGCGAGACTCACGAAGATGTGACCCGTTGCCCGTCTCGAGGACTTGCGGCAAGGGCTAGGAATGCCCGCCACGCCTCGTAATTATCTCACGGGCACCCTCCAGTCAACCCGACTCCACATCACTGCAATTAAGCTCGCGGGCACCCTTCGTGGTCGACCGTCTTTAGTAACATGGCTCGATGTAAAGTCATAGTAATCATAGTAACTGTGTGTCTAAACATCAAGGGGAAAGCCCGAGGAATCACCCCCGGTGAATTCCACTCAATATAATCATCAAGGTGTACGTAAGAGGATTCACCCTCGAGGTCCACACTTGAGGGTTGCACTGACAGTCGTATCGAAGTGGTTAAAGAGGAAATCACCCTCGATGACCACGACCGAATGACTACACTACAGGGTTAACACGAGAAGTGCTGAAGAGGTCTCACCCTCGGTACTCGATAGTAACCCAGTAGTGTCGAACAACTAAGGGAAAAGTGATGTGCGGTGCGGGCCTGGTCTTGATCCGTTGATCGGGTCTTCAATGATGAAGCGAGGCAACAAGGACAAGGTGGGGGTCATTGATGGGTCACTAACCAACCTATACTAAGCGATTCAGATAAGCGGTAGGTAACAATAGCGAGTTACAATAAGCAGGCTATGCAAAGCGAAATAGGAGCAAACAATAACAAGAGCAAAATCTAATGCAAGCATGAGAGAATGGAATGGGCGATATCGGGATGATCAAGGGGGCTTGCTGGTTGCTCACGCAAGGAGGGGTCATCGTCGGCGTAGTCGATCACGAAGCGACATCGGTCTCGGGTCTATCGGAGAGAAGAGGAGGAAGAAAAAGTAAATATAAAGCAAACATAGCATCACAAAGCATAACGTGGCAATATGATGTGCCGGGTGTGACCTAACGTAAGGCTACACGATAAAGGTGAAGGGGGAATTCAACCGGGAATGTATTCCCGGTTCTGGACCCGTGTCAGACAGATGACCGGAGGGGGAATGTTCCATGTTCAGCATGCTAGAGGCATGTGACAGATGAACGGACCGCGTATTCGGATTCGTTGGATTTTTCTGAGCAACTTTCATATAGAAAACATTTTCATCCGAGTTACGGTTTATTTTAAATGATTTTCTAAAGTTTAAAGGATTTTTTAAATTTATTTAAATCGAATTATAAATAGTGAGATGTTCTTTTAAACTCAGCAGGGGGCTAGTCACACTCAATGACATGTGGGGTCAAGGAGCTGGGTTGACTCAGTCAACACGTTTACTAGACAACCAATGAACAATGTGTTGGGCCCTACTTGTCATTGACACAAACTATTAATTAGGCTTAAAAAAAGGAAGCCACATGTCATCTGTACTTAGACTATTCTAGCCATTAATTAACACCTAGTAGTACTAATCTAAGCAAGGGCCGGCCACTACTCCGGCCACGTGCACGACACGCACACAGGACACACAAGTTAGTAGGCTAGGAGTTATTAACATAAGATGTCATTTTTATGAATTTTGTAGGATTTAATCCAGGCGACTTTTGGATTTGGTCCAATGGAGAGAATTGAACCCTGTCAAGTGTACTACACGCCCATATAAATATTTCCCATAATAAATATTGCTTTGCTGTTGTTTTGCAGCTACACAAAGGGCTAATCAGTGTTACAGCAGCAGAGCTAGCCAGCGCTACAGTAACATTCAGCAGCTACAGTAGTATTAAGCAAAGCAGCAGCGACAGGAGCTCGGCGACGCGAGCGGGGCACAGCGGCCGGCCGAAACGCGGGCAGCGCGGGCGCGGGACTCGGCCAAGAGCAGCTGGGCACGCACGAGCGTGGCCTGGTGAGCAGCAATACGCAGCAACAGCAGACTGTGACGGTCTCGGGCGAGCTCGAGGTTGAGTGCAGGGGAGCACGGCAAGGCGAGTTGGGGGCGGAGTTGGCCTCCTGGGTGTGTGCCAAGCACATCTACGTGCTCGGTTGAGCCGAACAGCGACGACGACGGGCACGGCCGCGGAGGCGAGCTCCGGACACGGCGGGCAGCTAGGCTACGGGCGCGGAAAAGATGCGCGAAGAGAGGGGAAGAAGCGGCGCTCACCGGGTGGCTCAAGTTGGCCGGCGAAAGATTAGGAGCGCAGAGGCGAGGTGGATCGACGCGGTTCCAGCGGCGTCGGTCGAAGGAAGGGCGTGAGGCGATGGAGGAGTTGCGCTGCTCCCCGTGACGAAGTAGAGTGCCACGGCGAAGGAGTCGAGGTCGCTGGAGCTCCTGAACCGTCGCAGATGATGGGTGGGCGCGGTGGCATGGCAGCAGGCAGCCCGTCGACGAGAGACGGATCTGGAGGAGGGAAGAGGCGGAGAGAGCAAGGGGAGTGAAGAGCGAGTGGGGGGTCGCGTGGCGCCCTTATCCCCTCCCGGCGTCGGCGTGGCAGCGCGGGGAGGTGCGCCCGGTCCGACGGGGACGAACGGGAGCACCCCGGTCGGCTGTACAGGGAAAGGAGGCGACCGACGGAGTTAGGTGGGCTGGCTGGGTGGGAGTGAGCCGAGGCCCAAGGGGAGCCAGGGGGTTTTCCCATTCCTTTTATCTTTATCTTTTCCTTTTTTTTCTTTTTACAGAAAAAAATGTTATGCAATAATTGAGCTGCCAAAAGGAGTTCTGAAAAATGTGGGACTTGGCCAAATAAATACATTACTATATTTGGCACCTGCCACAAACAGTTTGGGAGGAGTTTGAAATGATTTGAATTTTTCACAATTGGAAAAGCATTTAAAAATGCTGATTTGGAACTGCTTTAATTCCTAGTGGAAATTAGCTATCTCAAATAGCACGACACTGGGTGTGTTACAAAGATGGACCCAGCAGTTTACCCAGGTTCGGGCCACCTTGCGGTGTAAGACCCTACTCCTGCTTTGTGATGGATTTGCCTCACAAGGGGCTGAGGATGAACTAGTACAAGGGAAGAACAACCTCGCGAGGTTGTTATGGTGTGGGTGTGAGTTGATGAGGTTTCGATGATCGGATCGAGGATCCCCTCTCTTGGTGGTGGCTAGCCTATACTTATAGTGGCCTTGGTCCTCTTCCCTCAAAATGAAGGCGGGAAGGGATCCCATAGTGGCCAATTTGAAAGGGGACAAGTAGTACATCTTATCCTGACAAAAAATGGTCGTCCTGGCGGTCTTGGTCTCGTTGCACGGGAATGGAAACCTTTGGCAGATTCCTCGGGACCCCACGCATGTGCTTGCCTCCTTAGCACCAAAGAGGAAACCTGCTCCTCTGCGCCCACTGGCGCCCTCCTGGCCTTGGTTGTCATGGCTTGTGTCACCGCAACCTCATGAGGTTGACACCCGCATAGAAATCTCTGCTCCTCAGGAGGCGGCCTGGGGAGGCCACTCCCTCCGGGGGTCTTGGCGTCGTCCGCCTCATGAGGCTTTGCCCCTCACGAGGGTCTTGTCTTCAAGATGTTGTAGATGGGCCACACCAGGCCGTCGATGAAGCCATGCCATGGGCCGCAGGAAGGCAAGTTTGGGTACCCTGGTTCCCAGAACGCCGACAGTAGCCCCCGGGCCCAAGGTGCGCTCGGACTTGGCTTCGAGGCGAAGCCAAAGGGCAAGGGCGAAGTGCCATGGGCCCCAATTGCCTGCAGACCGAGTCGATGTGTGGCGCTTGATGAGACGTGGGCGTCTCCACTTCCCCACATCGCCTCGGCAACTGCCCGGCTTGACAACTGCATGCTGAATGTAGAAAAGCCATCATTTGCCCGGAGCGTGAGAGGCCAACGGTTGGCCTTCCTCCGGCTATAGATGGGGTGGGGGCAGAGCCCCCAGCCCATCTTCATCTTCTCGTCGTTCGCTCCTTCTTCTTCCTCTTCGCCCCGCCATCTTGCCAGGGCGTCCATGGCGCCAGTGAGGAGGCTTTCCGCCGCAGAGAAGGGAAAGGCCCCCAAGGAGGGACCGGACTCTCCGCCGCCCAAGAGGGGCCGCGGCCGTCCCCGCGAGTATGCCGCGACGCTGACGGTGGCTCCTCGAGGGCGTGGGTGCACCCCCTCGAAGGTCGGCACCGCCTCCGGCAGCCGTGGGGGTGCCCCTACTCGTAGCGGAAGTTGTCGCGGCCGGGGCAGCCGCGGTGAAGAGGGAAGGCGCGCAGCAGCCGTCAGGCCACCGTGCCTGCGGTCCCACTCGGCTGACGCGTCCTCTGGGCGGAAAGGCCCACATGCGTATGGTTCCAGCTCCCACGCTTCTTCGCGGGCGCACTGCTGGCCAGAGGACCTGGTGGCCTCTGGCTGCAGGCCAATGGCTACTGCTACAGGGCCTCGTGGGTGGAGGTCGAGGTCACCACCGCCAGCAACGTGTTCCTGAACCGGGGGTGGCAGCCATTTGCCTGCGCACGCGGACTGCAAAGGAGGTGTACCCTCCACTTCAGGTATGATGGCGTGGAGACTCTCTACGTCAGGGTCTTTGGGGAGGACGGCCGACGCCTGGGGTGCTTCCAGAGAGTGACGGTGACGGCGACGATGTCCACCCCTCTGAAGACGACGGCCGGAGGGGCGACATCATCTCCGGCGGTGAGCTTGCCCTTGGCGACGGTCGTGATGCCTCTAGTGGCGGCGGCTCCTCTTCTGGGGAGAGCACGAGCGACGGCGACTACAACAAGCCGCCACGCCGCCGAGCTCGGACCAGGGAGGGGGACGAGCCGCCTTGCCCCCATGAAGCGGGAGGAGGACTCCTACTGAGTGCGGGCGTTGCTGGAGCCGAGTCTCAAGAGCCATTGTAGTTGTGCGACTGCTTTTGCTTCTTTCTTTGTCCTGCATCAAAAAGTGGAAGGCCCTGTCAGGGCGTGTAATGGACCAAGGCGCTTGCGCCATTATGCTATTGTTTTTATATTGCCTCCTGATATTCATGTAGCCGCTGATTGTGATTGGGATGACTTTGCTTGGTGCCCTTGCGGTAGACTTCTGTGCCATGAGAGTGAGCTTCTCCGAAGCTTGGGTTTCCTGCGCGCCCCTTGCTTTGGAGAGGTCCTCCAGATGCTTCCTTCTTGAGGACTCGGGAGTCCTCAAGCCTCGGGAGGCACCCTGCAGCTGCGGCATTAGGGGACCTCCAGAGATGCCATACCTCGAGCGTGGGCCGGTTGCCGCTGGCACGCCACGTCATGATGCCCTGGGGCATGGACTCAGGAGGGCGTGCGTGCCCGTTGGCTCGTTTAAGAGCATCGCATGAGGATAAAGATGCCAAAGGCTAGGACACTGAGGCTTTGGTGAGGTGTGTTCGCGGGCAGGCCCTGGCGGACACACCGTGCACAGCCCCCGCGCGCGAGACGCGCGAGGGAGAGCAACGGGCAACTGTCACTCTCCCTATGGCAAGACCTAAAAGAGCGAATGATGTGAGGAGAATTTTTTTTCCAACCCTCTCAAATAGAAGACGCAAAAATTTCAAATTTCATTTCAAGAAGTTGCAAATCAGCTACACAAGGCAACCAAAAGAACAACCGCGTCCGGCACCTACACTAGTTCTGGTCTTCCCGCCAGCGTGGAGAATGGGGCCTCCATTAGGACGTGGGTGGGAGCCCCCGTGAGGCCCAGGCGCGGCACTCAGGAGACTCCGGGGCGTGTACAACCCCAACTCATTATTACATGAGAGTTTTGAAGGAAATATGCCCTAGAGGCAATAATAAAGTTGTTATTTATATTTCCTTATATCATGATAAATGTTTATTATTCATGCTAGAATTTTATTAACCGGAAACTTATTACATGTGTGAATACATAGACAAACAGAGTGTCACTAGTATGCCTCTACTTGACTAGCTCGTTAATCAAAGATGGTTAAGTTTCCTAGCCATAGACATGAGTTGTCATTTGATTAACGGGATCACATCATTAGAGAATGATGTGATTGACAAGACCCATCCGTTAGCTTAGCACGATGATCGTTTAGTTTCTTGCTATTGCTTTCTTCATGACTTATACATGTTCCTATGACTATGAGATTATGCAACTCCCGAATACCGGAGGAACACTTAGTGTGCTATCAAACGTCACAACGTAATTAGGTGATTATAAAGATGCTTCACAGGTGTCTCCAATGGTGTTTGTTGAGTTGGCATAGATCGAGATTAGGATTTGTCACTCTGATTGTCGGAGAGGTATCTCTGGGCCCTCTCAGTAATGCACATCACTATAAGCCTTGCAAGCAATGTGACTAATGAGTTGGTTGCGGGACGATGCATTATGGAACGAGTAAAGAGACTTGCCGGTAACGAGATTGAACTAGGTATTGAGATACCGATGATCAAATCTCGGGCAAGTAACATACTGATGACAAAGGGAACAACGTATGTTGTCATGCGGTTTGACCGATAAAGATCTTCGTAGAATATGTGGGATCCAATATGAACATCCAGGTTCCGCTATTGGTTATTGACCGGAGATGAGTCTCGGTCATGTCTACATAGTTCTCGAACCCGTAGGGTCCGCACGCTTAACGTTCGATGACGATCGGTATTATGAGTTTATGCGTTTTGATGTACCGAAGGTTGTTCGGAGTCCCGGATGTGATCACGGACATGACGAGGAGTCTCGAATGGTCGAGACATAAAGATTGATATATTGGAAGGCTATGTTTGGACACCAGAATGGTTCCGGATGAGTTCGGGCATTTTCCGGAGTACCGGGAGGTTACCGGAACCCCCTGGGGAGTCAATGGGCCTTATTGGGCCTTAGTGGAAAAGAGGAGGAGGCGGCCAGGTGGAGGGCGCCCCCCAAGCACAATCTGAATTGGGGTGGGGGCCGCCCCCTTTCCTTCTCTCCCTCTCCCTCTTCCTTCTTCTCCTACTCCAACTAGGAAGGGGGGAAACCTACTCCTACTGGGAGTAGGACTCCCCCCCCTTGGGCGCACCCTATGACGGCCGGCCCTCTCCTCCTCCCCTCCTTTATATACGGGGGAGGGTGGCACCCCATAGACACACAAGTTGACAGTTGTCTTAGCCGTGTGCGGTGCCCCCCTCCACAGATTTCCACGTCGGTCATATCGTTGCAGTGCTTAGGCGAAGGCGTGCGCCGGTAACTTCATCATCATCGTCACCACGCCGTCGTGCTGATGAAACTCTCCCTCGGCCTCAGCTGGATCAAGAGTACGAGGGACGTCGCCGAGCTGAACGTGTGCAGATTGAGGAGGTGCCGTGCGTTCGGTACTTGATCGGTTGGATCGCGAAGACGTTCGACTACATCAACCGTGTTACTTAACGCTTTCGCTTTCGGTCTACGAGGGTACGTGGACACACTCTCCTGCTCGTTGCTATGCATCACATAGATAGATCTTGCGTGATCGTAGGTAAATTTTTTGAAATACTGCGTTCCCCAAGAGTGGCATCCGAGCCAGCTCTATGCGTAGATGTTATATGCATGAGTAGAACACAAGTGAGTTGTGGGCGATACAAGTCATACTGCTTACCAGCATGTCATACTTTGGTTCGGCGGTATTGTTGGATTAAGCGGCCCGGACCGACATTACGCGTACGCTTATGCGAGACTGGTTCTACCGACGTGCTTTGCACACAGGTGGCTGGCGGGTGTCAGTTTCTCCAACTTTAGTTGAATCGAGTGTGACTACGCCCGATGATAACCCACAAGTATAGGGGATCGCAACAGCTTTCGGGGGTAGAGTATTCAACCCAAATTTATTGATTCGACACAAGGGGAGCCAAAGAATATTCTCAAGTATTAGCAGCTGAGTTGTCAATTCAACCACACCTGGAAACTTAGTATCTGCAGCAAAGTGTTTAGTAGCAAAGTAATATGATAGTAGTGGTAACGGTAACAAAAGAGCAATGAAGGCAAAAGTAATATTTTTGGTATTTTGTAGTGATTGTAACAATAGCAACGGGAAAGTAAATAAGCGTAAACCAGTATATGGAAAGCTCGTAGGCATTAGATCGGTGATGGATAATTATGCCAGATGCGGTTCATCATGTAACAGTCATAATATAGGGTGACACAGAACTAGCTCCAATTCATAATGTAATGTAGGCATGTATTCCGAATATAGTCATACGTGCTTATGGAAAAGAACTGGCATGACATCTTTTGTCCTACCCTCCCATGGCAGCGGGGTCCTAATGGAAACTAAGGGAAATTAAGGCCTCCTTTTAATAGAGAACCGGAACAAAGCATTAGCACATAGTGAATACATGAACTCCTCAAACTATGGTCATCACCGGGAGTGGTCCCGATTATTGTCACTTCGGGGTTGTCGGATCATAACACATAGTAGGTGACTATAGACTTGCAAGATAGGATCAAGAACTCACATATATTCATGAAAACATAATAGGTTCAGATCCAAAATCATGGCACTCGGGCCCTAGTGACAAGCATTAAGCATAGCAAAGTCATAGCAACATCAATCTCAGAACATAGTGGATATTAGGGATCAAACCCTAACAAAACTAACTCGATTACATGATAGATCTCATCCAACCCATCACCGTCCAGCAAGCCTACGATGGAATTACTCACGCACGGCGGTGAGCATCATGAAATTGGTGATGGAGGATGGTTGATGATGACGACGGCGACCGAACGGACTCCAGATCAGCCCTCCCGAGAGGTTTTAGGGCTTGGCGGCGGCTCCGTATCGTAAAACGCGATGATTTCTTCTCCCTTACTTTTTCTCCCTGAAAGCAAATATATAGAGTTGGAGTTGGTGTCGGAGGAGCTCCAGGGGGCCCACGAGGTAGGGGGCGCGCCCTAGGGGGGGCCCCACCCTCGTGGACAGGGTGTGGGCCCCCTGGTCTTCATCTTTGGCAAGGATTTTTTTATTATTTTAGCTAGACGTTCCGTGGAGTTTTAGGTCATTCCGAGAACTTTTGTTTTCTGCACATAAAACAACATCATGGCAATTCTGCTGAAAACAGCGTCAGTCCGGGTTAGTTCCATTCAAATCATACAAGTTAGAGTCCAAAACAAGGGCAAAAGTGTTTGGAAAAGTAGATACTACGGAGACGTATCAACTCCCCCAAGCTTAAACCCTTGCTTGTCCTCAAGCAATTCAGTTGACAAACTGAAAGAGAAAGAAAAACTTTTACAAACTCTGTTTGCTCTTGTTGTTGTAAATATATCAAGTCAGCATTCAAGTTTTCAGCAAATATCATGACTAACCACATCTGCAATAATTCTCAGGTCTCATGATTACTCATATCAATAGCATAATCAACTAGCGAGCGATAATAATAAATCTCGGATGACAACACTTTTTCAAAACAATCATAATATGATATAACAAGATGGTATCTCGCTAGCCCTTTCTGAGACCGCAAAACAAACATGCAGAGCACTTTTAAAGATCAAGGACTGACTAGACATTGTAATTCATGGTAAAAGAGATCCAATCATAGTCATACCCAATATAAATTAACAATAATGAATGCAAATGACAGCTGCGCTCTCCAGCTAGTGCTCTTTAATAAGAGGGTGATGACTCAACATAAAAGTAAATAGATAGGCCCTTCGCAGAGGGAAGCAGGGATTTGTAGAGGTGCCAGAGCTCTGTTTTAAAATAGAGATAAATAATATTTTGAGCGGTATACTTTCACTGTCAACATAACAACTAAGAGATGGCGATATCTTCCATGCCACACACATTATAGGCGGTTCCCAAACAGAATGGTAAATTTTGTACTCCCCCTCCACCAACAAGCATCAATCCATGGCTTGCTCGAAACAACGAGTGCCTCCAACTAACATCAGGTCCGAGGGGGAGTTTTGTTTGCAATTAATTTTGATTTAGTTTGCATAAAGCATGGGACTGGGCATCCCAGTGACCAGCCATTTTCTCGTGAGTGAGGAGCAGAGTCCACTCCAATTGAGAATAACCCGCCTAACATGGAAGATAAGGGCAGCCATGGTTGATACATGAGCTATTCGAGCATACAAAATAGAATGTTTATTTGAAGGTTTAGAGTTTGGCACATACAAATTTACTTGGAACGGCAGTTAGATACCGCATATAGGAAGGTATGGTGGACTCATGTGGAATAACTTTGGGGTTTAAGGGATTGGATGCACAAGCAGTATTCCCGCTTAGTACAAGTGAAGGCTAGCAAAAGACTGGGAAGCGACCAACTAGAGAGCGACAACAGCCATGAACATGCATTAAAATTAATAAACATTGGATGCAAGCATGAGTAGGATATAATCCACCATGAACATAAATATCGTGAAGGCTATGTTGATTTTGTTTCAACTACATGCGTGAACATGTGCCAAGTCAAGTCACTTAAATCATTCAAAGGAGGATACCACCCCATCATACCACATCATAACCATTTTAATAGCATGTTGGCACGCAAGGTAAACCATTATAACTCATAGCTAATCAAGCATGGCATAAGCAACTATGATCTCTAATTGTCATTGCAAACATGTTTATTCATAATAAGCTGAATCAAGAACGATGAACTCATCATATTTACAAAAACAAAAGAGGTCGAGTTCATACCAGCTTTTCTCATCTCAATCAGTCCATCATATATCATCATAATTGCCTTTCACTTGCACGACCGAACGATGTGAATAATAATAAGAGTGCATGTGCATTGGACTAAGCTGGAATCTGCGAGCATTCAATAAACAGGAGAAGACAAAGCAATATGGGCTCTTGGTTAAATCAACAATAATGCATATAAGAGCCACTTCAACAATTTAATCATGGTCTTCTCCTATCGAACCCAAAGAAAAGAAAAGAAATAAAACTATTTACACGGAAAAGCTCCCAACAAGCAAAAGAAGAACGGGAAATATTTTTGAGTTTTCTTTTTCTAATTCTTACTACAGCAAGAAAAGTAAACTAGCAAAAAGCTATTACTATTTTTTTTGGTTTTTCTTAAGGTTTATTAAACACACAAGAAGAAAGCAGGAAAAAGAAAATAAACTAGTATGGATATTACAGTGAAAGAGTATGAGCACCGACATCTAGCAATGAGTGTGTGTAAACATAAATGTAATGTCGGTGAGAAATATGTACTCCCCCAAGCTTAGGCTTTTGGCCTAAGTTGGTTTATTGCCAGGGATAGCCTGGCTGATACCCGTAGGTGTAGCTGGGCTCGTACTGCGATGCAGCGGCTATCGCCTCCTAAGCTGCAGCGTGGCGTCGGGCTGCCTCTTCTCCCCTCTCGTACTCATCCGCCTCCTCTCTGGTGATGGTATATCTTCCTTTTGTCTCCTCACAAATGAACTAGTGAGATCATGATACTGTGGGCATTTGTCTACCTCAAAGTCCACAAGATCGGCGTTACGCAAATATGCGTTAAATTCTTCTTTGATTCCCGCTCGATCCATAAAATTTTCCGACGGCCATTCACAGGGCCGCACTGGAGCGTCCCTTGGGGGCTCCTCATCAGCATCACGCATTGCAAGCCTGGGGCCTTGCTTCCTTGAAGAACCACCTTGGAACATCTTCCTAAGCATATTGTTTTTCTCTGAAAATTTCTGAAATTTTTAGTAACTTCAAACAAAAGTGAACCAAGCTCAACAAAATTTATAGCAACTACTCCTACAAGCGCCTAGAGCCTATATCAAGCATTAGAACTACTTGGAACCATATAAATTTGACATGCAAGCTCAAGAACATGGTCACCTATGCAGCACAAATTTGCAATGAATAAAGCACTAGAAAAAAAACTAATTGGACCAATGGAGGAGTCACATACCAAGGAGCAATCTTCCCAAGCAGTTTTATGAGAGGTGCTTTGAGCAAGGAGATCGAAAATCACAGCAAAGTGAGCTAGAACTCGTGCTTGAGCCAGATATTTGTGTTTGTGGGAGGAAGAAGAAGAAGATGGGTGCAGGAATAAGTGGAGGGGGGCCACCGTGGGCCCACGAGGCAGGGGGCGCGCCCTCCACCCTCGTGGCCAGGTGGCAGCTCCCCCCGCAGTGATTTCAGTACCATAAATCCTCAAATATTCCTGAAAAAATCATATTAAATTGGCATGGCATTTGGAGGACTTTATTTTTGGGATATTTTTATATTGCACGGATAAATCAGGAAACAGACCGAAAAATACTATTTTTACTTTATTTCAACTAAATAACAGAAAGTATAAAGAGGGTACAGAAGGTTGTGCTTATAGTTTCATCCGTCTCATGCTCATCGAAAGGAATCCACTAACAAGGTTGATCAGGTCTTGTTAACAAACTCACTCCGATTAACATGGAACCGGAGAAATTTCGAATAACACTATGTTACCTCAACGGGGATATGCACATCCCCAATAATAAGAATATCATATTTCTTCTTGACAGTAGGAAGAGGAAATTCAAAACCCCCAAATATAATCGATGGAATTTTTCCAATAGAGTTGATACTATGAACTTGAGGTTGTTTCCTCGGAAAGTGTACCGTATGCTCATTACCATTAACATGAAAAGTGACATTGCCTTTGTTGCAATCAATAACAGCCCCTGCAGTATTCAGAAAATGTCTTCCAATAATAATAGACATACTATCATCCTCGGGGATATCAAGAATAACAAAGTCCGTTAAAATAGTAACGTTTGCAACCACAACAGGCACATCCTCACAAATACCGACAGGTATAGCAGTTGAGTTATCATCCATTTGCAAAGATATTTCAGTAGGTGTCAACTTATTCAAATCAAGTCTACGATATAAAGAGAGAGGCATAACACTAACACCGGCTCCAAGATCACATAAAGCAGTTTTAACATAATTTCTTTTAATGGAGCATGGTATAGTAGGTACTCCTGGATCTCCAAGTTTCTTTGGTATTCCACCCTTAAAAGTGTAATTAGCAAGCATGGTGGAAATTTTAGCTTCCGGTATCTTTCTTTTATTTGTAACAATATCTTTCATATACTTAGCGTAAGGATTCATTTTCAGCATATCAGTCAATCGTATACGCACAAAGATAGGTCTAATCATTTCAGGAAAGCACTCAAAATCCTCATCATCCTTTTTCTTGGACGGTTTGGGAGGAAAAGGCATGGGTTTCTAAACCCATGGTTCTCTTTCTTTACCATGTTTCCTAGCAACAAAGTCTCTCTTATCATAACGTTGATTCTTTGATTGTGGGTTATCAAGATCAACATCAGGTTCAACTTCTACATCATTATCATTACTAGGTTGAGCATCATCATGAACATCATCATTAGCATTTTCATTAGGTTCATGTTCATTACCAGATTGTGTTTCAGCATCAGACATAGAGATATCATTTGGATTATCAGGTGTTTCAGCAATAGGTTCACTAGAAGTTTGCAAAGTTCTATCATTTTTCTTTTTCTTCTTTTTAGAAGAACTAGGAACATCAATATTATTTCTCTGAGAATCTTGCTCAATTCTCTTAGGGTGTCCTTCAGGATACAAAGGTTCCTGAGTAATTCTACCAGTTCTAGTAGCCACTCTAACAGCATAATCATTTTTGTTACTATTCATTTCATCGAGTAATTCTTTTTGAGCCTTAAGTACTGGTTCTACTTGAGTGGTAACCATAGAAGCAAGTTTGCTAACAAGTTTAAGTTCACCTCTAATATTAGCCATATAATCACCCAAGTGTTTAATCATATAAGCATTTTGTTTTAATTGTCCACCAAAATAAGCATTGAAGTCTTCTTGCTTAAACGTAAAGTTATCAAACTCATCCAAGCACTGACTAGCAATTTTAGTAGGAGGGATTTCAGCTCTATCATATCTATAGAGACAATTTACCTTTACTACCTGTGTCGGGTTATCAAGATCACGAGGTTCTTCAATAATTAATGGATCAAGATCATATGTTTCTTCAACAGGCGGTAAATTAAGACCATGTATTTCTTCAATAGGAGGTAAATTCTTAACATCTTTAGATTTAATACCTTTTTCTTTCATAGATTTCTTTGCCTCTTGCATATCTTCGGGACTGAGAAGTAGAACACCTCTCTTCTTCAGAGTTGGTTTAGGAATAGGCTCATTAATTGGAGCAGGAGCTAGCTCAGGAGGTGCCCAATTATTTTCATTTGCCAACATATTATTGAATAGAATTTCAGCTTCATCCGGTGTTCTTTCCCTGAAAAGAGAACCAGCACAACTATCCAGGTAATCTCTGGAAGCATCGGTTAGTCAATTATAAAAGATATAAAGTATTTCATTTTTCTTAAGAGGATGATCAGGCAAAGCATTAAGTAACTTGAGAAGCCTCCCCCAAGCTTGTGGGAGACTCTCTTCTTCAATTTGCACAAAGTTGTATATTTCCTTTAAAGCAGCTTGTTTCTTATGAGCAGGGAAATATTTAGCAGAGAAGTAATAAATCATATCCTAGGGACTACTCACACAACTAGGATCAAGAGAATTAAACCATATCTTAGCGTCACCCTTTAATGAGAACGAAAATGTTTTAAGGATATAAAAGTAGCGAGATCTCTCATCATTAGTGAACAGGGTGGCTATATCATTTAATTTAGTAAGATGTGCCACAATAGTTTTAGATTCATAACCATGGAAAGGATCAGATTCAACCAAAGTAATTATATCAGGATCAACAGAGAATTCATCATCCTTATCGGGAACACAAATAGGTGAAGTAGCAAAAGCAGGGTCAGGCCTCATTTTATCTCTAAGTGATTCCTTGTTCCATTTAGTTAATAGCCTCTTAAGTTCACGACTATCTTTGCAAGCTAAAATAGCGGCAGAAGATTCCATATCGAAAACATAACCCTCGGGAATAACATGCCTATCTTCATCATCACTTTCATCATTATAATCAGATTCCATAATTTCTTTCTCTCTAGCCCTTGCAATTTGTTCATCGAGAAATTCACTAAGGAGCACAGTAGTATCAGGCATAGAAGTAGTTTCATCATAAGTATCATGCATAGCAGAAGTGGCATCATCAATAACATGCGACATATCAGAACGAATAGCAGAAGCAGGTTTAGGTGTCGCAAGCTTACTCATAACAGAAGGTGAAGTGCATAGCTAGATGGCAGTTCCTTACCTCCCCTCGTAGTTGAGGGATAAATTTTTGTTTTCTCGTCTTTCAAGTTCTTCATAGTGTCCAGCAGATATAAATCCCAAGTGACTCAAAGAATAGAGCTATGCTCCCGGCAATGGCGCCAGAAATTAGTCTTGATAACCCACAAGTATAGGGGATCGCAACAGCTTTCGGGGGTAGAGTATTCAACCCAAATTTATTGATTCGACACAAGGGGAGCCAAAGAATATTCTCAAGTATTAGCAGCTGAGTTGTCAATTCAACCACACCTGGAAACTTAGTATCTGCAGCAAAGTGTTTAGTAGCAAAGTAATATGATAGTAGTGGTAACGGTAACAAAAGAGTAATGAAGGCAAAAGTAATATTTTTGGTATTTTGTAGTGATTGTAACAATAGCAACGGGAAAGTAAATAAGCGTAAAACAGTATATGGAAAGCTCGTAGGCATTGGATCGGTGATGGATAATTATGCCGGATGGGTTCATCATGTAACAGTCATAACATAGGGTGACACAGAACTAGCTTCAATTCATCAATGTAATGTAGGCATGTATTCCGAATATAGTCATACGTGCTTATGGAAAAGAACTTGCATGACATCTTTTGTCCTGCCCTCCCGTGGCAGCGGGGTCCTAATGGAAACTAAGGGAAATTAAGGCCTCCTTTTAATAGAGAACCGAACAAAGCATTAGCACATAGTGAATACATGAACTCCTCAAACTATGGTCATCACCGGAGTGGTCCCATTATTGTCACTTGGGGTTGCGGATCATAACACATAGTAGGTGACTATAGACTTACAAGATAGGATCAAGAACTCACATATATTCATGAAAACATAATAGGTTCAGATCTGAAATCATGGCACTCAGGCCCTAGTGACAAGCATTAAGCATAGCAAAGTCATAGCAACATCAATCTCGTAACATAGTGGATACTAGGATCAAACCCTAACAAAACTAACTCGATTACATGATAGATCTCATCCAACCCATCACCGTCCAGCAAGCCTACGATGGAATTACTCACGCACGGCGGTGAGCATCATGAAATTGGTGATGGAGGATGGTTGATGATGACGACGGCGACGATCCCCTCTCTCGAGCCCCGAACGGACTCCAGATCAGCCCTCCCGAGAGGTTTTAGGGCTTGGCGGCGGCTCCGTATCGTAAAACGCGATGATTCCTTCTCCCTTATTTTTTTCTCCCCGAAAGCAAATATATAGAGTTGGAGTTGGCGTCGGAGGAGCTCCAGGGGGCCCACGAGGTAGGGGGTGCGCCCTAGGGGGGGCGCCCCCCACCCTCGTGGACAGGATGTGGGCCCCCTGGTATTCATCTTTGGCAAGGATTTTTTATTATTTAACTTGACGTTCCGTGGAGTTTCAGGTCATTCCGAGAACTTTTGTTTTTTGCACATAAAACAACATCATGGCAATTCTGCTGAAAACAGCGTCAGTCCGGGTTAGTTCCATTCAAATCATACAAGTTAGAGTCCAAAACAAGGGCAAAAGTGTTTGGAAAAGTAGATACGACGGAGATGTCTCACCCGGTCCTTGTTGAAGGTTAAAACAGCACACTTGACGAAAAATCGTTGTGGTTTTGATGCGTAGATAAGAAAGGTTCTTGCTAATCCCGTAGCAGCCACGTAAAACTTGCAACAACAAAGTAGAGGACGTCTAACTTGTTTTTACAGGGCATGTTGTGATGTGATATGGTCAAGGCATGATGATGTAAATTGTTGTATGAGATGATCATTGAGGGAGTCCTGTATTAGGGGGTGTCCGGATGGCCGGACTCCTGGACTATGAAGATACAAGATTGAAGACTTCGTCCCGTGTCCGGATGGGACTTTCCTTGGCGTGGAAGGCAAGCTTGGCGATACGGATATGTAGATCTCCTCCCATTGTAACCGACTCTATGTAACCCTAACCCTCTCCGGTGTCTATATAAACCGGAGGGTTTTAGTCCGTAGGACGAACAACAATCATACCATAGGCTAGCTTCTAGGGTTTAGCCTCTCTGATCTCGTGGTAGATCTACTCTTGTACTACCCATATCATCAATATTAATCAAGCAGGAGTAGGGTTTTACCTCCATCGTGAGGGCCCGAACCTGGGTAAAACATCGTGTCCCTTGTCTTCGTTACCATCCGCCTAGACGCACGCTTCGGGACCCCTACCGAGATCCGCCGGTTTTGACACCGACATTGGTGCTTTCATTGAGAATTCCTCTGTGTCGTCAACCTTAGGCCCGATGGCTCCTTCGATCATCAACAACGACACGGTCCAGGGTGAGACTTTTCTCCCCGGACAGATCTTCGTATTCGGCGGCTTTGCATTGCGGGCCAATTCGCTTGGCCATCTGGAGCAGATCAAAAGCTACGCCCCTGGCCATCAGGCCAGATTTGGAAGTTTGAACTACACGGCAGACGTCCGCGGAGACTTGACCTTCGATGGGTTCGAGCCACAGCCGAGCGCGCCGCACTGTCACGATGGGCATGATCTAGCTCTGCTGCCAAACAGTGCCCTGGAGGCCGCACCAGTGTTCGCTCCGACCCGTAGCTCGGAGCCGACAGTGCCAATCGAGGACGGGTGGCTGGACACCACCTCGGGGGCTGCAATCTCTACGGCGATCGAGCCGAACACCATACCTGTCCTTTGCGAAGCTCATGAATCCAAGGTGCCGGACTCCTCTCCGGACTCCGAACCTTCCGCGTCCCTGCCAATAGAATCCGATTGGGCGCCGATCATGGAGTTCACGCCGCGGACATCTTTCAGCACTCGCCCTTTGGCGACATTCTGAATTCACTAAAGTCTCTCTCTTTATCAGGAGAGCCCTAGCCGGACTATGGTCAGCAAGGTTGGGATGCGGACGACGAAGAAATTCAAAGACCACCCACCACCCACTCCGTAGCCACTGTCGGTGATTTAACCGACATGCTCGACTTCGACTCCGATGACATCGACGGTATGGACGCCGATGCGGGAGACGACCAAGAACCAGCGCCTACAGGGCACTGGAAGGCCACCTCGTCGTATGACATATACATGGTGGATACCCCAAAAGAAGGGAACGACGATGGAACAACGGAGGATGACCCCTCCAAGAAACAGCCTAAGCACCGGCGTCAGCGGCGCCGCTCTAAATCCCGTCACAGGAAAAATGGCGATTCCTGCACGGGAGATAATAACACCCCGGACAGTGCCGAAGACAATCCCCTCCAACAGGATTCAACGCAGGAGGATGGAGAAGCCAGCCGTCATGAGAGAGCGGCGGACAGAGAGGTAGAGGACGATAATTACATGCCTCCCTCCGAAGACGAGGCAAGCCTCGACGACGACGAATTTGTCGTGCCTGAGGATCCCGTCGAACAAGAGCGTTTCAAACGCAGGCTTACGGCCACGGCGAGTAGCCTCAAGAAAAAACAGCAATAGCTTAGAGCTGACAAAGACTTGCTAGCCGACAGATGGACTGATGTCCTTGCGGCCGAAGAGTACGAACTCGAACGCCCCTCCAAGAGCTACCCAAATCGCAGGCTGCTACCCCGATTAGAGGAGGAAGCACCTAGACCTACATCACCAGCGCATGATGCGGCCGACCGGCCACCTCGTGGCCGCGACAGAGAGCCCTCTCGGCCCTCCACTCAATCCCCACCCCGGCGTCGCTCAAAGAATACCAAGGCACGGGGAAATGCGCCACACCTGCGAGATATATTGGAGGACAGGGCAAGGCAAACAAGATCTATCTATGGATCGCGTGGGCGCCCCACGACACGTGACGATAACCGTCATGCCGGATATGGTAAATCCGGCCGGGCCGAACACAGTAGACAAAGCTCATTTGAGCTACGTCGTGACATAGCCCAATACAGAGGCGCCGCACACCCACTATGCTTCACAGATGAAGTAATGGATCATCAAATCCCCGAGGGTTTCAAACCCGTAAACATCGAATAATACGATGGCACAACAGATCTGGCGGTATGGATCGAGGATTACCTCCTTCATATCCACATGGCCCGCGGCGATGATCTACACGCCATCAAATACCTCCCACTCAAGCTTAAAGGACCAGCTCGGCATTGGCTTAACAGCTTGCCAGCAGAATTAATTGGTTGTTGGGAGGACCTGGAAGCCGCATTCCTCGACAACTTCCAGGGCACCTATGTGCGACCACCAGACGCCGATGACCTAAGCCACATAATTCAGCAGCTAGAGGAATCGGCCAGACAATTCTGGACACGGTTCCTAACCAAGAAAAATCAAATAGTCGATTGTCCAGACGCAGAGGCCCTTGCAGCCTTCAAGCATAACATCCGTGATGAGTGGCTTGCCCGGCACCTAGGACAGGAAAAGCCAAAATCCATGGCAGCCCTCACAACACTCATGACCCGCTTTTGCGGCGGGAAGACAGCTGGCTAGCTCGTAGTAATAACATGACCAAGAGCCCCGTAATTCGGATACCAGGGACAACATTGGCAGGTCACGTCGCAACAAGCAAAAGCGCCGCGTTAACGGCGACAATGTTGAGGATACGTCGATTAATGCCGGATTCGAGGCTCTAAACCCGGTCCGCGGAAAAGCCATTCAAAAGAAATACTCGGGCCCGCCCAATTTGGACCGAATACTTGATCGCTCGTGCGGATACACGGCACTTCGAAAAACCAGCCAACCACACCAACAGGATTGTTGGGTGTTCAAGCAGCAGAGCAAGTTAAACGCGAAAACAATGACAAGGGGCTGCATAGCAATGACGAGGAGGAGCCCCGACCGCCGAACAATAGGGGACCGATGGGCTTCCCCCCACAAGTGCGGACGGTGAACATGATATACGCAACCCACATACCCAAAAGGGAGCGGAAGTGCACTCGTGGGGCGATATGCGTTGGAGCCAGTCGCCCCAAAGTTCAACCCATGGTCCTCCTGCCCGATCAATTTTGATCGAAGGGACCACCCCACTAGCATCCGCCATGGCGGATTCGCCCATTGGTTCTAGACCCAATCATTGACGGATTTCACCTCACTAGAGTCCTTATGGACGGCGGTAGCAGCCTGAACCTGCTCTATCAGGATACAGCGCGAAAAATGGGCATAGAACCCTCAAGGATTAAACCCACAAAGACGACCTTTAAAGGCGTCATACCAGGTGTAGAGGCCAACTGTACAGGCTCAGTTACACTTGAGGTGGTCTTGGATCCCGGATAATTTCGGAAGCGAGGAGTTAATCTTCGACATAGTCCCGTTCCGCAGTGGCTATCACGCACTGCTCGGGCGAACCGCATTTGCAAAGTTCAGTGCGGTGCCGCACTACGCATACCTCAAGATCAAGATGCCAGGCCCTCGAGGAGTCATTACGGTCAATGGAAACACTGAACGCTCTCTCCGAACGGAGGAGCATACGGCGGCCCTCGCGGCGGAAGTACAAAGCAGCCTCTCAAGGCAATCCTCCAGTCCGGCCATTAAACGTCCGGACACCGTCAAGCGCGCCCGGAGTAACCTACAACAAGACCGCCTGGCACGTTCCGAGCATGCGTAGCAGTGCGGCCCGACCCCAACCCTCGCAAAACTGAGAAACCAGTACTACGCGTACATAACTATGCTCTGGAAATACCATGGGCATAGGGGGAGGGGCACGACCACGGCATGCCCAAAATGCGGCTCAACCGCACTAGGGGCTCCCGGCTTTGTCATTCTTTTTCTCACTTTCAGGACTCCACTCTACAGAAGACCTGTCCAATAGTACAATCGCCGAACACACGATGCAACAGCCAGGGAGGCAGAAAGCTACGTCGAGTGTCCAGGTGGTCTCTATAACGAGCAGTATACTTGTTTCACATACCATCCCGCAGCTCGCCTGTCGGTGTCAAAACCGGTGGATCTCGGGTAGGGGGTCCCGAACTGTGCGTCTAGGCGGATGGTAACAGGAGACAAGGGACACGATGTTTTTACCCAGGTTCGGGCCCTCTCGATGGAGGTAAAACCCTACTCCCGCTTGATTAATATTGATGATATGGGTAGTACAAGAGTGGATCTACCACGAGATCAGAGAGGCTAAACCCTAGAAGCTAGCCTATGGTATGATTGTTGTTCGTTCTACGGACTAAAAACCCTCCGGTTTATATAGACACGGATAGGGTTAGGGTTACACGTAGTCGGTTACAATGGTAGGAGATCTACATATCCGTATCGCCAAGCTTGCCTTCCACGCCAAGGAAAGTCCCATCCGGACATGGGACGAAGTCTTCAATCTTGTATCTTCATAGTCTAGGAGTCCGGCCAACGGTGATAGTTCGGCTATCCGGACACCCCCTAATCCAGACTCCTCAAGAGCCCCGAACCAGGCTTCAATGGCGATGAGTCCGCGCGTAGATTGTCTTCGCATTGCGGCGGGTTCTTCTCCAAATTCCATATACTTGTCGAATAGTGTCCGGCTTCTGATAAATGCTGCACTCCTTGGCTTCCACGCCCAATAATGGCCATCTTCCACGTGTTTGAATGAATGCGAAAAGCCAGGGTATTTTTACACTTATCCCCCTAGATGAGCAAATGAGCCGCCTATAAAAGGGACGAGGATCTAGATCTGAGTCACATCATCCCCCCTCCGCGAGCTTTCATTGGAGCGCCTCTGACAAAAATCCATTCCATCATGGACAGTCGACGCGGCTCCTCTTCTCGCCCCCAGCCCTCAGCCAGAAATTGGGAGAGATGCTCAGTCCCGCATAGCGAGCTAGTGACACTCCAAACCAAGGGATTTCTTCCCCCGGCCTTCATGGTTCCGGTTCGAGCCGGACTCGCCACCTATAAGGGCGGAAAGCAAGCGGAGAGTGTCCCCGATCCCTCCAAAGGAGAGCGGGTATGCTTTATCTCTTATCTACTAAGAGGACTCGGATTTCCAATCCATCCGTTTCTCCGGGGGCTCTTGGAGTTATATGGCCTCCAGTTGCACCACCTTACGTCTGCCTCCATTTTGCACATCACGGGCTTCGTGGCCCTTTGCAAACTGTTCTTGGGCGTCGAGGCTCATTTTGCGCTGTGGAAGAGATTATTCTACCTTGTACCCCGTTCCCATGAGGGGTCAATATATCAAGTGGGCGGAGCCGAGCTATGGCGCATCGCCGGGACCGGATATCTATCCGGAACCCCGAAGAAGGCGTCCGAAGACTGGCCTTCGGAATGGTTTTATATAGAAGACGTCCCACTGCCGGATCCTGTTCGGATCGGTCTCCCGGAATTCAGCAATGCTCCTTTGAAGAAACGCCTGAGTTGGCGCCCACGGAGCTCCTAGAGGGAAGACGACAGGGACGTCCTTTACCTGATGAGCCGAATAAGATTGTTAGCTCATTCCGGACTGACCATGATCGGTGTCATGGCCACATGTATTATGCGGGGGGTGCAGCCGCTCTAGTATAGGGGCCACCCCATGTGGGATTTCAAAAGGGAGGACGATGCCACCCATCATGGCCGTAAGGGGCCGGGATCGGTCACCGATCTAGTGAAGATTTTGTCCGCGCTGTACAAGGGAGAAGAGGAGGATTTTCTCCGCGTCAGTCCATTGAACGGATTTTCTATGAACAATCCTCAAAGCTGGGTAAGCGGACATTTCTTTTTTGCACATCCGATCCGTATTCCCATGGTTAGGTATCTCATTTTGTGATTTTGACGCAGGAACTGCGCCAGGCCGTAAAAGACATAAACAGCCCGCCTCCACAACCCGAGGATCCGGACGGCTCCTCGATCCGCCTCCCAAGAGGATCCGGACATATTGGTGGAGCTGATTGATGGGGTATTTCACCAATCGAGCATCGATAATGCCTTGGTTGCCATTACGGCCGATTACCGGAATACTTCCAGCCTCACAGTAATCGAGACCGAGGTCCCAATACTCGATAATGACCCATCCGTGCTTATTTTTATCACCGTATACCAATGGTGTTTCGCAGAGGGTGCCTTCGAGGCAGGAGGCCGAGCCCGCGGCGGCTAGCCAACAAGGGGCAACACGGCCCCGTAGGCTAAAAAGAAGTGCGGTCCGGATCGAAACGCCACCGCAACGGTATGGCGCGTCACCATATTCCCAAGATTGATTCCTGGAAGGCGTACTAACGCTGGTGCTCTTTTCAGGAAAAAGCGCCGCGGACTGTGTCCGGAGAGGTTATAATCAAGCCCCGCCAGCCAGTGCTCCAAAGCCGGGTCCGAAGCGGAGGCGAGCACGAGGCGTCGCCGGATGCTCCTCGGCGGAGGATGCCGACAGATTGTCCGCCACCAACTCCAAGGTGGAGAGCGCCATGAATCACAAAGCGCTGCGGACAGTTTTTCGTGGCGCATGTTTCTCCCAAGAGGCATTGAATGCCTTCAATTGGAGATGCGCACCTCCGTGCCGCTCAAGATGGTCTAGCCAGAGCCACGAGCAGTATGTAAAGGACATACTGGTGAGGAAATTTGACGATTATGTATGCCAAGAGCCCCGAGACTTAAAATAGTTAGAATAGCTGATTTAAGGATCATTTGTTATCTGAGGATCTTACAAAAAGAATACCGACTGTCCTCGGAGCTTGAAGAATGCAAGGCCCAACTTGAGCGCACTAGCCGCTCTGGGGGAGCCACAGAGACCCCTCCGTAATATATGCTTCAAAAGATAAGTAGTTTGTGAAGTGCGGCGTGTGTGTAAATCTGACAATAATATTGCAGATGGCGCCGGACTAGATCCGGACAACCAACAACCCTTGCGCCGGTTGAAGGCCGGCAAGAATGTGCTTACAAGGGTGAGGCAAGAGAAAAATAATCTCCAGGATGCCAACACCCAGCTGGGTGAGGAACTAAAGGATGTTCTTGCCCAGCTGTCTGACTCCGTGAAGGAGAATCGGCGACTTCGTCGCGGCATTTATAGTAAGTTCTTGAGCGAACTTTGAAAGAGAGTTCGGCGAGGAAGTCAACTAACAGAGTTATGTCTGTAGGTATGCTCATGGGTCGTCCTGCAGAGGAAATGCCTGGTTCTACGGGTGACCTTCTTCCCGAGCTATTGCAACTGCACGAACGAGTTCGGCAGGTGATGAAAGGCGTCGCACAGGCCTTGTGGCCATCCATCTCCCTGCCCGAAGGCCTTGGAGAGCTTGCAGAGAAGCTTCAGGGAGCACGATGGCGCTTCCGACTATGGAAGATATCGGCCTGTCGTCAAGGCGCCGGGGAGGCCTGGGCCATGGTGAAGACGCGGTACACCAAGGCGGACCCAAACCACATGGTCGAGGTCGGACCTGTGGGGCCCGACGGGAAGGAGATCCCTGTGAGCTTAGTGTACGGCCAAGTAGAGTTGGCCGCAAAGTATTCCCAGAAAGACTGTAAACTAGACAGCCTATTAGATGGCATTGAAGAGGAATACAATCAGTCAATTTGACTATGTAATTTAAAATGACATGTAAAATGCCTTCTAGCCGGATTGTAGATCGTTTGTCGTAGCAGACCTTTTCTCTTCAACCTCGGGACCCAATCGTCCGGAGTGTGTCCGAATACCCTCGCGGTTATGTAAAAACCGGGGCATGCGTGGAGACCAGGCGTAGGGGTCATGAGTGCTTTATCAGAAAAGTGCCCAACTAGTTATGTTATATTACATGGTTAGCAAGAAACATCTTCCGGGAGAATAGTTCCGTTAGGGTTCCTTTCCACGGAGGCATGCCTTAAAGTGCATGTCCGGACTGCGAAAAAAGCAGAAAAGCATCTGAGGGCAGATAAATGAAAAAATAAAAAATCGTCTTTTAGTTCACCGAACGACTATTCCCTTAAGAACGCTAGCTTTCGGCTTCACCCAGTCTGAGGTACACGTCCGGCTGACCCAGCGGTAACAATCGCAGAGGTGCTCCCTTTACCACCTAACCGAACAATCAGGAATGTAGGGGTAAGCACAGGAGCCAGGCAACCCAGCTTGGCCAAAACTTAAGTCATATCGATGCATATAATGGTGAATAAAAGGTACATGCGGAAGTGTGACACATGTGTTGGGCATAAAGCCTGTATAAATAAGCTTCTGTTAGAGAAGCCCCCAGGTATAATGAGCGCGGATAGTGCGTCAAGTGTGTGCGAACGAGCCTTTAACAGCTTCGGAAAAAGGAGGAAGAAGGAGAGAAATAAAAGACAGCTTAAAGTGTAAAATATAGACGGAGGAAGGAGACGAACTCAGAATCCGGCGCTAGGCGTAGAATCTTCGGAGACGGGCTGCGTTCCATGGTTCGGCTCGAGTCGGTTATCCGATGTGTTTCGCAGACGGTACGCTCCGCCGGTCAGGACATGGTCGATGATGAAGGGGCCCTCCCATTTGGGCTTGAGTTTGTCCTTTTTCTTGTCCGGCAGGCGTAGAACTAGTTCGCCAACGTTGTAAGCTTTGGCCCGCATTTCCCTGCTTTGATATCTTCGAGCTCTTTGTTGATAGAATGCGAACGAGCTTTTGCCACATCGCGCTCCTCCTCCAAGGCATCCAAACTGTCCTGCCGATCGAGCTCGGCTTCTCTTTCTTCGTACATGCGCACGCGAGGTGAGTCATGAACTATGTCGCAGGGCAAAACTGCCTCTGCGCCGTATACCATAAAAATGGTGTGAATCCGGTAGTGCGATTCAGCGTGGTCCGCAGCCCCCAGAGTACGGAGTCGAGCTCCTCAACCCAGTGCGTGTTAGATTCCTTGAGGGACCGCACTAGTCTGGGTTTAATGCCGCTCATGATTAGACCGTTTGCTCGCTTGACTTGACCGTTAGTTTGGGGGTGATAGACTGAAGCGTAGTCGAGCTTGATGCCCATGTTTTTGCACCAGAGTTTGACCTCGTCGGCCGTGAAGTTCGTGCCGTTATCAGTGATGATGCTATGGGGGACGCCGTAACGGTGTACTACCCCTGATATAAAGTCTATCACCGGTCCGGATTCGGCCGTCTTTACAGGCTTGGCCTCTATCCATTTGGTGAATTTATCCACCATGACCAATAGGTATTTTTGCTTGTGGGTTCCTCCTTAAGGGGTCCAACCATGTCAAGCCCCTGCACTGCCAAGGGCCAGGTGATGGGTATAGTTTTGAGGGCGGTGGGTGGCATGTGGCTTTGATTAGCAAAGAGGTGGCAACCGACGCATCGTTGGACTAAGTCCCGAGCATCTGCCTCGCCGTCGGCCAATAAAATCCTGTCGGAAGGCCTTGCCTACAAGGGCCCGGCTGCGGCATGGTGCCCACAGAGTCCGGCATGAATTTCAGCCAGGAGATTCCGCCCTTCCTCTTGGAGATACACCTTTGAAGGACTCGGTTGTGCTTTTCTTATAAAGCTCTCCTCATGGACCTTATAGGCTTTAGACCGCCGCACTATGCAGCGGGCCTCGCTTTTAGTCCTCGGAAGTTCCTGCCTAGTTAGGTAGGCTAGGAATGGTTCTGTCCATGGGGCAATGACTGCCATTATTGCATGGGCTGACGGTGTTATTTCGTTGGCGGAACCACCAACTATGTCGGAATGTTCGTGTGGGGCGGTGTGGTTGGGTCCGGGTTGTTATTTCCGACTCTCCTCCCATAATACGGATGGCTTGAAGAGCCTCTCTAGGAAGATGTTGGGGGGATGGCATCGCGCTTTGCGCCAATGCGTGCCAACACGTCCACCGCCTCGGTTGTTATCCCGGGCTATATGGTGAAATTCGAGCCCCTCAAACCGAGCTGACATTTTTAGGACGGCATTGCGATAAGCTACCATTTTCAGATCCTTGGCATCAAAGTCCCCATTTATTTGGGATATCACGAGGTTCGAATCCCCACGCACCTCTAGGCGTTGAATGCCCATGGAGACTGCCATCCGGAGACCATGTAGAAGGGCCTCGTATTCGGCTGCATTGTTGGAGTCCGTGTACATTATTTGAAGTACGTATTGGACTGTATCTCCGGTTGGGGACGTCAGAATGACGCCAGCCCCCAGGCCGACCAACATTTTGGAGCCGTCGAAGTGCATGATCCAGTTGGAATATGCGCTGTACTCTTTAGGGAGTTCGGCTTCAGTCCATTCGGCGACGAAGTCAGCCAAAACTTGCGACTTAATAGCTCGCCGTGGCTTGTAGGTTATGTCGAACGGGAGGAGCTCAATGGCCCATTTAGCGATCCGCCCGTTATGTCATGATTGTTTATAATGTCATTAAGAGGTACTTCGGAGGCTACTGTTATCAAACACTCTTGAAAGTAGTGTCGCAGCTTCCGGGATGCCATGAACACCGCGTATGCTATCTTTTGATAATGTGGGTACCGTGACTTGCATGGAGTTAGGACAGTGGACACGTAGTAAACTGGTTTTTGGAGAGGGAACTTGTGTCCTTCCGTTTCTCGCTCGACAACGAGCACCGCGCTTACAACTTGATGGGTTGCTGCGATGTATAATAGCATTGGTTCACCCATGTTGGGCGCGGCCAGGACCGGATGTGTTGCCAATATGGCTTTGATTTCTTCGAGTCCGGCCGTGGCAGCATCCGTCCACTCGAAGTGTTCGGTGCGTCGGAGGAGGCGATAAAGGGGTAATGCCTTTTCTCCTAAGCGGGAGATAAAGCGGCTTAGAGCCGCCATGCATCCAGTCAATTTTTGTATTTGTTTGAGGTCTTTGGGGATATCCAATTGTGACAGAGCTCGGATCTTGGCTTGGTTTGCTTCAATTCCTCTACCGGATACAATGAAGCCCAAGAGCTTTCCGGCTGGTACACCGAAAACGCATTTTTCCGGGTTGAGCTTGATGTCATATGTTCGGAGATTATCGAATGTGAGCCTCAAGTCGTCGACTAGGGTTTCACATGCTTGGATTTGACGACCACATCGTCTACGTATGCCTCCACTGTTTTGCCGATCTGGTTTGCCAGACATGTCTGAATCATGCGCTGATATGTTGCGCCGGCGTTTTTGAGCCCAAAGGGCATTGTGTTGAAGCAGAATGGGCCGTATGGAGTGATGAATGCCGTTGCAGCTTGGTCTGGCTCTGCCATCTTAATTTGGTGGTAGCCGGAGTATGCGTCGATAATTTGATCGATGCGGGGGAGGGGGAAGGGATCCTTTGGGCAAGCCTTGTTAAGGTCCTTAAAATCGACACATAGGCGCCAGGATTTGTCCTTATTTGGTAGCATTACCAGGTTTGCTAGCCAGTCCGGATGTTTAATGTCTCTGATGAATCCGGCCTCCAATAGTTTGGCTAGCTCCTCTCCCATGGCCTGTCTCTTGGGTTCGGAGAAACGCCGAAGAGCTTGTTTGACTGGCTTGAATCCTTTTAGGATATTTAGGCTGTGCTCGGCCAGCCGGCGTGGGATTCCTGGCATGTCTGAAGGGTGCCAGGCAAAAATGTCCCAATTTTCGCGTAGGAATTCTCGTAATGTGGCATCCACATCAGGGTTTAATTGTGCCCCGATGGAGGCCGTTTTTGTAGGGTCCGTTGGATGGACTTGGAATTTGACTATTTAAATGCGCGGTTTAAAAGAGGTGGACTTGGATCTCTTATCGAGTATCACATCGTCCCTGTTCACCGTGGAGCGCAGCGCAGTGAGTTCCTCTGCCGCTAGGGCTTCGGATAGTGCCTCAAGGGCAAGTGCGGCTGTTTTATTTTTGGCGTGGAGTGCTATCTCCGGGTCACTAGCGAGAGTGATAATTCCGTTGGGTCCGGGCATTTTGAGCTTCATGTACCCGTAATGGGGTATAGCTTGAAAAATTGTGAATGCCTCTCGCCCTAATAGAGGGTGGTATCCGCTGCTGAACGGGGCCACTTGGAATGTGACCTCCTCGGACCTATAATTGTCCGGCGTGCCGAACACCACATCCAGTGTGATCTTTCCTGTATAGCATGCTTCCCGACTAGGGATTATTCCTCTAAAGGTTGTGCTGCTTTGCTCAATGCGGCTCCAGTCTATTTCCATTTTTCGAAGGGTTTCCTCGTAGATGAGGTTTAATCCGCTGCCGCCGTCCATGAGTACCTTGGTAAGGCGAAAGTCGTCCACTATTGGACTGAGGACCAATGCGGCTGGTGCTCGGGCTGTTCAGAATTTAGGTTCGTCACTGGCGCTAAAGGTAATAGCCGTGTCACTCCATGTATTTATTGTTGCTATCTGGTAGACTTCGGCAAGGCTGGGAGTGTTCGTTTCGCATATTATTTGATGCGAATGTCTCAAGACTCATTAATATCTTGTCTCGGTATTGCTTGGCTGGTGCTCGAGCTAAGAGCTCTTCGCCACTTTTGGCCACTGCCGTAGTATCCAACATGCTCTAAGGCTATGAGTTGGAGTGGCGCCCTCGTGCTATGAATTTTGCAGGTCCGTTGAGCCATCCCTCCAAAGACGGTTCCATGCCCTTTGGGGGCTTTTTGCTTTTGGTATGTAACCTGTGCTGGTGATGATGCACCTTTTATTTCGGACTAGGGTCGATTCGGGGCCGGATTATCCCAAAATTTGATTTCGGTTTTCCAGGCGCTCTCCATCACGCAGTACTTTCGTACTATGGACGCCAAGTCAACGAAGCGTGTAATTTCACGATGACTTATGGCGTTTAGGGTTCCCTTGTCCGTGCAACTATTGCAGAAGAATGAGATTGCGTCCTCCTCGCGGCAATCCTTTATCCTCTCCATAACCAGGAGGAATCTGGCCCAGTAATGATGTACTGTTTCACTGGGCTCTTGCCGGGTTTGGGATAGATCGCTTATGTTTGGGTGGGCGGGTGGAATTAAATTCCGAACCCCGTCTGATCTAAGATTCAGGGGCCAAGAAGTTTCCGAACTTGGAAGCTTGGGTTCTTGGAGGTTGTCCAATGAATCTAGCCCGCTGCCTGACTTTAAGTTCAGGGCTTGTGTGGTGTCCTCCTCCGGGAATCCAGCATGGGGGTCGAGAATCCGGACATAGCTAGTCCTTAAGGTAGGAGAAGAGTCTTCGTCTTGTTCCTCTACCACAGCAACATGGTGGGTAGCACAGGGAGAGTTGATCTCTCTCGATCGGTTTAGGCCCAATCGATCGTAGTCTGTGGCGACTCCTGTGGCGGCGATGTGATCCAAGAGCTCGTTTAAGGAAGAGAGCTCCATCGGATCTAACTGCTCGGCGAGTTCCGAGTTAACGTGAAGATTGCTTTCGATGACCCGAGAAGTCATCGTCGGCGCGGCGGCCGAACAAGCGGTCATAAGAAAACCGCCTAGCCGGAGAGTTTGGCTAGTGGCTAAAGCTCCTTTACCAACGGTGCCGTCTTTAAAGACGGGATGAGGCATCCTTCCTGACAGCGACGGCACAGAGGAACTCTCAATGAAAGCACCAATATCGGTGTCAAAACCGGCGGATCTCGGGTAGGGGGTCCCGAACTGTGCGTCTAGGCGGATGGTAACAGGAGACAAGGGACACGATGTTTTTACCCAGGTTTGGGCCCTCTCGATGGAGGTAAAACCCTACTCCTGCTTGATTAATATTGATGATATGGGTAGTACAAGAGTGGATCTACCACGAGATCAGAGAAGCTAAACCCTATAAGCTAGCCTATGGTATGATTGTTGTTCATCCTACGGACTAAAAACCCTCCGGTTTATATAGACACCGGATAGGGTTAGGGTTACACAGAGTCGGTTACAATGGTAGGAGATCTACATATCCGTATCGCCAAGCTTGCCTTCCACGCCAAGGAAAGTCCCATCCGGACACGGGACGAAGTCTTCAATCTTGTATCTTCATAGTCTAGGAGTCCGGCCAACGGTGATAGTTCGGCTATCCGGACACCCCCTAATCCAGGACTCCCTCATCGCCCCTAGAGGGGGACATGTTAAATAGTCCCATCTCTTGCTTATCGCACTATTTGTATCGTTCTGCTTTTACCGCAGACTTTTCGAATAAACAATACATAGCTTTTGTCTATTATTGCATTCCTTTTTTATAAAAATATGTTCAGTTATGACATTATGCAACCGTACACTTTGGTACGACCAATACACCAGGGGCTTACGTACCCAGAATATGGTGTGAGAAGTCCGAACACTCTCATGAGTGCGGCACCCCGAACTTATAGCATTATATGCATCGACTCCGAATCATGTCTTGGGTCAATAGTTGGGTTTGCCCGGCTCCCATGTTTTGGTACCTTACGTTCCGTTATATCGGCTAAGGTAGCACTGGGAGAACCACTGCGATTGTGCCCCGGTTGAGCTAGGCTAAGCACCTCAGTGGAGAAAGCTAAAACTAACCGTCATGATAGGGCGAGAGCTGGTCGCTGTTCGAGAGGTTTTCGAGTCCCTAAAGACTTATGCCGCTTAGAGCGAGGAGCCGGCTTTGTCCGGCCTAGGCATGGATAGCGCCCCGAGCTCGGTCTTCCGAATACTAGGGGCTTCACTGAAATTTAAAATTATAGAATTCTATGGCTAAGTGAGAGTGTTCAAGCATTATAGTCCGATTGCCTTGTTTGTTGTGTTGAGCGCCTCCCTCGAAGGACCCAATAATGGGAAAAAGAGCGCTCAAGTTTATCCTGAACACCCCAGCACTCGTGGCATGGGGGTAGAAGGCAACGACTCGCCATCTCTCAAATTTAATAAACAGCCGCACAAAAGGTAATATTTTAAATTCAAAAGCGTTGCTTAGCGCATATGAACAAGTTTTCAGCGTACATGATCACAAATGCGAGTTTACTCAAAAATTACATCTTTGGAACACTCATCCGCTATACGGCGGGCACCTTTCAGGACACCCTCATAATACATCTCGGGCTTGCGATGTTCCTTGCCCGGCGGTGGTCCGTCCGTCACAAGATTCTCAGCGTCCATCTTGCCCCAGTGCACTTTAGCATGGGCAAGGGCCCTACGGGCACCTTCGATGCATACGGAGCGCTTGATGACTTCAAGCCTTGGATAGGCATCCACCAGCCGCCTTACCAGCCCGAAGTAGCTCCCAGGCATGGCTTCCCCAGGCCACAGCCGGACTACGAGACCCTTCATGGCCTGTTCGGCCACCTTATGGAGCTCGACCAGCTGCTTTAGCTGGTCGCTCAAGGGCACCGGGTGTCCGGCCTCAACATACTGAGACCAGAACACCTTCTCCGTCGAGCTCCCCTCTCCGACTCGGTAGAATGCGGCAGCGTCGGACACACTTCGGGGAAGATCTATGAATGCTCTTGGAGAGCTCCGGACTCGGGTAAGTAACAAGTAATTCACTTTCACGTGCTTGCTTTGCATAAAGAATGCCTTACCCGCCGCTATCTTCTTCATCGCCTCAATTTCCTGGAGGGCTTTTTGGGCTTCGGCCTTGGCAGATTTGACGCTCTCAAGCGCCGAGGCGAGCTCGGACTCTCGAGTCTTTGATTCAAGCTCCAAACTCTCGTGTTTTTCCACGAGATCCTGGAGCTCTTGCTGCACCTCCACCAACCGCGCCTCTTGCTTTTCCCGCTGGGTACGCTCCACGGCCGCATTTTCCTCGGCCTTGGACAGCGCTTCCTTCAGGGTCGCCACCTCGTTCGTGGCCCCTGCATACCCACGTTGGTCCTGTCATTTTTTGCAACCACATCTTTTTATATACTTACATAAGGTATTCCTTACCTTCCTCGTCCTCGAGCTGCTTTTTGGCAAGGCCGAGCTCGTTCTCGGACCGCTCGAGGCTCTCCTTCAATGCATCGACCTCCATGATCGAGGCGGTAGAGGTCAAGCAGCGCAGCCTGCATTCCCATATTGACATACTTATGTTAGACTCCTGCGTATATCTTTTTGATCCTCGCCCGGCTTTTCTTTCCGAACACCAAACTGAGCATCAGGGGCTACTGTCTATGCGGTAATATTTTTACATATCTTAAATACATACCTCAAAGCCTGTTAGAAGGCTGGCACAGGCTTCGGTCAGCCCGCTCTTGGCGGGTTGAACCTTCTGGATCACCACACTCATAATAGTGCGGTGATCCTCGTCAATGGAGGCGCCGTTAAGCACCTCCAGCAGATTATCCGGTGCCTCCGGTTGGACGGAGGTCATCGGCGTCGTAGGCTTGCCCTTCTTATGTGGGAGGCACCTGCCGGACTCCGGAACCACTGAAGGTTCCGGTACGGAGTCCGACCCAGGGCCGGACTTAAAGCCCTTTGGGGTTTTATCCCCTTTGCGCCTGGAGTCCGGGAGGTTGCCTTGCGGCGCCTCCAGGACCACCTCCTCCTGGCCTGGCCCCTTTTGGGACGCCACCTCGGCATCATCTGCGGCGCGAGGAGAGGAGGCGGCCGGAATTGAAGTGTTTCACATCCGACGAACCCAGGGAACCGCTCGACGAAGCGTCGTGCCCGGCCTTGGGCGGACTGCATGATTATATTCGGTGTCGGAAGGTACTGTGCAATGAAGAAGCGCCATGAGTTACTCTGGTATCCGGATACTTACGACTTCGCCAGGGGCTTGGCCCTGGGTGGCCACTCTTCCTCGCCGTCGTCGGCGTTGGTGGAGTAGTCCGGAGGGAGGGTCCTTCCCTTCTTGGACCCTCCGCCCCCCCCAGTTGGGGCGGCCTTCCTTTTCTTCTCTCCCCCCGCTAGGGGAGAGACCTCTCTTTCCTCCTCCTCATCTTCACGGTAGGAGTCCGCCTCGGAGTCATCGGACGATGAGTCCGACACCACCTGGTGCCGGGAACTCCTTCGAGTTCCCGTGGCCTTCTTCTTGGCCTTCTTCTCCGGCACCACGTAAGGTGCCGAAACCAGCAGCCCCGTCAAGCGGGCGTCTGCTGGATCTTCGGGCAAAGGAGCCGGACAGTCGATCTATCCGGTCTTCTTCTGCCATTCCTGTCAAAGGAACGGGAGCTTAGATCCCGCATAGAGTTAAACTATGAAAAACAAGTATCCCGTAAAGGGTAAAATAAGCTTACTACGCTGGCTTGGCGCTTCGCGCGGAATCCGCGATCCTCGGTGATGGGAGGGGAACCTCGGCGCCCTTGAATAGCACCTTCCAGGCATCCTCGTGCGTTGTGTCGAAGAGCCTGGTCAGAGTTTGGTGCTGGGCCGGGTTGAACTCCCATAAGTTAAAAGCCCGTCGTTGACACGAGAGGATCCGGCGGATGAGCATGAGCTGGACTACGTTGACAAGTTTAACCTCTTTGTCCACCAGGTCTTGGACGCAGGATTGGAGTCCGGTCCGCTCTTCCGAATTACCCCACGACAAGCCCTTCTCTTTCCAGGAGGTGAGCCGTGTGGGGATGCCAGATCGGAATTCGGGGGCCGCTACCCATTCAGGGTCACGCGGCTCGGTGATATAGAACCACCCCGATTGCCACCCCTTTATGGTCTCCACAAAGGAGCCCTTGAGCCATGTAACGTTGGGCATCTTGCCCACCATGGCGCCTCCGCACTCCTCTTGCTGGCCGCCCACTACCTTCGGCTTGACATTGAAGGTCTTCAGCCATAAGCCGAAGTGGGGCTTGATGTGGAGGAAAGCCTCGCACACGATGATAAACGCCGAGATGTTGAGGACGAAGTTCGGGGCCAGATCGTGGAAATCCAGGCCGTAGTAGAACATGAGCCCCCGGACAAATGAGTGAAGTGGGAAACCTAGTCCGCGGAGGAAATGGGTGAGGAACGCCACTCTCTCATGGGGCCTGGGAGTGGGGATGAGCTGCCCCTTGTCTGGGAGCCGGTCTTGCGATGTCGTTAGACAAGTATCCGCCTCCTCAGCTTCTTGATGTGTCCTCCGTGATGAGGAGACCATCCACTTGCCTCCCGCTCCGGACATGGCTGGAGAAGGTTGAGGCGGATGTGCGGACTTGGGCGCTGGAGCTCGAGTACGCGAGAATGGATAAGTAAAGGAGGAAGAAGGCGTAGATGGAAAAGGTGGATCCTTATCCCCTTATATGGGCGGACGAAACTATGTGCCCCCACCAGCCTAGTAAAACTCACTTATCTCCCAAGCACTGTAAATTAATGGCACGGTTGGGTTACCCACGCCCGTATTGATGAGAATCCCGGAATAAGGGGACACGATCTCTGCTTCAACAAGACGTGCCAAGGAAACCGCCTCGCTATGTGCGCTGAGGTGGGACAGTAAAAATGATTCGAATAAAGGCTTGGTCATGGTGTGATGTCACGCTGCGGAATACGTCAGCAGGTTGAATTTGTGTAAATATTATTCTCTCTACGGTGGTATGTGGAATTTATTTTGCAGAGCCGGACACTATCCTTGTGTTCAAAATCTTCTATGAAGTATTCGGAGGAGGAACCCGCCTTGCAATGCCGAAGACAATCTGCGCCGGACTCGTCGTCATTGAAGCCTGGTTCAGGGGCTACTGAGGGAGTCCTGGATTAGGGGGTGTCCGGATGGCCGGACTATGACCTTTGGCCGGACTCCTGGACTATGAAGATACAAGATTGAAGACTTCGTCCCGTGTCCGGATGGGACTTTCCTTGGCGTGGAAGGCAAGCTTGGCGATACGGATATGTAGATCTCCTCCCATTGTAACCGACTCTATGTAACCCTAACCTCTCCGTTGTCTATATAAACCGGAGGGTTTTAGTCCGTAGGACGAACAACAATCATACCATAGGGTAGCTTCTAGGGTTTAGCCTCTCTGATCTCGTGGTAGATCTACTCTTGTACTACCCATATCATCAATATTAATCAAGCAGGAGTAGGGTTTTACCTCCATCGAGAGGGCCCGAACCTGGGTAAAAACATCGTGTCCCTTGTCTCCTGTTACCATCCGCCTAGACGCATAGTTCGGGACCCCCTACCCGAGATCCGCCTGTTTTGACACCGACAATCATGTTTGAGTTATCGGCAACTGGCATGAGCCATATGGTTGTCGCTTTATTTTATGCAATGCAATCTCCATGTAATTGCTTTACTTTATCACTAAGCGGTAGCGATAGTCGTGATAGCAATAGTTGGTGAGACGACAACGATGCTTCGATGGAGATCAAGGTGTCAAGCCGGTGACGATGGTGATCATGACGGTGCTTTGGAGATGGAGATCAAAGGCACAAAATGATGATGGCCATATCATATCACTTATATTGATTGCATGTGATGTTTATCCTTTATGCATCTTATTTTGCTTAGTTCGGCGGTAGCATTATAAGATGATCTCTCACTAAATTTCAAGGTACAAGTGTTATCACTGAGTATGCACCGTTGCGACAGTTCGTCGTGCCGAGACACCACGTGATGATCGGGTGTGATAAGCTCTATGTTCACATACAACGGGTGCAAGCCAGTTTTGCACACGCAGAATACTCGGCTTAAACTTGACGAGCCTAGCATATGCAAATATGGCCTCGGAACACTGAGACCGAAAGGTCGAGCATGAATCATATAGTAGATATGATCAACATAGTGATGTTCACCATTGAAAACTACTCCATTTCACGTGATGATCGGACATGGTTTAGTTGATTTGGATCACGTGATCACTTAGATGATTAGAGGGATGTCTATCTAAGTGGGAGTTCTTAAGTAATATGATTAATCGAACTTTAATTTATCATGAACTTAGTACATGATAGTATTTTGCATATCTACGTTGTTGTAGATCAATGGCCCGTGCTACTGTTCCTTTGAATTTTAATGCGTTCCTAGAGAAAGCTAAGTTGAAAGATGATGCTAGCAACTACACGGACTGGGTCCGTAACTTGAGGATTATCCTCATTGCTGCACAGAAGAATTACGTCCTGGAAGCACCACTAGGTGCAAGACCCGCTGCAGGAGCAACGCCGGATGTTGTGAACGCGTGGCAGAGCAAAGCTGATGACTACTCGATAGTTCAATGTGCCATGCTTTACGGTTTAGAACCAAGACTTCAACGATGTTTTAAACGTCATGGAGCATATGAGATGTTCCAGGAGTTGAAGTTAATATTTCAAGCAAATGCCCGGATTGAGAGATATGAAGTCTCCAATAAGTTCTACAGCTGTAAAATGGAGGAGAATAGTTATGTCAGTGAACATATACTCAAAATGTCTGGGTATCATAATCACTTGACTCAGCTGGGAGTTAATCTTCCAGTTGATAGTGTCAATGACAGAGTTCTTCAATCACTGCCACCAAGCTACAAAAGCTTCGTGATGAACTATAATATGCCATGGATGGATAAGACAATTCCCGAGCTCTTCGCGATGCTAAAGGCTGCGGAGGTAGAAATCAAGAAGGGGCATCAAGTGTTGATGGTCAACAAAACTACCAGTTTCAAGAATAAGGGTAAAGGGAAGAAGGGGAACTTCAAGAAGAACGGCAAGCAAGTTGCTGCTCAAGTGAAGAAGCCCAAGTTTGGACCTAAGCCTGAGACTGAGTTCTTCTACTGCAAGGGGACTGGTCACTGGAAGCGGAACTTCCCCAAGTATTTGGCGGATAAGAAGGATGGCAAAGTGAACAAAGGTATATGTGATATACATGTTATTGATGTATACCTTACTAATGCTCGCAGAGTGCTTGGGTATTTGATACTTGGTTACATTGCTAATATTTGCAACTCAAACAGGGGACTACTTAATTGCGAAGATTGGCTAAGGACGAGGTGACGATGCGCGTGGGAAATGGTTCCATAGTCGATGTGATCGCCGTCGGCACGCTACCTCTACATCTACCTTTGGGATTAGTTTTAGACCTGAATAATTGTTATTTGGTGCCAACGTTAAGCATGAACATTATATCTAGATCTTGTTTGATGCGAGACGCTTATTCATTTAAGTCTAGGAATAATGGTTGTTCTATTTATATGAATAATATCTTTTGTGGTCATGCACCCTTGAAGAGTGGTCTATTTTTGAATCTCGATAGTAGTGATACACATATTCATAATATTGAAGCCAAAAGATGCAAAGTATATAATGATAGTGCAACTTATTTGTGGAACTGCCGTTTGGGTCATATTGGTGTAAAGCGCATGAAGAAACTCCATACTGATGCACTTTTGGAATCACTTGATTATGAATCACTTGGTACTTGCAAACCATGCCTCATGGGCAAGATGACTAAAACTCCGTTCTCCGGAACAATGGAGCGAGCAACATATTTATTGCAAATAATACATGCTGATGTATGCAGTCCAATGAATGTTGAGGCTCGTGGCGGGTATTGTTATTTTCTGACCTTCATAGATGATTTGAGGAGATATGGGTATATCTACTTGATGAAACATAAGTCTGAAACATTTGAAAAGTTCAAAGAATTTCAGAGTGAAGTGGAAGATCATCGTAACAAGAAAATAAAGTTTCTGCTATCTGATCATGGAGGAGAATATTTGAGTTACGAGTTTGGCCTTCATTTGAAACAATGCGGAATAGTTTAACTCATGCCACCTGGAACACCACAGCGTAATGGTGTGTCCGAATGTCGTAACCGCACTTTATTAGATATGGTGCGATCTATTATGTCTCTTACTGATTTACCGCTACCGTTTTGGGGTTATGCTTTAGAGACGGCTGCATTCACGTTAAATAGGGTACCATCTAAATCTGTTGAGACGACACCTTATGAACTGTGGTTTGGTAAGAAACCCAAGTTGTCATTTCTTAAAGTTTGGGGCTGCGATGCTTATGTGAAAAAGCTTCAACCTGATAAGCTCGAACCCAAATCGGAGAAATGTGTCTTCATAGGATACCCAAAAGAGACTGTTGGATACACCTTCTATCACAGATCCGAAGGCAAGATATTTGTTGCTAAGAATGGATCCTTTCTAGAGAAGGAGTTTCTCTCGAAAGAAGTGAGTGGGAGGAAAGTAGAACTCGATGAGGTAAATGTACCTGCTCCCTTATTGGAAAGTAGTTCATCACAGAAATCAGTTCATGTGACTCCTGCACCAATTAGTGAGGAAGCTAATGTAACGCCCTCGATGCGGCTATATCTCCCACGTGTCGAAGCACGACTTAGAGGCATAACCGCATTGAAAGCAATGTCGCAAGTGAGGTAATCTTCACACAACCCATGTAATACATAAGGGAAAAGAGATACATAGTTGGCTTACAATCGCCACTTCACACAATACATGAGTAAAACATTACATCATACAGATACAATCAAGGTCCGACTACGGAACCAAAATAAAAGAAGACTACCCCAAATGCTACACAGATCCCCGATCGTCCCAACTGGGCTCCACTACTGATCAACTGAAACGAAACAACACAATGAACAAGATCTTCATCGAGCTCCTCCTTGAGCTCGGTGCATCACCGCACGGTTTCATCGGCACCGCAAACTGGTTTTGAAGTATCTGTGAGTCACGGGGACTCAGCAATCTCACACCATGAGATCAAGACTATTTAAGCTTAAAGGTAGGGCAAGGTAGTGAGGTGGAGCTGCAGCAAGCGACTAGCATATATGGTGGCTAACATACGCAAAAGAGAGCGAGAAGAGAAGGCAAAAGCACGGTCGAACAACTATGATCAAGAAGTGATCCTGAACTCCTACTTACGCCGACATAACTCCAACACCGTGTTCACTTCCCGGACTCACGAGAAGAGACCATCACGGTTACACACGCGTTGGTGTATTTTAATTGAGATCAACTTCGGGTTTTCTACAACCGGACATTAACAAATTCCCATCTGCCACATAACCGCGGGCACGGCTTTGAAAGTTCAAACCCTGCAGGGTGTCCCAACTTAGCCCATGATAAGCTCTCGCGATCAACGAAGGAATAGACCTTCTCCCGGAAGCCGATCAGTCTCGAATCCGGCTACAAGACATTTCACAGCAATAAAACAAGTCCAAGAAGACCTCCCGGCGTGCCGACACCTCGATAGTAGCCACAGATCTCGTCTCGTGCCACGACCGGATGAACACTACGACGGCAACCGACGATACCCCAAGTTGCCTCGGGCGGCACCGCAAGTGGTTCTAGTTTGGACCAACACTTAGACAAGCATTGGCCCGGGGTAATAAAGATGACCCTTGAGAGCGCGACTCCCAAGGGAAAAAAGGCTAGGAGAGGCAAATGTAAAACCAATGTTGGGCCTTCTGGAAAAGTCTTATTCAAAGCGAACTGTCAAGGGGTCCCATAAATCACCCGACCGCGTTAGGGACGCAAAAACCGGGAACATAACACCGATATGACGGAAACTAGGGCGGCAAGAGTGGAACAAAACACTGCATAAGGCCGAGCCTTCCACCCTTTACCAAGTATATAGATGCATTAATTAAATAAGATATATTGTGATATCCCAACAAGTAAACATGTTCCAACAAGGAACAACATCTCCATGTTCCAACAAGGAACAAATTTCATCTTCACCGCAACTAACAACGCTATAAGAGGGCTGAGCAAAGCGGTAACATAGCCAAACAACGGTTTGCTAGGAAGGGTGCAAAAGGTTAGAGGTCGACATGGCAATTTGGGATGGCTTGATATAGCAAGTGGTAGGCATCGTAGCATAGGCATAGCAAAAGAGCGAGCATCTAGCCAGCAAAGATAGAAGTGATTTCGAGGGTATGGTCATCTTGCCTGAAATCCATAAGGAAGAAGAACGAATCCATGAAGAAGACAAACGGACGTAGTCGAATGAATCCTCACAACTCCGAACGAAACCGAAGCTAACGAGAGAAGCAAACCGAAAGAAACAAACACCATGATAAATGCACAAGCATAAACATGGCATGAAGCACAAACAAATATGATGCATGTCCGGTTTAAATATGCATGGCATGGCAAAATGCACAAACAACACTACAAATTAAGTGGAGCTCAATATGCAACGAGTTGCATATTGACGGAACACCACAACACTTATTTAGTTCTCTCTCGTTAGGTACACAACAATATTAAATGTTGTTAAACATGGCAAGAGGTGGAGCATAATTAAACTAGCTATTTAGGCAAGTTTAAATGAGGCCGAAATAAGAAACAACAATTCCGGAAAATCCTCATGAGCAATATTTTAGATTCGGTCCTGTTCTGCCCTAAACACAATTTTAGAGTTGTTAAACAGCAACATAAAGTGGACCATGTTAATCTAGGCATTTTTCCACCCCATTTACATATAAAGAACATTTGATTCCGAGTTACGGTTATTTAGTTATGAATTAAATCATTTTAACATGGCATAATAGCAAATTTAAATAAACAGCAAGTTAAACATTTTAAAACATGGATGAAAATGGCATATTATTAATCTACACAAAATTCTAAGCAATTTACATGTTAAAATCATTTTAATCCGATGCACGGTTAATGAGTTATCAAATGCATGAACATGGAGGGTTTTTCTGCAAAACGGTAATTCTCTGGATAATTGGCAAAATCACAGATCTGAAAAAAAAAACAGATCGGGCCGAAATCTGCTAGGCACGGGAGCAGGGCGCTGGAGGCTCACCATGGGCCTTGGCCCGGTGGAGAGGAAAGGGCAGGCGAGCCACCGGTCGAGGCGAGGCCGCCCAGCGCGTTCTGCGCCCACGGGCCCACGCGCTGCTGGCGGGCGCGTCAACGGCGGCGGCGGCGCGATCGGGCTCCTCCCGATCCCATCTCGAAGGTGGCGGCGGCCTCACGGCGATAACGCCGGCAGCGACGGCGCGGGACGGCCGGACAGACGGAACGGCGGATCCGGCGGCGATCACGGATCCGGCCGCGGGAGGGAGTGCGGGGCGCACCGGCGACGGGACGGCAGCGAGGAAACTCCGGCGACGGGGACGGCGGCCCTGTGCGAGAGAGAGAGACGGGGTGAGAGAGAGGGAGGACAAGGGGAAGGAAGAGGGAGGCGCGGGGCGGCGACCCGAGATGGTGGAGTTGCCGGCGGCGGTGGCGCGCGGCCTCCGGCGAGGACGAGCGGCGGGGCGGCGAGGAGCTCCTCCACAGAGCTCGGGAGCGAAGCGGGAGGCAGGCGCAGAGGCGCGGGCGGGCGCCTGCGCAGCGCGGGCCCAGATCGGAGCCCGGGCGGGCTCGACGCGGGCTCACCGCGGCCGCGTGAAGTGGGCGCGGGGGAGGGCGGGCGACGGCTGGTTGGAGGAGGCGGTGCTGGGCGACGTGGCGCCCCGGTTGGCCTGGGCGCGCAGCGGCGGGCGCCAAGTGGCGGAGGTGGAGCGGGCCGGAAAACGGAGGAGGGCGGCGGCGCTGATGATTAGGGCGCGAATTTTAGGAGGAGGGTTAGGAAGCTGCCCAAAATGGCATGGGGGGTCTATATAGCAGGTTTGCTAGGGTTTAGGGGTTTTGAGCATTCGGTCCCTCGGATCACGATCCGATGGCACCGGTCAGAGTGGAGGGCTAGGTGGGCTGTGCTGGAGAAATATACCGAGAAGAGAGGAGAAATGCAGCCCGCACGATTTCGAGACCGAAACATCCGACGAAAATACCGCTATATCCGGTTACATGTTTAACGGTTGGGCGATCAAACGAACTCGAATGCGATGAAACTTGGCAGGCGGCCTGTCTACACTATAATAAGACCGCATGACAAGTTGCAACCCATTCCGAGAACATTTTATGCCACTCATAAAATAATATTTGGAGGTGCAGCGGCGCGTGCGAGTGTAACCGGACTCGGAGCGGACAACGGAGAGAACCGCGAACATTTAACGGATGCAAGTTTTGAAAAACATGCGGATGAAATGCAGATGATGCCATGAGATGAGATGCATAACAAAAACAAAATGCAAAACAACAGACAAAACCCAACCACGAAGGGAATAATAAATCACATCTCCGGAAAGGGCAAGAGTCGGAGTTACGAATATGGAAAGTTGTATCCGGGGTGTTACAACACTCCACCACTACGAGAGGATCTCGTCCCGAGATCTAGGATGGCACCGGGGGAAAAAGGAAGAGAAAGATGAGAGGTAAACCTAAGTTGCTTCTTTGACAAACGAGTGAAACCAAAGAACCTTGAGAGGTTGAGAAAAATGAAAGAAAGAACACAACGAAGATGAACAAGGTTGAAAACAATCCGGTCGAAAAGAGGAACAAGGAGTATTACGATAACTTGAAGGTTGACAAGGCATGAATCAAGAGTTTAATGGACAAGATAGAATTCGAAACCACTCCGGTTGAAACGAGACACGAATGAACAAGAATGATATACTTTTGGCAGCACTCCGATTGAGCATGGAAGGAATATAACATGAACTTGAGAAGATGGGATGATACTTGATGAAATCAACAACACACTGCCTCCGGAACTATTGAAAGAGTGGCACAAGGGGTAAGAAGGATTTCAGACAGCTCTCCGGTTGAGGAAGCAGGCAAAACTTGATAAGATGAGAGAACTCGAATGAAAACATGCCACTCCGGTTAAATGGATAATGCAAGAAAAAGAACATGATCTTCACAATTCGAGATGATGAGTGAAGAGAGCAGCATCACCATGCCTCCGGAAGAAATAATAGAAGATAGATCATTGGAATAACAGAATGGAGAAGAAAATGCCAACTTCTGCCACAAATGAACTTGGAAAAGCACCCTTGCAAAGAAGAATTGAACGGAGTTGTTGGGAAACCAACAACGAAATGAATAAGCTTGTAGTGTGCTTATGGAAACATCCCCACATTATGAGGTGAGCTTCTGCCACCAACGGAAACAAACGATTGGATTGATATCAACAAGGAGACGAGAAACTTATTTCACCGAGAGGACAAATGAAGAACTTGGGTCATTAATAAGCACCATGAATAGCAACAATCCTTAGGGAAAGCTTTAGGTGAAATATAGCCCAAGACAACTCCAATGAAGAGATTGATGGATTTACAATACCCCATTCTTGACAACATGTGAATCATGAAACACGAACTCAAATTGTCGAGAATGACATAACACCGATCTCAAGAGATAAGGTAGAAAGAATTGCACTTCGAAATGCAAGAAGAAGAATACTTGAACCCCTCAAAACAAAACATGCGTTGGACACCATGCTTATTTTAGAGTAGCTTGACGGATCTTAACTCCGAGAGAAATCTTGATGAACAATTGGAGAAATGAAAAGAAACCTTGAGGAAGCACCATGTAGAGCCTCCATGATGAACTCCGGTAAACAAAAGGATGATAAAAGAAAGAGAAGTTGACAAAACCAGGTGAAGCCTTGCAGTGATAAGATGAAGCTTTGAAATGATATAGCCGAGAAAACTTGGAACTCCGGAAAGAAAGAAGAACAAATGAAATCAAGAATTTATTCATCATGAACAAACTCCGAAAGAAGGAGTTAATCACTTGGATGAAACAAGAACAAGAATTATGTTATGCGTATCCTTCACCAATTTAGATTGATGACAAACAACGGATTTGGCATACTACTTATTCCCGTAGAAAAGATTAAGATAGATATGGCGCAGACTTGAGAAGGTCTTCAACGAACCGCCGGTAGGATTGGAAAGAACGAATGAATCTATATGATAACGAAGGAAGAGAACTCTTGAACAAACCACCATAATAATTGAGAATGAACGTAGCAAAGGCACAATTCACGGGGAGGAATTGTAAAACGAATAAAGGTGCTTGACAAAATTTAGATACATTAGAACGAAGAGATCATGAACTGATTAGATAATATTTGAATGATGCACCGGTATGATTTGGAAAACAAGAGTTGAACGTTGGAATGGATAATTCTGAGATGATGGGCTCAGAAGAATCAAACTGAAAAGACTCCTGAAATGCTCCGGGTGGGTTAAAAGAATTCTCACAATCAAAACAATTATGAGGATGGCACGAAGCTAGAACCATGAATCTTGAAGAGAAAGAAGCGAGATTTAAGAGAAAATCTTCTTCAGTCTTCACATCGAAGAATGACGACGAGAACATCACCATGAATTATTGAAGCACTCCGGAATGAAAATTAGAAAGGTTGAACCAACAATGACAATAATTTGGAAGATCTTGGAGAAAGACAAAGGACTGATGATAATTCATTCTTACGTCAAACTTTGCAATGAATTCGGGAATAGCTCTTGAAAATTAGAAGAGTCAGGTAAGATCCTGGAAAAAGACCTGTGGGTTAGGGCCCACTCAAAAGAACCATCGTTGAACGATTGTTTGAAATAGATATTGCACCGGTAGAATTAAATGGCTTGAATGAGAGAAAAACTTGAAGTAACTCGAACGGATTAAGAAAGGAAACATGATTCTTCTGAGATATCTTCAACATTCCGGAACAATTGAATAGCGAGAAGTGGATGATTAAGAGATGCACCGACATGAGAAAGCATTTGAAATGATGAAAAGGATACGATCAACACTGAAAACTTGACTAAAATCCACCGGAGAAGAAAATTAGAATGGAACAATGATAAGGTAAAAACTTCCTTAGCATCTTCATGAGAAATCACCGGATAAAACATTTAAAGGAAAAGAATGAAGAAACTTCACTCAATAAAATGGATACTTGATTAAGAAATCTGAGTCCTTGAAGAAAAAGGGGTGGGAGGGCGGGAAATCAAAGGCAACTTAGGTCGTATGAAACGAACACCGTTGAGAAAAGCTTAGAATTGATCTTGCGAATGTTGAAATGATCGAATCCACTTGAAGAGAAGCACGCCGGTTGATAAAAGAATTAACATGACGACCACGATGATCACGAAGGATTAGTATTCACATAGAAATATGAGAACACCATTTAGGAAAGGTATGGAATCAACACTTGACATTGAAGCAACTCGAATACCACAACACAAAACAAAAACAAAGGATTGGCTTCAAGAATGAGCCGGAACAAACACATGATAGAGATTTCGCCCAAAGTGTTCGTGGTGGGGCCCACACGGACACGACGTATAGCAGACGTCACGAATGACAAACAAGACGTCCCCGAATCAGCATAGCCAAGGATTCTTTAAGACGTCTCGCGACCACTGTAAATCGACCGTGAATGGGCGGACCACTAGACGTTGAACCCCAATCTCAAATCATACATCTGTCGGAAAGAATATCCTGTAAGCTACTAGAATTCCCACCTATAAACTCCCGAAACTTTCTGGTTATGCAATCTGGTGTTGGGGATACAGGGACACAAAATATATCACCCAAACTAACAATACCTAGATCCAGCTGTATCCATCCGTCAACACATAACCAAGAAATCCTCGGAAATCGTGTACCTCGACCTTCGAAAAACATCCGTTATACAAGTCATGGCAATACTCCCTTTTCGCCACAAGATCGGGCTATCGTGGTTATCTCACCAACAACTGCACAAAAGAGATTTCGATGTCGGCAGAACTCGGTATTCCAGAATCTGCAACGATAAAATTGTGACGACAACACCTCGGAGCTCAACTCCCGGGACACCGCCACAACCCCTAAATGTCGAGGCACCAAGAACAATGTTCTCGTCACAAAACCATCGAACGATTCCAAGATACCCACGTGATCCTAAAAAAATTTTAGTGAAATTTAAGGAGAGAAGAGTCAAAACTCTACGTCAGGATACCTCACCAGAGCGACGAAGGGGCTGGGGAGTAAAAAGAATCCTACTCTCCGATATATATAATCCTAAGACTCAAAACATTTTCCGTTCTAGACTCAACAACGCCAAGAAACAATCAAGTAGGGGCTCCTAAGTCGGGAAGGCTCGATTACCAACTTGTAACGCCCTCGATGCGGCTATATCTCCCACGTGTCGAAGCACGACTTAGAGGCATAACCGCATTGAAAGCAATGTCGCAAGTGAGGTAATCTTCACACAACCCATGTAATACATAAGGAAAAGAGATACATAGTTGGCTTACAATCGCCACTTCACACAATACATGAGTAAAACATTACATCATACAGATACAATCAAGGTCCGACTACGGAACCAAAATAAAAGAAGACTACCCCAAATGCTACACAGATCCCGATCGTCCCAACTGGCTCCACTACTCGATCAAGCAAACGAAACAACACAATGAACAAGATCTTCATCGAGCTCCTCCTTGAGCTCGGGTGCATCACCTGCACGGTTTCATCGGCACCGCAAACTGGTTTTGAAGTATCTGTGAGTCACGGGACTCAGCAATCTCACACCATGAGATCAAGACTATTTAAGCTTAAAGGTAGGGCAAGGTAGTGAGGTGGAGCTGCAGCAAGCGACTAGCATATATGGTGGCTAACATACGCAAAAGAGAGCGAGAAGAGAAGGCAAAAGCACGGTCGAACAACTATGATCAAGAAGTGATCCTGAACTCCTACTTACGCCGACATAACTCCAACACCGTGTTCACTTCCCGGACTCCGCGAGAAGAGACCATCACAGTTACACACGCGGTTGGTGTATTTTAATTGAGATCAACTTCGGTTTTCTACAACCGGACATTAACAAATTCCCATCTGCCACATAACCGCGGCACGGCTTTGAAAGTTCAAACCCCGCAGGGTGTCCCAACTTAGCCCATGATAAGCTCTCGCGATCAACGAAGAATAGACCTTCTCCCGGAAGCCGATCAGTCTCGGAATCCGGCTACAAGACATTTCACAGCAATAAAACAAGTCCAAAGAAGACCTCCCGGCGTCCGACACCCCGATAGTAGCAGCACAGATCTCGCCTCGAGCCACGACCGGATGAACACTACGTCGGCAACCGACGATACCCCAAGTTGCCTCGGGCGGCACCGCAAGTGGCTCTAGTTTGGACCAACACTTAGACAAGCATTGGCCCGGGGTAAATAAAGATGACCCTTGAGAGCGCGACTCCCAAGGGAAAAAAGGCTAGGAGAGGCAAATGTAAAACCAATGTTGGGCCTTGCTGGAAAAGTCTTATTCAAAGCGAACTGTCAAGGGGGTCCCATAAATCACCCGACCGCGTTAGGGACGCAAAAACCGGGAACATAACACCGATATGACGGAAACTAGGGCGGCAAGAGTGGAACAAAACACCAGGCATAAGGCCGAGCCTTCCACCCTTTACCAAGTATATAGATGCATTAATTAAATAAGATATATTGTGATATCCCAACAAGTAAACATGTTCCAACAAGGAACAACATCTCCATGTTCCAACAAGGAACAAATTTCATCTTCACCTGCAACTAACAACGCTATAAGAGGGGCTGAGCAAAGCGGTAACATAGCCAAACAACGGTTTGCTAGGAAGGGTGCAAAAGGTTAGAGGTGACATGGCAATTTGGGATGGCTTGATATAGCAAGTGGTAGGCATCGTAGCATAGGCATAGCAAAAGAGCGAGCATCTAGCCAAGCAAAGATAGAAGTGATTTCGAGGTATGGTCATCTTGCCGAAATCCATAAGGAAGAAGAACGAATCCATGAAGAAGACAAACGGACGTAGTCGAATGAATCCTCACAACTCCGAACGAAACCGAAGCTAACGAGAGAAGCAAACCGAAAGAAACAAACACCATGATAAATGCACAAGCATAAACATGGCATGAAGCACAAACAAATATGATGCATGTCCGGTTTAAATATGCATGGCATGGCAAAATGCACAAACAACACTACAAATTAAGTGGAGCTCAATATGCAACGAGTTGCATATTGACGGAACACCACAACACTTATTTAGTTCTCTCTCGGTTAGGTACACAACAATATTAAATGTTGTTAAACATGGCAAGAGGTGGAGCATAATTAAACTAGCTATTTAGGCAAGTTTAAATGAGGCCGGAAATAAGAAACAACAATTCCGGAAAATCCTCATGAGCAATATTTTAGATTCGGTCCTGTTCTGCCCTAAACACAATTTTAGAGTTGTTAAACAGCAACATAAAGTGGACCATGTTAATCTAGGCATTTTTCCACCCCATTTACATATAAAGAACATTTGATTCCGAGTTACGGTTATTTAGTTATGAATTAAATCATTTTAACATGGCATAATAGCAAATTTAAATAAACAGCAAGTTAAACATTTTAAAACATGGATGAAAATGGCATATTATTAATCTACACAAAATTCTAAGCAATTTACATGTTAAAATCATTTTAATCCGATGCACGGTTAATGAGTTATCAAATGCATGAACATGGAGGGTTTTTCGCAAAACGGTAATTCTCGGATAATTGGCAAAATCACAGATCTGAAAAAAAAAAACAGATCGGGCCGAAATCTGCTAGGCACGGGAGCAGGGCGCTGGAGGCTCACCATGGGCCTTGGCCCGGTGGAGAGGAAAGGGGCAGGCAGAGCCAGCTGGGTCGAGGCGAGGCCGCCCAGCGCGCTTCTGCCCACGCTGCCCAGCGCCTGTGCCGGGCGCGATCAACGGCGGCGGCGGCGCGGATCGGGCTCCTCCGATCCCATCTCGAAGGTGGCGGCCCTCGGCGACAACGCCGGCGACAGCGCGGGGACGGCCGGACAGACGGAACAGGCGGATCCGGCGGCGACTCGCCGGATCCGGCCATGAGGAGGAGTCGCGCGCACCGGCGACGGGGCGGCAGCGAGGAAACTCCGCGACGGGACGGCGGCCTGTCTGAGAGAGAGAGACGGGTGAGAGAGGGAGGACAAGGGAAGGAAGAGGAGGCGCGGGCGCGACCGAGATGGTGGAGTTGCCGGCGGCGGGCGGCGCTGCCTCCGGCGAGGACGAAGCGGCGGGCGGCGAGGAGCTCCTCCCTGGAGCTCGGGAGCGAAGCGGAGGCAGGCGCAGGGCGCGGGCGGGCGCTGCGGGCAGCGCGGGCCCAGATCGGAGCCCAAGGCGGGCTGACGCTGGCTCACCGCGGGCCGCGTGAAGTGGGCGCGGGAGGACGCGTGGCGGCGGCTGGTTGGAGGAGGCGGGTGCTGGGGCGACGTGGCGCTCCCGGGTTGGCCCGGGGCGCGGCAGCGGCGGCGCCAAGTGGCGGAGGTGGAGCGGGCCGGCGCGGAAAACGGAGGAGGGGCGGCGGCGCTGATGATTAGGGCGCGGAATTTTAGGAGGAGGGTTAGGAAGCTGCCCAAAATGGCATGGGGGGGTCTATATATAGCAGGTTTGCTAGGGTTTAGGGGGTTTTGGAGCATTCCGGTCCCTCGGATCACGATCCGATGGCACCGGTCAGAGTGGAGGGCTAGGTGGGCTGTGCTGGAGAAATATACTGAGAAGAGAGGAGAAATGCAGCCCGGCACGATTTCGGAGACCGAAACATCCGACGAAAATACCGGCTATATCCCGGTTACATGTATAACGGTTGGGCAGTCAAACGAACTCCGAATGCGATGAAACTTGGCAGGCGGCCTGTCTACACTATAATAAGACCGCATGACAAGTTGCAACCCATTCCGAGAACATTTTTATGCCACTCATAAAATAATATTTCGGAGGTGCCGCGGGCGCGTGCGAGTGTAACCGGACTCGGAACGGACAACGGAGAGAACCGGCGAACATTTAGCGGATGCAAGTTTTGAAAACATGCGGATGAAATGCAGATGATGCCATGAGATGAGATGCATAACAAAAACAAAATGCAAAACAACAGACAAAACCCAACCACGAAGGAATAATAAATCACATCTCGGAAAGGGCAAGAGTCGGATTACGAATATGGAAAGTTGTATCCGGGTGTTACAACACTCCACCACTACGAGAGGATCTCGTCCCGAGATCTAGGATGGCACCGGGGGAAAAAGGAAGAGAAAGATGAGAGGTAAACCTAAGTTGCTTCTTTGACAAACGAGTGAAACCAAAGAACCTTGAGAGGTTGAGAAAAATGAAAGAAAGAACACAACGAAGATGAACAAGGTTGAAAACAATCCGGTCGAAAAGAGGAACAAGGAGTATTACGATAACTTGAAGGTTGACAAGGCATGAATCAAGAGTTTAATGGACAAGATAGAATTCGAAACCACTCCGGTTGAAACGAGACACGAATGAACAAGAATGATATACTTTTGGCAGCACTCCGATTGAGCATGGAAGGAATATAACATGAACTTGAGAAGATGGGATGATACTTGATGAAATCAACAACACACTGCCTCCGGAACTATTGAAAGAGTGGCACAAGGGGTAAGAAGGATTTCAGACAGCTCTCCGGTTGAGGAAGCAGGCAAAACTTGATAAGATGAGAGAACTCGAATGAAAACATGCCACTCGGTTAAATGGATAATGCAAGAAAAAGAACATGATCTTCACAATTCGAGATGATGAGTGAAGAGAGCAGCATCACCATGCCTCCGGAAGAAATAATAGAAGATAGATCATTGGAATAACAGAATGGAGAAGAAAATGCCAACTTCTGCCACAAATGAACTTGGAAAAGCACCCTTGCAAAGAAGAATTGAACGGAGTTGTTGGGAAACCAACAACGAAATGAATAAGCTTGTAGTGTGCTTATGGAAACATCCCCACATTATGAGGTGAGCTTCTGCCACCAACGGAAACAAACGATTGGATTGATATCAACAAGGAGACGAGAAACTTATTTCACCGAGAGGACAAATGAAGAACTTGGGTCATTAATAAGCACCATGAATAGCAACAATCCTTAGGGAAAGCTTTAGGTGAAATATAGCCCAAGACAACTCCAATGAAGAGATTGATGGATTTACAATACCCCATTCTTGACAACATGTGAATCATGAAACACGAACTCAAATTGTCGAGAATGACATAACACCATCTCAAGAGATAAGGTAGAAAGAATTGCACTTGAAATGCAAGAAGAAGAATACTTGAACCCCTCAAAACAAAACATGCGTTGGACACCATGCTTATTTTAGAGTAGCTTGACGGATCTTAACTCCGAGAGAAATCTTGATGAACAATTGGAGAAATGAAAAGAAACCTTGAGGAAGCACCATGTAGAGCCTCCATGATGAACTCCGGTAAACAAAAGGATGATAAAAGAAAGAGAAGTTGACAAAACCAGGTGAAGCCTTGCAGTGATAAGATGAAGCTTTGAAATGATATAGCCGAGAAAACTTGGAACTCCGGAAAGAAAGAAGAACAAATGAAATCAAGAATTTATTCATCATGAACAAACTCCAAAGAAAGGAGTTAATCACTTGGATGAAACAAGAACAAGAATTATGTTATGCGATCCTTCACCAATTTAGATTGATGACAAACAACGGATTTGGCATACTACTTATTCCGTAGAAAAGATTAAGATAGATATGGCGCAGACTTGAGAAGGTCTTCAACGAACCGCCGGTAGGATTGGAAAGAACGAATGAATCTATATGATAACGAAGGAAGAGAACTCTTGAACAAACCACCATAATAATTGAGAATGAACGTAGCAAAGGCACAATTCACGGGGAGGAATTGTAAAACGAATAAAGGTGCTTGACAAAATTTAGATACATTAGAACGAAGAGATCATGAACTGATTAGATAATATTTGAATGATGCACCGGTATGATTTGGAAAACAAGAGTTGAACGTTGGAATGGATAATTCTGAGATGATGGGCTCCGAAGAATCAAACTGAAAAGACTCCTGAAATGCTCCGGGTGGGTTAAAAGAATTCTCACAATCAAAACAATTATGAGGATGGCACGAAGCTAGAACCATGAATCTTGAAGAGAAAGAAGCGAGATTTAAGAGAAAATCTTCTTCAGTCTTCACATCGAAGAATGACGACGAGAACATCACCATGAATTATTGAAGCACTCCGGAATGAAAATTAGAAAGGTTGAACCAACAATGACAATAATTTGGAAGATCTTGGAGAAAGACAAAGGACTGATGATAATTCATTCTTACGTCAAACTTTGCAATGAATTCGGGAATAGCTCTTGAAAATTAGAAGAGTCAGGTAAGATCCTGGAAAAAGACACGTGGGTTAGGGCCCACTCAAAAGAACCATCGTTGAACGATTGTTTGAAATAGATATTGCACCGGTAGAATTAAATGGCTTGAATGAGAGAAAAACTTGAAGTAACTCGAACGGATTAAGAAAGGAAACATGATTCTTCTGAGATATCTTCAACATTCCTGAACAATTGAATAGCGAGAAGTGGATGATTAAGAGATGCACCGACATGAGAAAGCATTTGAAATGATGAAAAGGATACGATCAACACTGAAAACTTGACTAAAATCCACCGGAGAAGAAAATTAGAATGGAACAATGATAAGGTAAAAACTTCCTTAGCATCTTCATGAGAAATCACCGGATAAAACATTTAAAGGAAAAGAATGAAGAAACTTCACTCAATAAAATGGATACTTGATTAAGAAATCTGAGTCCTTGAAGAAAAAGGGGTGGGAGGGCGGGAAATCAAAGGCAACTTAGGTCGTATGAAACGAACACCGTTGAGAAAAGCTTAGAATTGATCTTGCGAATGTTGAAATGATCGAATCCACTTGAAGAGAAGCACGCCGGTTGATAAAAGAATTAACATGACGACCTCGATGATCACGAAGGATTAGTATTCACATAGAAATATGAGAACACCATTTAGGAAAGGTATGGAATCAACACTTGACATTGAAGCAACTCGAATACCACAACACAAAACAAAAACAAAGGATTGGCTTCAAGAATGAGCCGAACAAACACATGATAGAGATTTACGCCCAAAGTGTTCGTGGTGGGGCCCACACGGACACGACGATAGCGACGTCACGAATGACAAACAAGACGTCCCGAATCAGCATAGCCAAGGATTCTTTAAGACGCCTCGCGACCACTCAGAATCGACCGTGAATGGGCGGACCACTAGACGTTGAACCCCAATCTCAAATCATACATCCGCCGGAAAGAATATCCCGTAAGCTACTAGAATTCCCACCTATAAACTCCGAAACTTTCGGTTATGCAATCTGGTGTTGGGGATACAGGGACACAAAATATATCACCCAAACTAACAATACCTAGATCCATTGTATCCATCCGTCAACACATAACCAAGAAATCCTCGAAATCGTGTACCTCGACCTTGAAAAACATCCGTTATACAAGTCATGGCAATACTCCCTTTTCGCCACAAGATCGGGCTATCGGGGTTATCTCACCAACAACTGCACAAAAGAGATTTCGATGTCGGCAGAACTCGGTATTCCAGAATCGCAACGATAAAATTGTGACGACAACACCTCGGAGCTCAACTCCCGGGACACCGCCACAACCCTAAATGTCGAGGCACCAAGAACAATGTTCTCGTCACAAAACCATCGAACGATTCCAAGATACCCACGTGATCCTAAAAAAATTTTAGTGAAATTTAAGGAGAGAAGAGTCAAAACTCTCGTCGGGATACCTCACCAGAGCGACGAAGGGCTGGGGAGTAAAAGAATCCTACTCTCGATATATATAATCCTAAGACTCAAAACATTTTCCGTTCTAGACTCAACAACGTCGACAAACAATCAAGTAGGGGCTCCTAAGTCGGGAAGGCTCGATTACCAACTTGTAGCGCCCTCGATGCGGCTATATCTCCCACGTGTCGAAGCACGACTTAGAGGCATAACCGCATTGAAAGCAATGTCGCAAGTGAGGTAATCTTCACACAACCCATGTAATACATAAGGAAAAGAGATACATAGTTGGCTTACAATCGCCACTTCACACAATACATGAGTAAAACATTACATCATACAGATACAATCAAGGTCCGACTACGGAACCAAAATAAAAGAAGACTACCCCAAATGCTACACAGATCCCCGATCGTCCCAACTGGCTCCACTCTTGATCAACTGAAACGAAACAACACAATGAACAAGATCTTCATCGAGCTCCTCCTTGAGCTCGGGTGCATCACCTGCACGGTTTCATCGGCACCGCAAACTGGTTTTGAAGTATCTGTGAGTCACGGGACTCAGCAATCTCACACCATGAGATCAAGACTATTTAAGCTTAAAGGTAGGGCAAGGTAGTGAGGTGGAGCTGCAGCAAGCGACTAGCATATATGGTGGCTAACATACGCAAAAGAGAGCGAGAAGAGAAGGCAAAAGCACGGTCGAACAACTATGATCAAGAAGTGATCCTGAACTCCTACTTACGTCAGACATAACTCCAACACCGTGTTCACTTCCCGGACTCCGCCGAGAAGAGACCATCACGTTACACGCGCGTTGGTGTATTTTAATTGAGATCAACTTCGGTTTTCTACAACCGGACATTAACAAATTCCCATCTGCCACATAACCGCGGCACGGCTTTGAAAGTTCAAACCCTGCAGGGTGTCCCAACTTAGCCCATGATAAGCTCTCGCGATCAACGAAGAATAGACCTTCTCCCGGAAGCCGATCAGTCTCGGAATCCGGCTACAAGACATTTCACAGCAATAAAACAAGTCCAGAAGACCTCCCGGCGTCGACACCACGATAGTAGCCACAGCGTATCTCGTCTCGAGCCACGACCGGATGAACACTACGTCTGACAACCGACGATACCCCAAGTTGCCTCGGGCGGCACATAAGTGGCTCTAGTTTGGACCAACACTTAGACAAGCATTGGCCGGGGGTAAATAAAGATGACCCTTGAGAGCGCGACTCCCAAGGGAAAAAAGGCTAGGAGAGGCAAATGTAAAACCAATGTTGGGCCTTCTTTGGAAAAGTCTTATTCAAAGCGAACTGTCAAGGGGTCCCATAAATCACCCGACCGCGTTAGGGACGCAAAACCGGGAACATAACACCGATATGACGGAAACTAGAGCGGCAAGAGTGGAACAAAACACTGGGCATAAGGCCGAGCCTTCCACCCTTTACCAAGTATATAGATGCATTAATTAAATAAGATATATTGTGATATCCCAACAAGTAAACATGTTCCAACAAGGAACAACATCTCCATGTTCCAACAAGGAACAAATTTCATCTTCACCTGCAACTAACAACGCTATAAGAGGGGCTGAGCAAAGCGGTAACATAGCCAAACAACGGTTTGCTAGGAAGGGTGCAAAAGGTTAGAGGCTGACATGGCAATTTGGGATGGCTTGATATAGCAAGTGGTAGGCATCGTAGCATAGGCATAGCAAAAGAGCGAGCATCTAGCCAGCAAAGATAGAAGTGATTTCGAGGGTATGGTCATCTTGCCTGAAATCCCGCAAGGAAGAAGAACGAATCCATGAAGAAGACAAACGGACGTAGTCGAATGAATCCTCACAACTCCGGAACGAAACCGAAGCTAACGAGAGAAGCAAACCGGAAAGAAACAAACACCATGATAAATGCACAAGCATAAACATGGCATGAAGCACAAACAAATATGATGCATGTCCGGTTTAAATATGCATGGCATGGCAAAATGCACAAACAACACTACAAATTAAGTGGAGCTCAATATGCAACGAGTTGCATATTGACGGAACACCACAACACTTATTTAGTTCTCTCTCGGTTAGGTACACAACAATATTAAATGTTGTTAAACATGGCAAGAGGTGGAGCATAATTAAACTAGCTATTTAGGCAAGTTTAAATGAGGCCGGAAATAAGAAACAACAATTCCGGAAAATCCTCATGAGCAATATTTTAGATTCGGTCCTGTTCTGCCCTAAACACAATTTTAGAGTTGTTAAACAGCAACATAAAGTGGACCATGTTAATCTAGGCATTTTTCCACCCCATTTACATATAAAGAACATTTGATTCCGAGTTACGGTTATTTAGTTATGAATTAAATCATTTTAACATGGCATAATAGCAAATTTAAATAAACAGCAAGTTAAACATTTTAAAACATGGATGAAAATGGCATATTATTAATCTACACAAAATTCTAAGCAATTTACATGTTAAAATCATTTTAATCCGATGCACGGTTAATGAGTTATCAAATGCATGAACATGGAGGGTTTTTCTGCAAAACGGTAATTCTCTGGATAATTGGCAAAATCACAGATCTGAAAAAAAAAACAGATCGGGCCGAAATCTGCTAGGCACGGGAGCAGGGCGCTGGAGGCTCACCATGGGCCTTGGCCCGGTGGAGAGGAAAGGGGCAGGCAGAGCCAGCTGGGTCGAGGCGAGGCCGCCCAGCGCGGATTCTGCCCACGCGGGCCACGCACAGCCGGGCGCGATCAACGGCGCGGCGGCGGCGGATCGGGCTCCTCCCGATCCCATCTCGAAGGTGGCGGCGGCCCTCGGCGATAACGCCGGCGACGAGCGAGGACGGCCGACAGACGGAACGGGCGGATCCGGCGGCGACTCGCGGATCCGGCCATGGGAGGAGTCTGCGGGCGCACGGCGACGGACGGCAGCAGCGAAACTCCGCGACGGGGCGGCGGCCTGTCGAGAGAGAGAGACGGGTGAGAGAGAGGGAGGACAAGGGAAGGAAGAGGGAGGCGCGGCGGCGACCGAGATGGTGGAGTTGCCGGGCGGTGGCGCGCTGACCTCCGGCGAGGACGAGCGGCGGGCGGCGAGGAGCTCCTCCTGAGCTCGGGAGCGGGCGGGAGGCAGGCGCAGAGGGCGCGGGCGGGCGCCGCTGGCAGCGCTGGGGCCCAGATCGGAGCCCGGCGGGCTCGACGCTGGCTCACCGCGGCCGCGTGAAGTGGGGCGCGGGAGGACGCGTGGCGACGGCTGGTTGGAGGAGGCGGTCTTTGGGCGACGTGGCGCCCCGGTTGGCCTGGCCTTGTGCGGCGGGCGCCAAGTGGCGGAGGTGGAGCGGGCAAGCGAAAACGGAGGAGGGCGGCGGCGCTGATGATTAGGGCGCGAATTTTAGGAGGAGGTTAGGAAGCTGCCCAAAATGGCATGGGGGTCTATATATAGCAGGTTTGCTAGGGTTTAGGGGTTTTGAGCATTCGGTCCCTCGGATCACGATCCGATGGCACCGGTCGAGTGGAGGGCTAGGTGGGCTGTGCTGGAGAAATATACTGAGAAGAGAGAGAGAATGCAGCCGCACGATTTGGAGACCGAAACATCCGACGAAAATACCGGCTATATCCGGTTACATGTTTAACGGTTGGGCGATCAAACGAACTCGAATGCGATGAAACTTGGCAGGCGGCCTGTCTACACTATAATAAGACCGCATGACAAGTTGCAACCCATTCCGAGAACATTTTATGCCACTCATAAAATAATATTTGGAGGTGCAGCGCTGCAGCGTGCGAGTGTAACCGGACTCGGAACGGACAACGGAGAGAACCGGCGGAACACGAACGGATGCAAGTTTTGAAAAACATGCGGATGAAATGCAGATGATGCCATGAGATGAGATGCATAACAAAAACAAAATGCAAAACAACAGACAAAACCCAACCACGAAGGGAATAATAAATCACATCTCCGGAAAGGGCAAGAGTCGGAGTTACGAATATGGAAAGTTGTATCCGGGGTGTTACAGCTAATGATGATGACCATGTAACTTCAGATCAAGTTACTACCGAACCTCATAGGTCAACCAGAGTAAGATCCGCACCAGAGTGGTACGATAATCCTGTTCTGGAGGTCATGTTACTTGACCATGACGAACCTACGAACTATGAGGAAGCGACGATGAGCCCAGATTCCGTGAAATGGCATGAGGCCATGAAATCTGAGATGGGATCCATATATGAGAACAAAATGTGGACTTTGGTTGACTTGCCCGATGATCGGCAAGCCATAGAGAATAAATGGATCTTCAAGAAGAAGACTGACACTGGTAATGTTACTGTCTACAAATCTCGACTTGTTGCGAAAGGTTTTCGACAAGTTCAGGGAGTTTACTACAATGAGACCTTCTCACCCGTAGCGATGCTTAAGTCCGTCCGAATCATGTTAGCAATTGCCGCATTTTATGATTATGAAATTTGGCAAATGGATGTAAAAACTGCATTCCTGAATGGATTTCTGGAAGAAGAGTTGTATATGATGCAACCAGAAGGTTTTATCAATCCAAAGGATGCTAACAAAGTGTGCAAGCTCCAGCGATCCATTTAGGGACTGGTGCAAGCATCTCGGTGTTGGAATAAACGTTTTGATAGTGTGATCAAAGCATATGGTTTTATACAGACTTTTGGAGAAGCCTGTATTTACAAGAAAGTGAGTGGGAGCTCCGTAACATTTCTAATATTATATGTGGATGACATATTGTTGATTGGAAATGATATAGAATTTCTGGATAGCATAAAAGGATACTTGAACAAGAGTTTTTCAATGAAAGACCTCGGTGAAGCTGCTTATATATTGGGCATCTAGATCTATAGAGATAGATCAAGACGCTTAATTGGACTTTCACAAAGCACATACCTTCATAAAGTTTTGAAGAAGTTCAAAATGGATCAAGCAAAGAAAGGGTTCTTGCGTGTGTTACAAGGTGCGAAGTTGAGTCAAACTCAATGCCCGACCACTGCAGAAGATAGAGAGAAAATGAAAGTCATTCCCTATGCTTCAGCCATAGGTTCTATCATGTATGCAATGCTGTGTACCAGACCTGATGTGTGCCTTGCTATTAGTTTAGCAGGGAGGTACCAAAGTAATCCAGGAGTGGATCAATGGACAGCAATCAAGAACATCCTGAAATACCTGAAAAGGACTAAGGATATGTTTCTCATTTATGGAGGTGACAAAGAGCTCGTCATAAATGGTTACGCTGATGCAAGCTTTGACACTAATCCAGATTACTCTAAGTCACAAACTGGATACATATTTATATTGAACGGTGGGGCTGTCAGTTGGTGCAGTTCTAAGGAAAACGTCATGGCGGGATCTACATGTGAAGCGGAGTACATAGCTGCTTTGGAAGCAGCAAATGAAGGAGTCTGGATGAAGGAGTTCATATCCGATCTAGGTGTCATACCTAGTGCATCGGGTCCAATGAAAATGTTTTGTGACAATATTGGTGCAACCGCCTTGGCAAAGGAATCCAGATTTCACAAGAGAACCAAGCACATCAAGAGACGCTTCAATTCCATCCGCGATCAAGTCAAGGAGGGAGACATAGAGATTTGCAAGATACATACGGATCTGAATGTTGCAGACCCATTGACTAAGCCTCTCTCACGATCAAAACATGATCAACACCAAGACTCCATGGGTGTTAGGATCATTACTGTGTAATCTAGATTATTGACTCTAGTGCAAGTGGGAGACTGAAGGAAATATGCCCTAGAGGCAATAATAAAGTTGTTATTTATACTTCCTTATATCATGATAAAATGTTTATTATTCATGCTAGAATTATATTAACCGGAAACCTATTACATGTGTGAATACATAGACAAACAGAGTGTCACTAGTATGCCTCTACTTGACTAGCTCGTTAATCGAAGATGGTTAAGTTTCCTAGACATAGACATGAGTTGTCATTTGATTAACGAGATCACATCATTAGAGAATGATGTGATTGACAAGACCCATCCGTTATCTTAGCACGATGATCGTTTAGTTTCTTGCTATTGCTTTCTTCATGACTTATACATGTTCCTATGACTATGAGATTATGCAACTCCCGAATACCGGAGGAACACTTAGTGTGCTATCAAACGTCACAACGTAATCGGGTGATTATAAAGATGCTCTCTGGTGTCTCCGATGGTGCTTGTTGAGTTGGCATAGATCGAGATTAGGATTTGTCACTCCGATTGTCGGAGATATATCTCTGGCCCTCTCGGTAATGCACATCACTATAAGCCTTGCAAGCAATGTGACTAATGAGTTAGTTATGGATGATGCATTCTGAGCGAGTAAAGAGACTTGCCGGTAACGAGATTGAACTAGGTATTGAGATACCGACGATCGAATCTCGGGCAAGTAACATACTGATGACAAAGGGAACAACGTATGTTGTTATGCGGTTTGACCGATAAAGATCTTTGTAGAATATGTGGGAGCCAATATGAACATCCAAGTTCCCCTATTGGTTATTGACCGGAGATGAGTCTCGGTCATGTCTACATAGTTCTCGAACCCGTAGGGTCCACACGCCTAACGTTTGATGACGATCGGTATTATGAGTTTATGCGTTTTAATGTACCGAAGGTTGTTCGGAGTCCTGGATGTGATCACGGACATGACAAGGAGTCTCGAAATGGTCGAGACATAAAGATCGATATATTGGAAGGCTATGTTTGGACACCGGAATGGTTCCGGATGAGTTCGGGCATTTTCCGGAGTACCGGGAGGTTACCGGAACCCCCCGGGGAGTCAACGGGCCTTATTGGGCCTTAGTGGAAGAGAGGAGGAGGCGGCCAGGTGGAGCGCCCCCCAAGCCCAATCCGAATTTGGGTGGGGGTCCGGCCCCCCTTTCCTTCTCTCCCTCTCCCTCTTCCTTCTTCTCCTACTCCAACTAGGAAGGGGGGAAATCTACTCCTACTGGGAGTAGGACTCCCCCCCTTGGACGCGCCCTATGAGGGCCGGCCCTCTCCTCCTCCCCTCCTTCATATACGGGGGAGGGGGGCACCCCATAGACACACAAGTTGACAGTTGTCTTAGCCATGTGTGGTGCCCCCTCCACAGATTTCCACCTCGGTCATATCGTTGCAGTGCTTAGGAGAAGCCCTGCGCCGGTAACTTCATCATCACTGTCACCAAGCCATCGTGCAAGCGAAACTCTCCCTCGGCCTTAGCTGGATCAAGAGTACGAGGGACGTCACCGAGCTGAACGTGTGCAGATCACGGAGGTGTCGTGCATTCGGTACTTGATTGGTTGGATCGTGAAGACATTCGACTACATCAACCGCGTTACTTAACACTTCCCTTTCGGTCTAGGAGGGTACGTGGACACACTCTCTCGCTCATTGCTATGCATCACATAGATAGATCTTGCGTGATCGTAGGTAAAGTTTTTGAAATACTGCGTTCCCCAACAAGTTTCACGAGCGGAGACTTGAGAGGCGCATGGCCTCGTTCACGGATAGAACTTCTGGAGGTGCTGGATATTCCAGGCATTCTGGATGGGGACCCCGTCTTGCGTCTCCAGGCGCGTGGCGCCAGGCCTGAAGACACGGGCAATCCTGAATGGGCCCTCTCACATAGGTGAGATCTTGTGAAGCCCGTCCCTGGGGAGCACCCGCCTCAGGACGAGGTCACCCAACTTGAGGGTCCTGGAGCGGGTGCTGTGACAGTGGTACCGCCACAGCGTCTGCTGGTACCTCACAGCGCGGAGCGAGGCTTGGCGGCGGTCCTCCTCCACCAACATGAGGTCCATCCCCCGCGAGGCATCCTGGCGTGCCTCGTCAAACGCCAAGACCCACGGGGAGAGATGTTTGACCTTATGAGGGAGGACCACCTCAGCCCCGTAGACGAGGAAGAATGGGGTCTCACCCGTGGGCTTGGTCGCAGTAGTGCGGATGGACCACAACACGGACTGGAGCTCATCGAGCCAGCCCCTGCCATAGGCCTCGAGTTTCTTCTTGAAGCTCCTCGTCTTGAGGCCCCTCAGGACCTCCGTGTTGGCGTGCTCGGCTTGGCTGTTGCTCCATGGGTGCGCCACCGAAGCGTAGCATATCTGCGTTCCAAGGTTAGCACAATATGTTTTGAAAAGGTTGCTCGTGAACTGAGAGCCATTATCAGTGATGATACGGGTGGGGACCCCAATGCGGCTCACGAGGCCCTTGATGAACTTGACGGTTGAGCCGGCTGGGATGGTACACACGGGCTCCACCTCCGCCCACTTGGTGAACTTATCGACGGCGACGTGGAGGTAGAGGTAGCCCCTGGCTGCTCGGGGAAACGGGCCCAGGATATCCAGCCCCCAGACCGTGAATGGCCATGAGAGTGGAATGGTCTGGAGGCCCTGAGCGGGCTGGTGGATCTGTTTGGCATGGAATTGGCATGCCTCGCAGGATCTCGCCAGCTCGATGGCATCGTTGAGCGCCATGGGCCAGTAGAACCCGCTGTGAAATGCCTTGCCCATGAGGGCGCGCGACGAGGAGTGATGCCCGTAGTCCCCGCTATGGATGTCGGCCAGCAGCTCGCACCCCTGCTCCTTGGAGATGCACCGTAGAGAGACATCATTTGGGCGCCTTCGGTAGAGCTCGCCATCCTGGATGCAGTACGCGGTGGCCTGGCAGGCCACACGTTCTGCGTCTTCCTCCTTCTCTAGCAAGGTGCCCCGGAGCAGGTATGTCTTGAACTCCTCGGTCCAGCACCCCTCCTGAGGTTTGAGCGTGAGGAGCAGACGTGCTCCGAAGGTCTGACCACAGGCCAGGGCGCCTGAGGTGGGTGCCATGGGCGGTTCCTCCTGAAGTAGCGCCAGTCCCGTAGTGGGGGGAGCCGCTGGTGTTGAAGAGCCGCTATTCAAAGACGTCGGGCCTCTAGGGTTCGTGTCGGGACGCCCTCTTGGCGATGTCGCCCGCTTCCTTGTTCATGTCGCGTGGTACATGCTGCAATTCCAAGCCCATGAATCATTTTTCAATTTTGCGTACCTCCTATAGATATGCCTTCATGTGCTCATCTTTTAGCTTTACTCTTTGTTGGAGAAGTTGACGAGGACATGAGAGTCGCCCTTGATGGTTAGCCGTCTGACCCCCAGAGCCACCACGGCCCTGAGGCCGGCGATCAGGCCCTCGTATTCCGTGATGTTCTTGGAGACCTTCTCACCATGATGGAAGCACAGCTGCACGACGTAGTAGAGCTTGTCCTGAGTAGGTGAAATGAGCACGGCTCCAACCCTCGCACCCTGTTGAGCGAACGCGCCGTCGAAGTACATGACCCAGACATCCGGCGCCTCGTCTCCGAGCGTGAGAGAACGGTCTTCTCCCGAACCTCGGTCGGGGGCGTCAATCTATTCTGCCACAAAGTTAGTGAGGGTCGCGCCTTTGATGACCCTGGTGGTGCTGAACTCTAGCTGAAATGCATGCAGCTCGATGTTCCACTCAGCAACCCTGCCCACGGCGTTGGGGCTCCGGAGCACCCTCTCCAGGTGGTATGCTGTAACGCCCCGGATTTGATGCGCCAGGTGTCTACCAGTTATTCGCCGTCGTTGCCATGTCATGTGCTTGCGTGTTGCACTTTGCCATGTCATCATCTGCATTTCATATCATGTCATCATGTGCATTTCATTTTGCACACGTGTTCGTCTCATGCATCCGAGCATTTTCCCCGTTGTCCGTTTTGCAATCCGGCACTCCTATGTCCCCCGGCGCTCCCTTTTACCTCTTTTCTTGTGCGGGTATTAAACTTTCTCGGAATGGACCGAGTCTTGACAAGCGGCCTTGGTATAGCACCGGTAGACCGCATGTCAAGTTTCGTGCCATTTGGAGGTCGTTTGGTACTCCAACGGTTAACCGGGTAACCGCAAAAGCCTCTTTTGTATTGCAGCCCAACACCCCTTTCAAAGTGGCCCAAAACCCACCAAACTCCTCTCCATGCTCTCGGTCGTTCGATCACGATCGCGGGCAAAAAATCGCCTCATTTGGAGCTTCCTAGCTCCTCCTATCTATAAATAAGCGATCCCTCCGAAATTTGCGGTCTAACCTAGCCTTCCCTACCTCGCGCCACGGACATAGATCCTCGCCGCCGGACGTGTCCGCCCATCCGCCGCCGCCTCCGTGGCCACGGGAGCGCGCCACGTGGCGCCCGCCACCCCGCCGCGCCGCGCTGCCCACGGCAGAGCCGCGAGCCCGACCCGCCGCCCGCGCCCGGCCGACCTCCGCCCGCGCCGTCTCCGGCCGCGGAGCGCCAGCGTGCCGCCGAATTCCGCCTCCCGCCGCGCGGGCGCCGCCGCCGCCCCTGCCGTCAGGCGCCTTCGCAGCGCCAGCGCCCCAACGCGCCGCCCGGCGGGCGTGCTCGCCGCGCCGCCCGAGGCTCCCGCCTCCTCGCCGCCCGGCCGCCCCGCCGCCTTGCCCCGATCGCGGCCTCGCCGGCCGGCCCCTCGCCGGCATCCGCCCCGGCCCTCTCCGGCGAACCTCGGGCCCGACGCAGCCCCGATCCAGATCTGATCCTAACCGGAGGTTGACCCCCGAAAATCCCAAAGTCCCAGATTTCTGACATTTTCATGCCATGTTCATTGTGTCATAACTCTCTGCATATTGCTCCGTTTCGTGCGTGTTATATGTCAAATTGTTCGCCTCGAAGAGTAGATCATTTCATCTCATTGCATCATTTTCATTTGAGCTCATCTTGATGCCCGAAATGCTGTTGGAAGAGGGCTATGTGATGTTAGTTTCAGATTCTTATCAGAACATGCACTTTTGTCATTTTTGCCATGATTGATGTGTGCACCCTATGAACTTGAGTCCTAAATGTGTTTTGTACTATGCCATGCCATCTTTACAGGGGTGTATGCCATGTATTTTTGTGATCTCTGTGGTGACTAGCACAAGCATGCAAACTAGGCTTCATGATGTTGCTGATTTCAGTCCCTGTTTTGCTGATATTTTTATGCCATGTAAACTTGATGCTACCGAGAGATCCATGCTTATTTTGAGATACTTCAGTAAGGATGTTTTGAACATATGGTTATTGTATATCCATCCATGCCCTTGGTTGAAATTATGGAGTGCCATAGCTTGAGTCAATCGAGCTCTATTTTTGCTATAAAATGTTTCCTGGCAGGTTGTTTACATGTTATTCAATTTTGCCAAGGTTGTTGTAGTTGATCCGTGTATGCTATGATGTTGTTCTTGCCATGTATAGCTTCTATGCCATGTCTTATTACTGTTGGTTGCCTTTCCATGCCATGTATTGCTCTGTGGTGAGTGGTTCAAGCTCCCCAACATGCCTACTTATTGTTGTTCCTGCCATGTATGAATCTGTAATATAACTTGCCATGTTTACATGGGTGCCATCATATCTTCTGATCCTTTTTGGCTCATGGTCAGTAAGGGACTTTTGTTCTATGCATTTAGTAGATTCATGCCATGCCTTTTTTTGCCATGATAAGTTCCTGTAACTTATTTTTTGATAGCTCTAAACATTGCAACCTGATGTTATTTCTGCCAATGCCTGAAACTGTTATTATTTGCAATCTTGCCATGTGTGTTTGAGCATGTTCTAGTGATTTTTGGAGATAGCTCAGTGTTCATGTTTTGTCATGCTTTACCTGTACATCATGCCTATGCCTTTTGTTATTACGTTGAGATGCTGTAGATTGTTGTTTTGATGCTTGCAATATGCCTAGTTGCTGTTTTGGACAGCTTGTCCTTTAAACTTGTATAGAGTGTATGTGTTGAACCGTTGCTCCGTTTTGAGTGTGCTCTATATGAAACTTGCTTGATTTTGCATGTAGTTTCATATTATCATGTTGCATCCTTGATTTGAGGTGTTTTCTTGATGTTTGTATGCATTTTGCATCAATGCCATGTTTAACTTGTTTTGCTCATATCTTCTAGGCCGTAGCTCCAAATCTAATGAACTTTATATGCAACTTGACTAGAATTTCGTGTAGACCATCGTGGTGCATTTTAACTTGCTGTTTAACAACTTGAACATAAGGTTTATTCAGATCTGGACCAATTTTGAAATTTGCATATGAGGACTTACCGGAATTGTTATATGTTGTTCCCGGCCTCATTCAAACTTGCTTTGACGTGTTGCTCTTGTTTGCATCATCTCTTGCCATGAGTAGCTTCATGTAGCTTTGTCATGCATCATGCTTGGTTGTGCATCATGTCTTGTCTATGTGTGGTGTGTTTACTATGTTGTGTGCTTTTCTTGTTAGTTCCTGTTTCGTTGCGATCGTGAGGATTCGTTCGTCTACGCTTGGTTCGGCTTCATCCGTTCGTCTTCTTCATGGACTCGTTCTTCTTCCTTGCGGGACTTCCAGGCAAGATGACCGCTACCCTGGATCGCACTACTATCATTGCTATGCTAGTTGCTTCGTTCTATCGCTATGCTGCGCTACCTATTACCTGTTTATCAAGCCATCCCAATTTGCCATGAACCTCTAACCTTTGACACCCTTCCTAGCAAACCGTTGTTTAGCTATGTTACCGCTTTGCTCAGCCCTTCTTATAGCGTTGCTAGTTGCAGGTGAAGATGAAGTTTGTTCCTTGTTGGAACATGGAGATGTTGTTCCTTGTTGGAACATGGAGATGTTGTTCCTTGTTGGAACATGTTTACTTGTTGGGATATCACAATATATCTTATATAATTAATGCATCTATATACTTGGTAAAGGGTGGAAGGCTCGGCCTTATGCCTGTGTTTTGTTCCACTCTTGCCGCCTAGTTTCCGTCTTATCGGTATTATGTTCCCGGATTTTGCGTCCCTAACGCGGTCGGGTGATTTATGGGACCCCTTGACAGTTCGCTTTGAATAAGACTTTTCCAAAGAAGGCCCAACATTGGTTTTACCATTTGCCTCACCTATGCCCTTTTTCCCTTGGGTTTCCGGAGCCCAAGGGTCATCTTTATTTTAGCCCCGGCCAGTTCTCCTTCGAGTGCTGGTCCAAACCGAGCGATGTCCGGCGCCCCCTGGGCAATCAGGGTTTATGCCAACCCGACGTCTTGCTCATCCGGTGTGCCCTGAGACCGAGATATGTGCAGCTCCTATCAGGATTTGTCGGCACATCCGGGCGGCTTTGCTGGTCTTGTTTTATTGTTTGTCGAAATGTCTTATAGCCGGATTCGAGACTGATCGGGTCTTCCGGGAGAAGGAATATCCTTCGTTGATCGCGAGAGCTTATCATGGGCTAAGTTGGGACACCTCTGCAGGTATAAACTTTCGAGAGCCGTGCCCGCGGTTATGTGGCGAGATGGGAATTTGTTAATATCCGGTTGTAGTAAACTTGGAGCAAACTCTTCTAAAATACACCAACCGTAATGCGTAACTGTGAGTGTCTCTTTTCGGGTTGATCGAGAGGAGAACACGGTTTCGGGTTATGTTAGACGTAAGTAGGAGTTCAGGATCACTTCTTGATCATTACCAGTTGACGACCGTTCCTTTGTTTCTCTTCTCGCCTCATTTGCGGATGTTAGCCACCGATATGCTTAGCAGCTGCTGCAACCTCACCACTTTACCCTTCCTTTCCCATTAAGCTTTGCTAGTCTTGATACCCATGGTAATGGGATTGCTGAGTCCTCGTGGCTCACAGATTTCTACAACACCGCCAGCAGGTACAGGTTATGCGATGATCATGACGCGAGAGCGATGTTTGCTTGTATTGGAGTTCTTCTTCTGCTTCTTCTTCGATCAGGGGATAGGTTCCAGGTCGGCAGCCTGGGCTAGTAGGGTGGATGTCGTTTGAGTTTCTGTTTATGTCTCATCCGTAGTCGGATGTCGATCTTGTATTTGATGTTGATGGATTCTTGTGGCATTTGTGCCTTTTGTATGTATCCCTATGTATTATGTAATGTTGATGTAATGATATCCACCTTGCAAAAGCATTTTAATATGCGGGTCTATCCTTGGTGGGACCTTCGAGTTCCTTTTGGATAGGGTCGCATATTGGGCGTGACAAGTTGGTATCAGAGCCTCGACCGACCTTAGGAGCCCCCTTGATTGATCGTGTAGTTTGGCCGTTGTCGAGTCTAGAAGAAAACTATTTTTGGAGTCTAGTTATATCAGAGAGTAGGAATTCTTTTTACTCCTCTGCCCCTTCGTCGCTCTGGTGAGGAATCCTGTCGTAGGTGTTTTGAACTACTCCTCTTCCCGTTCAAAATTTTCTTTAGGATCACGCAGTCGGTTTTCCGATCGTTGTTCCTCTGCTCTTTTATCCGGTGCATTTCTCGTCAAGTTGACTCGACCATCTTCATCTTTGAGTTCAATCCTCAGTTGTTTTCTTTTCCCGCCCGCCCTCCCTTCTTCTTTTCCGAACCGGAGTCTGTATTCGAGTATCCATCCTACTCGTGCGAAGTCTTTGCTTTCTTTCCTCAATGATTTCAACCGGTGTTTTCTCTTCAAGATATTCGTCGATTTCCCCTTCCAAGTTGTCTTTGTTTTCCCGCCCTCCCACCCTTTTTCTTCCCGGAGTTTGCCTCTCTCCCGACCATCTATTTCATTCGTGTGAAGCCTCTTCAGTCTTCCCTCAATTATCTCAACCGGTGAATTCTCGTCTCGTTCGTCATTCTTCATCCTTTTTCTTTTTCCGGTGGATCCAATCCAAGTTTTTCGTTGCTGATCGTATTATTTCCCTCAGCTCAAATATTTCTCTTTGCTCGTTCGCCTCTCGCCAGTTTATCATTCCGGAGTTCGGAAGACCTATCAGGAGATCTGTCTGTGTTCCATTTAATTCGAGGTTGTCACCTCATTTAAATATTTCAATTGTTCCGGTGCATCATCTATCTGTTCAACAATCCTTACCAACGGTGTTATCTCTTCAGTGGGCCCTAACCCACAGGTCTTTTCCCAGGATCTTACCTGACTCTTCTAATTCCCCCGGAGCCATTCATAATTCTTTTCAAGTGTGATGTAAGAATGGATTCCATCAGTCACATGCCTTTTCCAAGATCAATTTCAAATCATTTCATTGTTGGCTCAACCTCTTCGCTTTTCATTCTACCGGAGTATCTCAACAATTTTGGTGGTGTTTCTCGTCTCCATTTGAAGACCGAAGTAAAGTTTTCCTTAAATCTTGTCCGTTCCCCGGAGATTCATGGTGCTAGCTCGATGTGATGCTATCTAATTGTTTCGAGTCATGCAAATTCTTTTCATCCATCCGGAGTATTTCAGGAGTTACTTTCCATCTCAATCATCCGGAGGCTGTCATTCCAGAAGAATTCTTCGTCCTCACATTTCAGCTACCGTTATCCAATTATTCCGGTGCTTTGTTCAAGTGTTCTTTAATCAGCTCATGATCTCTTTATTCTTTTGCATCTAAATCCCCTCTAGCATATTAGTTCTTCTAATTCTTCCCGGTGATTCAGTCTCTTTCATCAGTCATTTTCGAATTCTTACGATGGTTCGTTCAAGATTCTTTTTCCTTGATTATCATTTTAATCCATTCGTTCTTTCGAATCCTACCGGTGGTTCATGAAGACCTTCTCAAGTTTGCGTTATGTCACTTCTCAATCCTTTTTCAAGAAGAATAAGTTGCATGCCAAATCCATTGCTTGTCATCAATTTAATTTGATGAAGGATAAGCATACAATAAATCTTATTCTTATTTCCTCAAAGTGATTAATCTTTTTCTTCGGAGTTTGTTCTTGATGAATAAATTCTAGTTCCTAGTGTTTTCATCTTTTCTTTTCCGGAGTTCAAATTTCCTCGGCCATCTCGTCGGAACACCCATCTAGTTCATCGCAGGCTCATCTTATTCTTTCATCCTTCATTCTATCACATCATCTTTTGTCACCGGAGTTTTTCATGGTGGTTCTTCATGATTTAACTCATTCTTCAAGATTTCATCAAGATTCTTGTTCAAGGAGTTCTAGTATCTTTTGTTCTTGCATCTCGAAGTGTAATTAATTCTCTGTATTCTTCTGAAGTGGAGTTTTGCATCTCTTCGTTCTTCTCAGCTATTAAATCTTTTCCGCTTGTGGTCGGTTATCACCTTATAATTTTGAGAGGTTATCCATAAGTCCACAACAAGATTATTCTTTCGTTGTTGATTTTCTCAACAACTTCGTTCAATCATTCCTTCTAAATTCTTTCCATTCAATTATTCCAATTCTTCCGGAGGTATTGCGTTGCTTATGTCGTCAAGTGTCATTCCATCTTCTGAAGCTCATGTTCTATTCTTTCCTTGTTTCACCGGTGTGCTGCCTAAATCCTTTCAGTCTTATCCGTTTCTTTTCTCATTCTAACCACTCCGGTTAGAACGAGTTGTTTCATAGTCTTTCTGATTCCGTGAGCTTTTGATTCTCGTCATTCTCGTCGTTCCTCTCTTCTTCTTGAGTGCTCTTGATTCTTTGCTTCTTCTCTTGAGTTCTCTGTTCACCTCATCCTTTTTCCCTTCCGTCTCGGTCCTAAGATCTCGGGACGAGATCTCTTGTTAGTGGAGGAGTGTTGTAACGCCCCGGATTCGATGCGCCAGGTGTCTGCAGTTATTCGCCGTCGTTGCCATGTCATGTGCTTGCGTGTTGCACTTTGCCATGTCATCATCTGCATTTCATATCATGTCATCATGTGCATTTCATTTTGCATACGTGTTCGTCTCATGCATCCGAGCATTTTCCCCGTTGTCTGTTTTGCAATCCGGCACTCCTATGTCCCCCGACGCTCCCTTTTACCTCTTTTCTTGTGCGGGTATTAAACTTTCTCGGAATGGACCGAGTCTTGACAAGCGGCCTTGGTATAGCACCGGTAGACCGCATGTCAAGTTTCGTGCCATTTGGAGGTCGTTTGGTACTCCAACGGTTAACCGGGTAACCGCAAAAGCCTCTTTTGTATTGCAGCCCAACACCCCTTTCAAAGTGGCCCAAAACCCACCAAACTCCTCTCCATGCTCTTGGTCGTTCGATCACGATCACGTGGCCGAAAACCGCGCCTCATTTGGAGCTTCCTAGCTCCTCCTATCTATAAATAGGTGATCCCCTCCGAAATTTGCGGTCTAACCCTAGCCTTCCCTACCTCGCCCACGGACAAAGATCCCGTCGCCCGGACGTGTCCGCCCCATCCGCCGCCGCCTCCCGTGGCTAACGGAGCGCGCCACGGGCGCCCGCCACCCGCCGCCGCCATGCCGCTGGGGCTCAGCGGCGGGCGCAGTTCGACCGCCGCGCCGCGCCCACCCGCGCGACCTCCGCCCCAGCGCCCGTCTCCGGCCGCCCGAGCGCCCAGCAACGCCGCCAGCAACTCCGCCTCCCGCCGCGGGCGCCGCTGCCGCCCCTACGCCGTCAGGCGCCTTCGCCCCGCCCGCCCGCCGCCGCCGGCCGCCGGGCGTGCTCCCGCCGCCGCCCAGCCCCCGCCAGCGCCGCCCCAGCCAGCAAGGCCTCGCCCGGCTGCCCCTCGCCAAGATCCGCCCGGCCCTCTCCGCGAACCTCGGGCCCGGCGCAGCCCCGATCCAGATCTGATCCTAACCGGAGGTTGACCCCCGAAAATCCCAAAGTCCCCGATTTCTGACATTTTCATGCCATGTTCATTGTGCCATAACTCTCTGCATATTGCTCTGTTTCGTGCGTGTTATATGTCAAATTGTTCGCCTCGAAGAGTAGATCATTTCATCTCATTGCATCATTTTCATTTGAGCTCATCTTGATGCCCGAAATTCTGTTGGAAGAGGGCTATGTGATGTTAGTTTCAGATTCTTATCAGAACATGCACTTTTGTCATTTTTGCCATGATTGATGTGTGCACCCTATGAACTTGAGTCCTACATGTGTTTTGTACTATGCCATGCCATCTTTACAGGGGTGTATGCCATGTATTTTTGTGATCTCTGTGGTGACTAGCACAAGCATGCAAACTAGGCTTCATGATGTTGCTGATTTCAGTCCTGCTTTTGGCTGATATTTTTATGCCATGTAAACTTGATGCTACCGAGAGATCCATGCTTATTTTGAGATACTTCAGTAAGGATGTTTTGAACATATGGTTATTGTATATCCATCCATGCCCTTGGTTGAAATTATGGAGTGCCATAGCTTGAGTCAATCGAGCTCTACTTTTGCTATAAAATGTTTCCTGGCAGGTTGTTTACATGTTATTCAATTTTGCCAAGGTTGTTGTAGTTGATCCGTGTATGCTATGATGTTGTTCTTGCCATGTATAGCTTCTATGCCATGTCTTATTACTGTTGGTTGCCTTGCCATGCCATGTATTTCTCTGTGGTGAGTGGTTCAAGCTCCCCAACATGCCTACTTATTGTTGTTCCTGCCATGTATGAATCTGTAATATAACTTGCCATGTTTACATGGGTGCCATCATATCTTCTGATCCTTTTTGGCTCATGGTCAGTAAGGGACTTTTGTTCTATGCATTTAGTAGATTCATGCCATGCCTTTTTTTGCCATGATAAATTCCTGTAACTTGTTTTTTGATAGCTCTAAACATTGCAACCTGATGTTATTTCTGCCAATGCCTGAAACTGTTATTATTTGCAATCTTGCCATGTGTGTTTGAGCATGTTCTAGTGATTTCTGGAGATAGCTCAGTGTTCATGTTTTGTCATGCTTTACCTGTACATCATGCCCATGCCTTTTGTTATTACGTTGAGATGTTGTAGATTGTTGTTTTGATGCTTGCAATATGCCTAGTTGCTGTTTTGGACAGCTTGTCCTTTAAACTTGTATAGAGTGTATGTGTTGAACCGTTGCTCCGTTTTGAGTGTGCTCTATATGAAACTTGCTTGATTTTGCATGTAGTTTCATATTATCATGTTGCATCCTTGATTTGAGGTGTTTGCTTGATGTTTGTATGCATTTTGCATCAATGCCATGTTTAACTTGTTTTGCTCATATCTTCTAGGCCGTAGCTCCAAATCTAATGAACTTTATATGCAACTTGACTAGAATTTCGTGTAGACCATCGTGGTGCATTTTAACTTGCTGTTTAACAACTTGAACATAAGGTTTATTCAGATCTGGACCAATTTCGAAATTTGCATATGAGGACTTACCGGAATTGTTATATGTTGTTCCCGGCCTCATTTAAACTTGCTTTGACGTGTTGCTCTTGTTTGCATCATCTCTTGCCATGAGTAGCTTCATGTAGCTTTGTCATGCATCATGCTTGGTTGTGCATCATGTCTTGTCTATGTGTGGTGTGTTTACTATGTTGTGTGCTTTTCTTGTTAGTTCCTGTTTCGTTGCGATCGTGAGGATTCGTTCGTCTACGCTTGGTTCGGCTTCACCCGTTCATCTTCTTCATGGACTAGTTCTTCTTCCTTGCGGGACTTCCAGGCAAGATGACCGCTACCCTGGATCTCACTACTATCATTGCTATGCTAGTTGCTTCGTTCTATCGCTATGCTGCGCTACCTATTACCTGTTTATCAAGCCATCCCAATTTGCCATGAACCTCTAACCTTTGACACCCTTCCTAGCAAACCGTTGTTTGGCTATGTTACCGCTTTGCTCAGCCCCTCTTATAGTGTTGCTATTTGCAGGTGAAGATGAAGTTTGTTCCTTGTTGGAACATGGAGATGTTGTTCCTTGTTGGAACATGTTTACTTGTTGGGATATCACAATATATCTTATATAATTAATGCATCTATATACTTGGTAAAGGGTGGAAGGCTCGGCCTTATGCCTGGTGTTTTGTTCCACTCTTGCCACCCTAGTTTCCGTCATATCGGTATTATGTTCCCGATTTTGCGTCCCTAACGCGGTCGGGTGATTTATGGGACCCCTTGACAGTTCGCTTTGAATAAGACTTTTCCAAAAAGGCCCAACATTGGTTTTACCATTTGCCTCACCTATGCCCTTTTTCCCTTGGGTTTCGGAGCCCACGGGTCATCTTTATTTTAGCCCCCGCCGTTCTCCTTCGAGTGCTGGTCCAAACCGAAGCGATGTCCGCGCCCCTGGGCAATCGGGTTTATGCCAACCCGACGCCTTGCTCATCCGGTGTGCCCCGAGACCGAGATATGTGCAGCTCCTATCAGATTTGTCGGCACATCCGGCGGCTTTGCTGGTCTTGTTTTATTGCTGTCGAAATGTCTTGTAGCCGGATTCCAGACTGATCGGGTCTTCCGGGAGAAGGAATATCCTTCGTTGATCGTGAGAGCTTATCATGGGCTAAGTTGGGACACCCTCGCAGGTATAAACTTTCGAGAGCCGTGCCCGCGGTTATGTGGCAGATATGAATTTGTTAATATCCGGTTGTAGTAAACTTGAAGCAAACTCTTCTAAAATACACCAACCGTATGCGTAACCGTGAGTGTCTCTTTTCGGGGTTGATCGAGAGGAGAACACGGTTTCTGGGTTATGTTTGACGTAAGTAGGAGTTCAGGATCACTTCTTGATCATTACTAGTTGACGACCGTTCCTTTGTTTCTCTTCTCGCTCTCATTTGCGGATGTTAGCCACCAGATATGCTTAGCCGCTGCTGCAACCTCACCACTTTACCCCTTCCTTTCCCATTAACCTTTGCTAGTCTTGATACCCATGGTAATGGGATTGCTGAGTCCTCGTGGCTCACAGATTTCTACAACACCAGTTGCAGGTACAGGTTATGCGATGATCATGACGCGAGAGCGATGTTTGCTTGTATTGGAGTTCTTCTTCTGCTTCTTCTTCGATCAGGGGATAGGTTCCAGGTCGGCAGCCTGGGCTAGCAGGGTGGATGTCGTTTGAGTTTCTGTTTATGTCTCATCCGTAGTCGGATGTCGATCTTGTATTTGATGTTGATGGATTCTTGTGGCATTTGTGCCTTTTGTATGTATCCCTATGTATTATGTAATGTTGATGTAATGATATCCACCTTGCAAAAGCGTTTCAATATGCGGGTCTATCCTTGGTGGGACCTTCGAGTTCCTTTTGGATAGGGTCGCATATTGGGCGTGACATATGCCGAGGCGACCTTAATGGGGTGTCCTTAGAAGTAGTGGCGCAGCTTCTTGGAGGCGACGAGGAGCACGAGCAGGAGCTTCTGCTGCATGGGTTAGCGTGCACGTGCGTCACGCAGCACCGTGCTAACGAAGTACACGGGGTGCTCGACGAGGGAAGAGTTGTTGACGACGCCTGGCCCCTCCTGAGACATCGGGGTCTCAGGAGCCTTATCACATGATGAGGTAGTCGTGACCTCAAGAACGCCATCCTTAGGTGGCGATGGTGTGGCTGCAGACGGTGCGCTGCGCTGCGCACCTGCGCGCACGCACTCTTCCCGGACCTCCACGAGCGCTGCGCTGGTCGAGTGGGGTGTGGCGGCCAGGTAAAGCACCAGGGGCTCGCGAGGTCAAGGTGCCTGTTGGAAATATGCCCTAGAGGCAATAATAAAATGGTTATTATTGTATTTCCTTGTTCATGATAATTGTCTATTGTGCATGCTATAACTGTATTAACTGGAAATCGTAATACATGTGTGAATACATAGACCACAACATGTCCCTAGTGAGCCTCTAGTTGACTAGCTCGTTGATCAATAGATGGTTATGGTTTCCTGACCAGGGACATTGGATGTCATTGATAACGGGATCACATCATTAGGAGAATGATGTGATGGACAAGACCCAATCCTAAGCATAGCACAAGATCGTTTGCTAGAGCTTTTCTAGTGTCAAGTATCGTTTCCTTAGACCATGAGATTGTGCAACTCCCGGATACCGTAGGAATGCTTTGGGTGTACCAAATGTCACAACGTAACTGGGTGGCTATAAAGGTGCACTACAGGTATCTCCAAAAGTGTATGTTGGGTTGGCACGAATCGAGACTGGGATTTGTCACTCCGTATGACGGAAAGGTATCTCTGGGCCCACTCGCTATTGCATCATCATAATGAGCTCAATGTGACTATGGAGCTAGTCACGGGATCATGCGTTACGGAACGAGTAAAGAGACTTGCCGGTAACGAGATTGAACGAGGTATGGGGATACCGACGATCGAATCTCGGGCAAGTAACATACCGATGGACAAAGGGAATTGAATACGGGATTGATTGAATCCCCGACATCGTGGTTCATCCGATGAGATCATCGTGGAACATGTGGGAGCGAATATGGGTATCCAGATCCCGCTATTGGTTATTGGCCGGAGAGGTGTCTCGGTCATGTCTGCATGGTTCCCGAACCCGTAGGGTCTACACACTTAAGGTTCAGTGACGCTAGAGTTGTTACGGGAAATAGTATGTGGTTACCGAAGGTTGTTCGGAGTCCCGAATAAGATCCCGGACGTGACGAGGAACAACGGAGTGGTCCGGAGGTGAAGATCGATATATTGGACGAAGGGTATTGAAGTCCAGAATTGTTCTGGGAGTACCGGGTGACGACTAGCGTGACTGAAAGGTGTTTCGGAGGCCCCGGCAAGCGTTGGGGGGCCTTATGGGCCAAGGGGAGGGGGCACACCGGCCCACTAAGGGGTTGTGCGCCCCTCCCAACCCCTCTCACGTAACCTGGAGAGGTGGTGTCGCCTCCCCTAGGGCAGCCGCCCCTCCCGGCTTGGGGGGAAAGTTTCCTAGGGGTGGGGGCGCCCAAACCCGTCTAGGGTTTCCCCTGTGGCCGCCGCCCCTCCCCTAGAGAACCCCAGGGCGCCTCCTCCACCCCCTTCCCCCTATATATAGTGAGGGAGACAGAGGGCAGCCGCACCCCTTCCCCTGGCGCAGCCCTCTCCTCCTCCAACTCCCCCTCCTCCTCTGTAGTGCTTAGCGAAGCTCTACCGGAGAACCACGAGCTCCATCGCCACCATGCTAGTGCTGCTGGAGTTCTCCCTCAACTTCTCCTCTCCCCTTGCTGGATCAAGAAGGAGGATACGTCCCCTGGCTGTACGTGTGTTGAACGCGGAGGCGCCGTCCGTTCGGCGCTAGATCGGATCTTCCGCGATTTGAATCGCCGCGAGTACGACTCCACCAACCGCGTTCTTGTAACGCTTCCGCTTAGCGATCTTCAAGGGTATGAAGATGCATTCCCTCTCTCTCTCTCGTTGCTAGCATCTCCTAGATTGATCTTGGTGACACGTAGGAAAATTTTGAACTATTGCTACATTCCCCAACAGTGGCATCATGAGCCAGGTCTATGCGTAGATTCTATGCACGAGTAGAACACAAAGTAGTTGTGGGCGATGATTTGTTCAATTTGCTTGCTATTACTAGTCTTATCTTGATTCGGCAGCATTGTGAGATGAAGCGGCCCGGACCGACCTTACACGTACACTTACGTGAGACAGGTTCCACCAATTGACATGCACTTGATGCATAAGGTGGCTAGCGGGTGTCTGTCTCTCCCACTTTAGTCAGATCGGCTTCGATGAAGAGGGTCCTTATGAAGAGTAAATAACAATTGGCATATCACCATTGTGGCTTTTGCGTAGGTAAGGAACGTTCTTGCTAGAAGCCCATAGAAGCCACGTAAAACATGCAACAACAGTTAGAGGACGTCTAACTTGTTTTTGCAGGGTATGCTATGTGATGTGATATGGCCAAAAGGATGTGATGAATTATATATATGTGATGTATGAGATTGATCATGTTCTTGTAATAGGAATCAGGACTTGCATGTCGATGAGTATGACAACCGACAGGAGCCATAGGAGTTGTCTTAATTTATCGTATGACCTGCGTGTCAAGGAAAAACGCCATGTAATTACTTTACTTTATTGCTAACCGTTAGCCATAGTAGTAGAAGTAATAGTTGGCGAGACAACTTCATGAAGACACGATGATGGAGATCATGGTGTCATGCCGGTGACGAAGGTGATCATGACGTGCCTCGAAGATGGAGATCAAAGGCGCAAGATGATATTGGCCATATCATGTCAATTTATGATTTGCATGTGATGTTTGTCATGTTTACATGTTATTTGCTTAGAACGACGGTAGCATAAATAAGATGATCCCTCACTAAAATTTCAAGAGATGTGTTCCCCCTAACTGTGCACCGTTGCGAAGGTTTGTTGTTTCGAAGCACCACGTGATGATCGGGTGTGATAGATAACGTTTGCATACAACGGGTGTAAGCCAATTTACACATGCGGAACACTTAGGTTGACTTGACGAGCCTAGCATGTACAGACATGGCCTCGGAACACAAGAGACCGAAAGGTCGAACATGAGTCGTATAGTAGATGCGATCAACATGAAGATATTCACCGATGATGACTAGTCTGTATCACGTGATGATCGGACACGGCCTAGTTGGCTCGGATCATGAATCACTTAGATGACTAGGGGGATGTCTATCTAAGTGGGAGTTCATTAAATAATTTGATTAGATGAACTTAATTAGCATGAACATAGTCAAAAGGTCTTTGCAAATTATGCCGTAGCTTACGCTTTAGTTCTACTGTTAAATATATGTTCCTAGAGAAAATTTAGTTGAAAGTTGACAGTAGCAATTATGCGGACTGGGTCCGTATACTGAGGATTGTCCTCAATGCTGCACAGAAGGATTGTGTCCTTAATGCACCGCTCAGTGTGCTGAACCTCGAGCGTCGTCTGTGGATGTTGTGAACATCAGACATACACGTTTTGATGACTACGTGATAGTTCAGTGCGTAATGCTAAACGGTTTAGAATTGAGGTGCCAAAGACGTTTTTGAAACATCGCAGAACATACGATTTGTTCCAAGGACTGAAATTGGGATTTCAGGCTCGTGCCCAAGTCAAGAGGTATGAAACCTCTGACAAGTTTCTTAAGCCTGCAAACTAAGGGAGAAAAGCTCAATCGTTGAGCATGTGCTCAGATTGTCTGAGTACTACAATCGCTTGAATCGAGTGGGAGTTAATCTTCTAGATGAGATAGTGATGGTTCTCCAAAGTCACTGCCACCAAGCGCTACTAGAGATTCGTGATGAACTATAACATATCAGGGATAGATATGATGATCCTTGAGCTATTCGTGATGTTTGACACCGCGAAAGTAGAAATCAAGTAGGAGCATCAATTGTTGATGGTTAGTAAAACCACTAGTTTCAAGAAGGGCAAGGGCAAGAAGGGATACTTCATGAAACGGCAAACCAGTTGCTGCTCTAGTGAAGAAACCCAAGGTAGAACCCAAACCCGAGACTATGTGCTTCTGTAATGAGGGGAACAGTCACTGAAGCAGAACTACCCTAGATACTTGGTAGATGGGAAGGCTGGTAAGGTCGACGGAAGTATAATGGATATACATTATATTAGTGTGTACTTTACTAGTACTCCTAGTAGCACCAGGGTATTAGATACCGGTTTGGTTGCTAAGTGCTGGTAACTCGAAATAAAAGCTACGAAATAAACGGAGACTAGCTAAAGGTGAGATGACGATGTGTGTTGGAAGTATTTCCGAGGTTGATGTGATCAAACATCGCATGCTCCCTCTTCCATCGGGATTGATGTTAAACCTAAATAATTGTTATTTGCTGTTTGCGTTGAGCATAGACATGATTGGATTATGTTTATCGCAATACAGTTATTCATTTAAGGAGAATAATGGTTACTCTGTTTATTTGAATAATACCTTCAATGGTCTTGCAACTAAAATGAATGGTTTATTGAATCTTGATCGTAGTGATACACATGTTCATGCCAAAAGATATAGTAATGATAGTACCACATACTTGTGGCACTGCCATTTGAGTCATATTGGTATAAAACGCATGAAGAAGCTCCATGTTGATGGATCTTTGGACTCACTTGTTTTTGAAAAGATTGAGACATGCGAACCATGTCTATTAGTGTGTGCGCATGAAGAAACTCCATGCAAATGGATCGTTTGGACTCACTTGATTTTGAATCACTTGAGACATGCAAATCATACCACATGGGCAAGATGACTGAAAATCCTCGTTTCCAGTGAGATGGAACAAAAGAGCAACTTGTTGGAAGTAATACATTTGATGTGTGCAATCCAATGAGTGTTGAGGCATGCAGTGGATATCGTTATGCTCTTACTTCACAGATGATTTGAGTAGATGCTGAGAATATTTACCTGATCAAACACAAGTCTGAATTATTGAAAGGTTCAAGTAACTTCAGAGTGAAGTTGAAGATTGTCGTCACAAGAGGATAAAATGTCTATGATATGATCATAGAGATGAATATCTGAGTTATGAGTTTGGTATACAATTAAAACATTGTGGAAATTGTTTCACAACTAATATCGCCTGGAACACCATAGTGTGATGGTGTGTCCGAACATCATAGATGCACCCTATTGGATGTGGGGCATACCATGATGTCTCCTATCAAATTACCACTATCGTTTATGGGTTAGGCATTAGAGAGAACCGCATTCACTTTAAATAGGGCACCACATAATTCCGTTGAGATGACACCGCATGAAATATGGTTTATAGAAACCTAAGCTATTGTTTCTTAAAAGTTTGGGGCTGCGACGCTTATGTGGAAAAGCTTCAGGCTAATAAGCTCGAACCCAAAGCGGATAAATGCATCTTCATAGGACACCCAAAACAGTTGGGTATACCTCATGTCTCAGATCCGGAAGAAAAAGTGATTGTTTCTAGAAACGGGTTCTTTCTCGAGGAAAAGTTTCTCTTGAAAGAATTGAGTGGGAAGATGGTGGAGACTTGATGAGGTTATTGAACCGTCACTTCAACTAGTGTGTAGCAGGGCACAGGAAGTTGTTCCTGTGACGCCTACACCAATTGAAGTGGAAGCTTATGATAGTGATCATGAAACTTCGGATCAAGTCACTACCAAATCTCGTAGGTCGACAAGGATGCGTACTACTTCAGAGTGGTACGTAATCATGTCTTGGAAGTCATGTTGCTAGACAACAATGAACCTACAAGCTATGGAGAAGCGATGGTGGGCCCGGATTCCGACAAATGGCTCGAGGCCATAAAATCCGAGAGAGGATCCATGTATGAAAACAAAGTGTAGACTTTGTAAGAACTACTTGATGGTCGTAAGGCTGTTGGGTACAGATGGATTTTAAAAGGAAGACGGACAATGATGGTAAGTGTCACCATTAAGAAAGCTCGACTTGTCGCTAAGATGTTTTCCGACAAGTTCAAGGAGTTGACTACGATGAGACTTTCTCACTCGTAGCGATGCTAAGAGTCTGTTGAAATTATATTAGCAGTTACTGCATTATTTATGAAATCTTGCAGATAGGATGCCAAAACATTGTTTCCTCGACGATTTTCTTGAGGAAAGGTTGTATGTGATAAAACCAGAAGGTTTTGTCAATCCTAAAAGATGCTAACAAGTATGCAAAGCTCCAGCAATCCTTCTAAGGACTGGAGTAAGCATCTCGGAGTTGGAATGTACGCTTTGATGAGATGACCAAAGATTTTGGGTTTATACAAAGTTTATGAGAAACTTGTATTGCCAAAGAAGTGAGTGGGTGCACTATAGAATTTCTGATGAGTATATGTTGTTAACATATTGTTGATCAGAAATGATGTAGAATTTCTGGAAAGCATACAGGGTTATTTGAAAAGTGTTTTTCAATGGAAAACCTGGATTAAGCTACTTGAACATTGAGCATCAAGATCTATAAGGATAGATCAAAAACACTTAATAGTACTTTCAAATGAATACATACCGTGACAAGATTTTGAAGGAGTTCAAAATAGATCAGCAAAGAAGGAGTTCTTGGCTGTGTTACAAGGTGTGAGTATTGAGTAAGACTCAAGACCTGACAACGGCAGAAGAGAAAGAAAGGACGAAGGTCGTCCCCTATGCTTTAGACGTAGGCTCTATAGTATGCTATGATGTGTACCGCACCTGAAGCGTGCCTTGCCATGAGTTAGTCAAGGGGTACAAGAGTGATCCAGGAATGGATCACATGACAGCGGTCGAACTTATCCTTGGTAACTAGTGGACTAAGGAATTTTCTCGATTATGGAGGTGGTAAAAGAGTTCGTCGTAAAGGGTTACGCCGATGCAAACTTTCACACTAATCCGGATGACTCTGAGTAGTAAACTGGATTCGTATAGTAGAGCAGTTATTTGGAATAGCTCCAAGTAGCGCGTTGTAGCTGCAACTACAAGATGACATAGAGATTTGTAAAGCACACATGGATCTGAAAGGTTCAGACCCGTTGACTAATAACCTCTCTCACAAGCGAGATATGAACAAAACCCATGGGTGTTGGATTCATTACAATCACATGGTGATGTGAACTAGATTATTGACTCTAGTGCAAGTGGGAGACTGTTGGAAATATGCCCTAGAGGCAATAATAAAATGGTTATTATTGTATTTCCTTGTTCATGATAATTGTCTATTATTCATGCTATAATTGTATTAACTGGAAACCGTAATACATGTGTGAATACATAGACCACAACATGTCCCTAGTGAGCCTCTAGTTGACTAGCTCGTTGATCAATAGATGGTTATGGTTTCCTGACCATGGACATTGGATGTCATTGATAACGGGATCACATCATTAGGAGAATGATGTGATGGACAAGACCCAATCCTAAGCATAGCACAAGATCGTGTAGTTCATTTTGCTAGATCTTTTCTAATGTCAAGTATCATTTCCTTAGACCATGAGATTGTGCAACTCCCGGATACCGTAGGAATGCTTTGGGTGTACCAAACGTCACAACGTAACTGGGTGGCTATAAAGGTGCACTACAGGTATCTCTGAAAGTGTCTATTGGGTTGGCACGAATCGAGACTGGGATTTGTCACTCCCTATGATGGAGAGGTATCTCTGGGCCCACTCGGTAATGCATCATCATAATGAGCTCAATGTGACAAAGGAGCTAGTCACGGGATCATGCATTACGGTACGAGTAAAGAGACTTGTCGGTAACGAGATTGAACGAGGTATGGGGATACCGGCGATCGAATCTCGGGCAAGTAACAAACCGATGGACAAATGGAATTGAATACGGGATTGATTGAATCCCCGACATCGTGGTTAATCCGATGAGATCATCGTGGAACATGTGGGAGCCAATATGGGTATCCAGATCCCGCTATTGGTTATTGTCCAGAGAGGTGTCTCGGTCATGTCTGCATGGTTCCCGAACCCGTAGGGTCTACACAATTAAGGTTCAGTGACGCTAGAGTTGTTATGGGAAATAGTATGTGGTTACCGAAGGTTGTTTGGAGTCCCAGATGAGATCCTGGATGCGACGAGGACCTCCGGAGTGGTCCGGAGGTGAAGATCGATATATTGGACGAAGGGTATTGGAGTCCGGAATTGTTCTGGGAGTACCGGGTGACGACCAGCGTGATCGAAAGGTGTTTCAGAGGCCCCGACAAGCGTTGGGGGGGCTTATGGGCCAAGGGGAGGGGGCACACCAGCCCACTAAGGGGCTGTGCGCCCCTCCCAACCCCTCTCATGTAACCTGGAGAGGTGGGGTCGCCTCCCCTAGGGCAGCCGCCCCTCCCGACTTGGGGGGCAAGTTTCCTAGGGGTGGGGGCGCTCAAACCCATCTAGAGTTTCCCCTGTGGCCGCCGCCCCTCCCCTAGAGAACCCTAGGGCGCCTCCTCCACCCCCTTCCCCCTATATATAGTGAGGGAGAGAGAGGGCAGCCGCACCCCTTCCCCTGGCGCAGCCCTCTCCTCCTCCAACTCCTCCTCCTCCTCCGTAGTGCTTAGCAAAGCTCTGCCGGAGAACCACGAGTTCCATCGCCACCATGCCGTCATGCTGCTGGAGTTCTCCCTCAACTTCTCCTCTCCCCTTGCTGGATCAAGAAGGAGGAGACGTCCCCGGGCTGTACGTGTGTTGAACGCGGAGGCGCCGTCCGTTCGGCGCTAGATCGGATCTTTCGCGATTTGAATCGTCGTGAGTACGACTCCATCAACCGCATTCTTGTAACACTTCGCTTAGCGATCTTCAAGGGTATGAAGATGCACTCCCTCTCTCTCATTGCTAGCATCTCCTAGATTGATCTTGGTGACACGTAGGAAAATTTTGAATTATTGCTACGTTCCCCAACAGTGCCACCATCACCGGAGGGCTGTTAAGGTACCTCTTGAGGTCCTAAAAGGCTGCCTCGGCCTCCAGAGTCCATTCGAACAGGCCCTTCTTTTTTCATTAACTTTAAGAACGGAAGGGCGCGCTCGCCGAGCTTGGAGATGAAGCACCCCAGCGAGGTCATGCAGCCCCCGATCTTCTGCATCTCCTTGAGGGTCTATGGCGGGCTCATTCTCTCTATCGCCTTGATCTTCTCTGGGTTAGCCTCGATCCCTCTGTGTGACACCAGGAAACCCAGTAGCCTGCCGGACAGGACACCGAACACGCACTTCTCCAGGTTGAGGCGCAGGTTTTTACCTTGCGCATGTTGGCAAACGTCTCTTCGAGGTCCTCGACGAGGGTCCTTTATTCCCGTGACTTGACCACTATGTCGTCGATGTATGCCTCAGCATTCCTCCCAAGCTGCTGGCCCAGGGCGATATGCATCAGCCGCTGGAAGGTTGCGCCGGCATTGCGTAGCCCGAACAACATGCAGGTGTAGCAATACACCCCGCATGGGGTCAGGAAGGTTGTCTTCTCGATGTCCTGCACCGCCATCTTGATTTGGTGGTAGCCCGAGAAGGCGTCCAAGAAGCACAACTGATCGCACTCGGCGGTGGAGTCGACGATCTGGTTGATGCGCGGAAGAGGGAAAGGGTCCTACGAGCAAGCCTTGTTGAGGCTCATGAAGTCGACGCACATGCGCTCCTTTCCTCCCTTCTTGGGAATGATGAACGGATTGGCCAACCAATTCGGGTGTCGCACTTCCCAATGACGCCAGCCTCTTGCAACTTGTGGACCTCCTAGACGATGAACGACTGCTTCTCCGAGGCTTGTCGCTGCGCCTTCTGCTTCACGGATCGTGCACCGGGGCACACCATCAAGTGGTGCTCGATCACTCCTCGCGGGACGCCAGCCAAGTTCGTTGCCTCCCATGCAAACACGTCCTTGTTCGCATGGAGGAAGCCGGCCAACACCTCTTCCTGGTCCGGGGGAGGCCAACGCCTATGGTGAAGGTGCGGCCTGAGCCCCGTCGTCAACTGGCACCTGCTTCACTCGTCCCGGTCTTGGGAGAACAACTGCCTCTTCTTAGTCGGTGCGGCCTCCGAGATCCCCGGGGCGCCCTCCATTTCTAGTCGTGCGCCCGCCGCGGCCTTGAAAGTGAGCTTGAGGGCCATGAGTGCGTCCTTGGTGTCTCCCACCACGATGAGGACACCACTGCTCCCCGGCATCTTGATGACATTGTAGCCGGGGTGAGTTGCTGCCATGAACTTGGCGAGGGCCGGATACTCGAGAATGGCGTTATACAGGAGGCCGATGCGGGCGATGTCGAAGTCGATGAGCTCGGTGGGGTAGTTTCTGCGTGTACCGAAAGCGGCGGGGAGGCGGATCTGCCCCAGAGGAAGGGTGGAGCCGTCGACCACCCCTGAGAAAGGCTTGGTGGGGAGGAGTCGGTCGTAAAGCACATGAAGCTGATCGAGCTGCTTGACGTTGTTGCAGAGGGTGGGGGTGCAGAGCATGGGGAGCGCGCCGGCGCCGACCATAGTATTGGGGTGATCCCTAGAATCGAAGATGATGTCGGCCTCGGGCGCCGCCCAGTCTGGAGGAGCCCCCTGCCGTGACTGGGCGGCCCCACCTACTGGAAGAGCTGCTTGACGTGGCGGCTTGAAGCGGGCGCCTGCAACCCACTGAGGATGGCCGCGACGGCATGGGGTGCCGGCCACAAAGCGTGTGATGAACAGATCATGCAACTCCTCCCAAGAGGCCACCGAGGACTCTGGCAGGTTGAGCAGCCTGGGGCGAGGCACGCCTGTGAGGGCCATAGGGAGCCAGTTCGCCATGACTTTGTCATTGCCGCCTGCCGCCCAGACAACCTCCGCGTACACCCGGAGGAACTCCATGGGGTCCGTCGCACTGTCGTACCACGGGGGCAGCTCCGGCCTGAACTTCAGTGGCCACTGCACCCACCGCAGGCCAGGGGAGAAAGCTCGAAGGCCTGTGATGCCTCTGAACGTGCCTGGCGGACCGGTGGGAGGGGCGGCGCCTGCCATGAGAACCAAGCAGCGAGGGTGGAGCGCGGCTGATGAAGAGGCAGACCTTCGACACGCCCCTACCTGGCGCGCCAAATTTCGGATTCAGGGCTTCGCAGACCCAAGAAAGGTTCAAACTCTAGGACGTATGCGAAGAACACAACCCCTTCAGCCAACCAACCCGTCGCTCCCACAGCCTAGCTCGATGGATAAGGAAGAAGATGGACCCAGTAGTTTACTCAGGTTCGGGCCACCTTGCGGTGTAAGACCCTACTCCTGCTTTGTGGTGGATTTGCCTCACGAGGGGATGAGAATGAACTAGTACAAGGGAAGAACAACCTCGCGAGGTTGTTATGGTGTGGGTGTGAGTTGATGATGTTTCGATGATCGGATCAGGGATCCTCTCTCTTGGTGGTGGCTAGCCTATACTTATAGTGGCCTTGGTCCTCTTCCCTCAAACCGAAGGCAGGAATGGATCCCACAGTGGCCAATTTGAAAGGGGACAAGTAGTACATCTTATTCTAACAAAAGATGGTCTTCTCCTGCAAAGCTTTTGGTCGTGACGCTGCGGTGGGCTCGGTGATGACATCTGTCCTGCCGTCCTGGCGGTCTTGGTCTCGTTGCACGAGAATGGAAACCTTTGGCAGATTCCTTGGGACCCCGCACCTGTGCTTGCTTCCTTAGCACCAAAGAGGAAACATGATGCTCTACGCCCGCTGGCGCCCGCCTGGCCTTGGTCGTCATGGCTTGCGTCACCGCAACCTCATGAGGTTGACACCCGCATAGAAATCTCCACTCCTCAGGGGGCAACCTGGGGAGGCTGATCCCTCCGGGGGTCTTGGCGTTGTCCGCCTCGCGAGGCTTGGCCCCTCGCGGCGGTCTTGTCTTGTAGATGGGCCGCACCAGGCCATCGATGAAGCCACGCCATGGGCCGCAGGCAGACAAGTCTGGGTACCCTGGTTCCCAGAAGCCGGCAGAACTTAAGGAGGTGACCAAATTAAGAACAAAGACACCAAGGTCACAAACTCACAACTACAACCAAGTTGAAAATATTGCTCTGTGCTATCCTTGGATGAACATCTCTATGGATGCAATGGTTTGAACGGATCCAAACAAGGCTATGTTTTGGAAGATAATTGCAGAGTACTACAACAACTCCGTGGAGCTGCAATCAAGTTGTACACAAGGGTCTCTTGGGCATCGTTGGGGCACCATTCACGGCCAATGCAACCGATGGTACGGTTGCATCAATCAAGTGAACCATGCACCACCGAGCGGTGTGCAAGTCATGAAGTATGGCCCGTACATCCAAGAACTCTTCAAGCATAGGAACAAGAAGTTTGGCCACAAGCCCTTCGTGTTGCATCATTGCTACGAAGAGCTTTGAAAAACAAGAAGTGGATCAAGAGAGTTGTGGAGACCACTCCAAAAAGATCAAGGTTGAGCATATCCATTGAGGATGACGACGAGGTGGATGAAGAGGCTAATAATAGACTATAAGGGAACAAAATTGCAAAAGAGAGTGCAAGTGCATCTAGTGCCCCTTAGTGATTTTGGTGTATTGAAGACTTATAGGTTAAGGGACTGATGCATTTGTGAGTGTACACAGGTCTATAAGTCTATGAGGAGTTTGATATTTACAGAGAAAGTCGACCCCTAAAATTGTGTGTCTTCAACTGAAGACTTTCTGAAGACTTTGAAAGTGAAGAAATTGGTGTGACCGTGAAGACTTGATATTCATGCGAGGAATATGAAGCGTGAAGACTTTTGTTTTCGTAGTTTCATTTTCTCTTTCTTGAGTCATAGGAAACACCGTACTATTAAAGGGAGTCGAGGAAAAACTAAGGAAAAGTTTCTAAGTGATGCTCATCTCAAAATCCTACACCTACCAATCCTTTTGAGTGAAGCCATTGAAAATCTCATACATTCTACCAATTTTTCAAAGGATGAGACGAAGTTCTTCTGGTCTCTGAGGAATTTGTTCTGACTGAGGAGTTAGGAATTCGCCAGTGCGGATTGCCTACAAGTGAGGAACATGATAGCCCTGAGGAATTTGATAGTCAAATTTCCGACCGTTGTTGTGCTATGTGCCAGCTATCCCAAAATATCTACCCACCTAATGGTCATATCATTGAAGGGCATTTATGTCTTATCATGTCGGGCTGCTCCCTAGTCTATAAATAGCCGCCCCCTACAACCACTAGCTGGTTGGCTGCTCCGAGAGAAACTGACACTTGTCATTGAGAGCATCCCATCCTCCGAGGACTTTGAGCGAAAATCATCAAGTGAGGAAAACCCAAACACAAACACCTACAAACCCAAAGTGATTGAGCATCAGTGAAGAGATTGTTCCTGTGTGGATCCGACATGTGTTACCTTTGAAGAATGTGCATCTTCTAGACAGTTAGGCGTCATGGTCTAGAGCATCCAAGAGGAAATTGTGGATCACCGAGTGACCGAGTTTGTGAAGGTTTGGAAGTCACCTGAAGACTTACCACGAGTGATTGGGCGAGGTCTGTGTGACCTTAGATCAAGGAGAATACGGTGAGGACTGTGTGTCCGGGACAGTGTGTCCTCGTGTTTAAATACCTAGCCGCTCCAACTGCACGCATAACCGCCACAGCAGTTGGAACTGGTCTACCAAATCACCGCTTTCATCAAGCCTACTGGTTCTATTTCCTCAACCCTTTCATTTCCTCATTACTGTGTTGTGTACTTGATCGTTACTGTTTGAAGACTTTGACTGAAGACTTTCTCAATTTCCTCAGTTCAATTTCTTCAGTCTGTTTGTCTTCAGCCTGCTTATCCTATGTTTACGCTTTCTATACTCTGTGTTTGTTTTCTTTTCATCATGATGACCGTCCTTATGTTATGTTATGTTTGCATATGAGTACTTATTCCGCTGCCAGTAGCTCTTCTCTTAGGAATTTCCTCACCCTGAAATTCCTCAGTGAAGAATTCATTAAAAGCGCCTAATCACCCCCCCTCCTCTAGTCGACTTAACGCACTTTCAATTGGTATCAGAGCAAGGTACTCCCTTGTTCTGTGTGATTTTGGTTTAACCGCCTGGAGTTTTAGTTATGTCGAATGCAGGTATGATCAAGGTCTCTGCTGGGTGTCCTACCTTCGATGGGACGGACTACCCCTACTGGAAGAATAAGATGCGAATGCATCTTGAGGCAATTGATAATGATCTATGGTATGTTGTGGAAAATGGTGTTCCCTCTGTCACTCCTACCATCAACGCTATTGACATGAAGAGATTCAAGCAACTCGACTCTCAAGCGAAGAACATCATATGTGGCCATCTGAGCAAAGGGCAGTATGGCAGAGTGAGTGCTTTGGAGACATCTAAGCTTATCTAGGATAGGCTGTCCAAGGTTAATGAAGGAGTCTCAACATAGTGTGACTCTCGAGTTGACGTTCTTCGCAATCTCTTCAATCGCTTCAAAAGAATCGACAATGAAAATGTTCAACAAACCTTCGATCGCCTCACTGACATTTCAAATGAGCTTCAAGCACTTGGTGCCACTGACATCACCGACCATGAGGTGGTGAAGAAATTGCAGAGATCGCTTGATTCCTCATTTGATACCCTTGCACTGATGATACAAGAATGTGGAGACTACAAGTCACTTGATCCCACTGATATCCTCCAGAGGCTAAACACTCATGAGTTCCAGCTTGCTGAGAAGAGAGATCTCTATGGACCGAGCTATGGCAGATCACGACTCAAGGCCAAGGCGTGGTCTCGAATCAAGGTGAGGATTCTGGTAGCAGCCTTGGTGATCCTGAAGAACTGAGCCAGGAGCTAGCTATGCTCGTGAGGAAATTCCAGAAGTTCTCAAGGCATGGTCGCTTTGGCAAATCCTCAAGAAGTGATGATGTAAGATCAGATTCCTCATCCTGTGACTACAAGAAGAGAACTTGCCACAAATGCAAGAAACCTGGTCACTACATTCAAGATTGTCCTCTGTGGGAAAAGGAATCAAAGAAGAAGAAATACAAGGATTACAGTTCTGATGACTCAAAGAAGAAGAAGAAGGAATCTTCAAAGTCCTCATCATCAAAATCCTTGAAGTCTTCATCTCATAAGAAGAGCAGCTCCAAAAAGGCTCGGGCATTCATTGGCAAGGAAATGGACTCTGAAGCTGAATCTGAGGAAAAGGAGGCATCTGAGGAGTCAGAATCCGGTGTGGCGAGCCTAGCCCTCGCTACTGCATTTGTCAGCAAGTCCATCTTCAACTCTGAGGAAAATGGCTTCCCCAACAAGGCTGACAACGGCGGTGATGACTACGCTCCCACCTATTGTGTCATGGCAAAGGGTGCCAAGGTACTCAAATATCCCTCCTCTGAATCTAGTGAGGATGAATCTGATGAAAACCTCAAGCCTAGCTATTCTAAACTTGCTAAGATTGTTGTGAAACAACAAAAGGCTTTTGAAAAGGTTCAAAATATGCTGGACAAAAGCGATGACCTGTTGGGTGAAGAAATGGATCACACTCAAACCTTGACTGATAATCTTCAAAGACTTCAGTCCAAGTTTGATAATCTTTAGGTTCATCATAACACTCTCTTATCTGAGCATGAGAAGCTTTCTTATGAATTTCTTCAAAGAAAGCAAGATTTTGAGAAGCTAAGGGAGAGTTATGAAGATCTTCAGAAGGAACGTGATTCATTGCTTGCTCAGCAGATCAGCGCTGCTCAGGAAGAATTCATTCCACCATGCTTGAAGTGCATTGAACGTGAATCTGCTAATCCTTCACCTGAAAGTTCAAATACTTCTATTGCTGCAAATTCTTCAACTATCTCTGCTATCACTAATTCCTCGTCTGAGGATATTGCTAGTATCACTGACAATGCAGGGCTGAAGGAATTTTATATGACAGGCATGTACAAAAGCCTCAAAGGGCATCAGGCTCTTTGTGATGTGCTTAAAAAGCATATCCTCAACAGGAACCCTAGGAAAGAGGGTATTGCCTCATGAGAGGAAACTCAATGCTGATGGGACATAATGGAAGCCTAAGCAGTATCCCAAAACTTCATGGGTTGCTGCAAAGGGACCTCCAGTAGATCCATCTACTTTATCTGGCTTTACATGTGAATCTCCTCATTCTTCTAATGAGTCATTTGACTCCAACTATAAGCTGTTCAAAAATCAGAATGGTGAAGTATTTGCTAGATATGTTGGCACTAACTGCAGGAACGGTCCCCCTATGAAGAAAATCTGGGTTCCCAAAAGGTGCCTTGAAAGTCTTTAGGTGAATGTCATCATGACACCACCTGTGAAGAACAGGAACCCCAGATCAAATTCTTCATATGGACCAAATTCTTCATATGGATCCAAGTCCTCATATGGACCAAATTCCTCACGTGGATCAAATTCCTCAAAAAGATCAAAGTCCTCATATGAACATCATCATGCTAACACTTCTGTTTCGCAGAGAAGATCTAAGGGCTATGAATATGTGCATTATTCTTCTAACCATTATGTTCATAAGTCCTCGAAGAATTTCTCTGCCTATTCATATGCTTACCCTAACTCTTCTTATGTGAAACGAAGTGGACTGGCTTCTATGCCACCTTTCTCTTATGGAGCTCGCATAATGATGAACTCTTTGCCACCCCTTCAGATGTGGGTGGTGAAGAAAAAGAACTAATCTCTTATGAAGGGTCAGGTCTCCAAACGTACTTAAACGTCTGAAGAATTTGCTGGAGACCTGAATATGTTGAAAGGACGCAAGCTAATCATGAAGAAATGAATCTTCATTTCTCACATCCTCATACTGCTATATCTGTTCTATTTGCTTGATGAAATTGATCTGATGAATTTGATGTCATATTCTTCACTGATGAAGTATATGAGTTTGTAAGCTGCACTAACTCATCTGCAGGATGATCAACCCAAAGCCACTGAGTGGGTCCTCGATAGTGGATGTACAAATCACATGGACAAAGTCACCTACGCTAATGACAAGAACCTGTTGATGGACACTGCCTTATCTCCATCGCATCTAAAGCATATCACCTACGCTGACAAAGGAAAAAAGCAAGGTATTGGGTCTAGGTAAGGTTGCGATCTCAAAGGATCGACACATGGACAAAGTCATGCTTGTCGAGTCCTTAGGATTCAACCTCATGTTAGTCTCAATGCTTTGTGATCTTGATACGGTTGTTATCTTTGTCAAGTATCGTTGTGTTGTGATCATGGAAACTAACCATTCCAAAGTCTTCGAAGGCTTTAGGAGAGTAGATATGTATATTGTTGATTTCTCTACAGGACCTCAACCAGCTATATGTCTACTTGCAAAAGCTTTAGAAGGCTGGCTATGGCATCGTCGACTTGGTCATGCTGGCATGAGAAACTTGCACACGCTCGCGAAGAAGAAGCATGTCATTGGCATTGAGAATGTCAAATTCCTCAAGGATCACTTGTGCGGAGCCTGTGAAACTGGAAAGATGGACAAGGCCAAGCATCCCGCGAAGACTATCATGACTACCACTCGACCATTTGAATTGCTTCACATGGATCTCATTGGTCCTAACTATTATTCTGCATTCACCAATGAAGCATCTCTATATGGCTTTGTTATTGTTGATGATTACTCTCGTTACACATGGGTGCATATCGTCACTTACAAACGTGAAGTGCAGGAAGTCTTCAAACAATTTTCCTCGAGGGCTTCAACCAACTTTGGTGTGAAGATCAAGCACATCAGAAGTGACAATGGAATTTGTAAGTGCATCTAGTGCCCCTTAGTGATTTTGGTGTATTGAAGACTTATAGGTTAAGTAACTAATGCGTTTGTGAGTGTACACAGGTCTATAAGTCTATGAGGAGTTTGACATTTACAGAGAAAGTCGACCCTAAAATGAATTTCTTCATCTCAAGAATTTGATATTCAAGACTTTCTCAAGACTTTGAAAGTGAAGAAATTGGTGTGATTCAAGACTTGGTATTCGCTGAGGAATATGAAGCGTGAAGACTTTTGTTTTCGTAGTTTCATTTTCTCTTTCTTGAGTCATAGGAAACACCGTCTTTGTTAAAGGGGTCGAGGAAATACTAAGGAGAAATTTCCATTTGATGCTCAACTCAAAATCCTCACCTACCAATCCCTTCGAGTGAAGCCTTTGAAATCTCATACAGCTTCAACAATTTCTTCAAAGGATGAGACGAAGCTCTTCCGTCACCGAGGAATTTGTTCGATCGAGGAGTTAGGAATTCGCCATCTAATTGCCTACACAAGGAGGAACATGATAGCCCCGAGGAATTTGATGTTCCAATTTCCGACCGTTCTTTGTCTTGCCAAGGCCACTGTTCCCAAAATATCTCCACCTAACGGTCATATCATTTAAGGGCATTTATGTCTTATCATGTCGGGCTGCTCCCGAGGCTATAAATAGCCGCCTCTACAACCACTAGTTGGTTGGCTGCTCCGAGAGAACTTGACACTTGTCATTTGAGAGCAACCCATCCTCCGAGGACTTTGAGCGAAAATCATCAAGTGAGGAAAACCCAAAGTGAGGAAAATCCCAAAACCAAACCCCAACAAACCCAAAGTGATTGAGCATCATCAAGAAATTGATCCCGCGTGGATCCGACGCTTTTACCTTTGAAGACTGTGCTTCTTCCAGACGGTTAGGCGCCACGGTCTAGAGCATCCAAGAGGAATTGTGGATCGCCGAGTGACCAAGTATGTGAAGGTTTGGAAGTCGCTCAAGACTTACCACGAGTGATTGGACGAGGTCTGCGTGGCCTTAGTTCAAGGAGAATACGATGAGGACTTGGTGTCCTGAGCTGCGTGCTCAAGGATCGGGTGTCCGGATCGTGTCCTCGAGTTTAAATACTCACCGCTCCAACCAGACGCATAATCGAGACAGCAGTTGAACTGGTCTACCAAATCATTGTCTTCACCAACCTAATCGGTTCTATTTCCTCAACCCTTTCATTTCCTCATTACGTGTTGAGTGTTTGTCATATCTGTGTTTGAAGACTTTGATCAAGACTTTCTCAATTTCCTCGCCCAATTTCTTCACCGTTTGTCTTCATCTTGTGTTATCCTGTGATTACGCTTTCGACTGTGATTGTCTTCATTTCATCATGATGACTATGCCTGTAATCTGTTATGCTTACTTTTGAGTACTTATTCCGCTGCATGTATTTCTTCGCTAAGGAATTTCCTCACCGCAAATTCCTCGAAGAAGAATTGGTAAATTCATAAAATCGCCTATTCACCCCCTCTAGTCGATATAACGACTTTCAATTGGTATCGAGCAAGGTACTCCTTGTTCGTGTGATTTTGGTTTAACCACCGGAGTTTTAGTTATGTCGACCGCAGTATGATCAAGGTCTCAGCAGGTGTCCTACCTTCGATGGGACGGACTACCCCTCATCGAAGAACAAAATGCGAATGCATCTTGAAGCAATTGACAACGATCTCGGTATGTTGTGACAAAAGGTGTTCCTCACCACACCCTCTCCGAATGATGCTGATGTGAAGAGATTCAAGCAACTCGATTCTCAAGCGAAGAATATCATATGTGGCCATCCGAGCAAAGGTCAATATGGAAGAGTGAGTGCTTTGGAATCGCCAAACTCATCCGGGACAGGCTGTCCAAAGTAATGAAGGTGTTTCAACTCAGCGTGACTCTCGAGTTGATGTTCTTCTAATCTCTTCAACCGCTTCAAAAGACTCGACAACGAAAATGTTCAACAAACCTTCGATCGCCTCACCGACATCTCAAATGAGCTTCAAGCACTGGTGCCATCGACATCACCGACCATGAGGTGGTGAAGAAATTGCTAAGATCGCTTGATTCCTCATTTGACACTCGCACCGATGATACAAGAACGAGCTGACTACAAGTCTCTTGATCCTGCCGATATCCTCGAAGGCTAAATACTCACGAAGTTCCAGCTTGTCAAAAGAGAGATCTCTATGGTTCGGCTATGGAAGAACACGTGCCTCAAGGCCAAGGCTGAATCTGAATCAGAGTGAAGACTCGCTAGTAGCCTTGGAGACCTCAAGAATTTGGCCAGAGCTAGCACTTGCTCGTGAAGAAATTCCAGAAATTCACAAGACGTGGTCGTTTTGGAAAATCCTCAAGAAGCAATGATTCCTCATCTAGTGACTATAAGCGAAGACTTTGCCACAAATGCAAGAAACCTGGTCACTATATCCAAGATTGTCCTCGATGGGAAAAGGAATTGAAGAAGAAGAAACACAAGGATTACAGCTCGATGACGTGAAGAAGAAGAAGAAATCATCAAAATCTTCATCATCAAAATCCTCAAAGCCTTCTTCTCACAAGAAGAGCAGCTCCAAAAAGGCTCGGGCATTCATTGGCAAGGAAATGGACTCAAGCTGAATCGAGGAAAATGAGGAAGAGGAGGTGTCTCAAGAATCCGAATCTGTGTGGCTAGTCCGCTCTTGCTATCGCTTACGCCAAGAAATCCATCTTCAACATCAAGAAAATGACTCCGCCAACAAACCCGATGAGGAAAATGATGACTACGCCCCACCTATTGCTTCATGGCAAAAGGTGCCAAGGTACTCAATTACACCTCCTCCGAATCTAGTGAAAATGAATCTGATGAGGATCTCAAGCCCAGCTACTCTAAACTTGCTAAGATTGCTATAAAACAACAAAGGGCTTTTGAAAAGGTTCAAATCATGCTAGATAAAAGTGATGATATGTTAGGTGAAGAAATGGATCGCACTCAAGCCCTAACTGAAAATCTTCAGAAGTTCGCCTAGGCTTGACAGCCTTCAAGGTCATCATAACACTCTCTTATCTGATCATGAGAAACTTTCTTATGAATTTCTTCAAAGAAAGCAAGATCTTGAGAAGCTAAGAGCGAGTTATGAAGATCTTCAGAAGGAGCGCGATTCATTACTTGCTCAACAAATCAGCGCTTCTCAAGAAGAATTTGTTCCTCCATGCTTAAAGTGCATTGAACGTGAATCGCTAATTCTTCACCAATGTTCAAATGCTTCAACTGTTACAAATTCTTCACCTGCCTCTGCTATCACTAATTCCTCATCCGAGGATATTGCTAGTATCACCGACGATGCAGGGTGAAGGAATTGTACATGACAGCATGTACAAAAGCCTCAAAGGGCATCGACTTTTGTGATGTGCTTAAAAGCAGATCCTCAACAAACCCTAGGAAAGAGGGTATTGCCTTTGAGAGGAAACTCAATGCTGATGGAACGATCGAAGCCCGAGCAAAGATCCCAAAACCTCATGGGTTGCTGCAAAGGGACCTCCAGCTTGATCCATCTACCTTATCTGGTTTTACATGTGAATTTCCTCATTCGATGATGAGTCATTTGACTCAAACTATAAACTGTTCAAAAATCAGAATGGTGAAGTATTTGCTAGATATGTTGGCACTAATCGCAGAACGGTCCCCTATGAAGAAAATCTGGTTCCCAAGAAATGTCTTGAAAGTCTTCGTGAATGTCCTCATGACACCACCGTGAAGAAAAGGAACCCCAGATCAAATTCTTCATATGGACAAAATTCTTCATATGGATCCAAGTCCTCATACGGACCAAATTCTTCACATGGATCAAATTCTCAAAAGGATCAAAGTCCTCATATGATTATCATCGTGCTAACAACTCTGCTTCGCAGGTAGAGCTAAGGGCTATGAATATGTGCATTATTCTTCAAACCATTATGTTCATAAGTCCTCAAGAATTTCTCTGCTTATTCATATGCTTACCCTAACCCTCTTATGTGAAACGAAATGGTTTGGCCTCTATGCCACCATTCTCATATGGTGCTCGCAGAATGATGAACTCTTTGCCACCCCTTCGATGTGGGTGGTGAAGAAAAGAACTAATCTCTTCTGCAGGGTCAGGTCTCGGGCGTGCCTCAAGCGTCCTCAAGAATTTGTCGGGGCCCGACAAAATGCTCGAAAGGACGCAGCTAATCATGATGAAATGAACTTTCATTTCACACGCCCTCATACTCGCTTATCTGAATATCGACTGATGAAATTCATCCGATGAACTTGACATCATATTCTTCATTGATGAAGTATATGAGATCGTAAGTTGCACTAATTCATCTGCAGGATGATCAACCCAAAGCCACCGAGTGGGTTCTCGATAGTGGATGTACAAATCACATGACCGGTGACAAGAATCTATTGATGGATGCTCCTTATCACCGCTACATCTGAAGCATATCATCTTTACCGACAAAGGCAAAAGTCGTATTGGGACTTGGTAAGGTTGCAATCTCTAAGGACATGCACATGGACAAAGTCATGCTTGTTGAGTCTTTAGGATATAACCTCATGTCAGTCTCAATGCTTTGTGATCTTGATATGGTTGTTATCTTTGGCAAGTATCGTTGTGTTGTGATTATGGAAGTCGACAATTCCAAAGTCTTCAAGGCTTTAGGAGAGGAGACTTGTATATTGTTGATTTCTCAACAGGTCCACAACCGCCGTGTGCCTACTTGCAAAAGCTTCGTAGGCTGGCTATGGCATCGACGACTTGGTCACGCAGCATGAGGAATTTGCACACGCTTGAAGAAGAAGCATGTCATTGGCATTGAGAATGTCAAATTCCTCAAGGATCACTTATGCGAGCCCGTGAAGCTGGAAAATGACCAAGGCCAAGCATCCAAATAAGACTATCATGACCACTACTCGTCCCTTCAATTGCTTCACATGGACCTCTTTGGTCACAATCATTACTCAATTTGTCACTAATGATGCATCTCTTTATGGCTACACATGGGTACACATTGTTACTTTCAAAAATCAAGTGCAGGAAATCTTCAAACGATTTTCCTCGAGGGCTTCAACCAACTTTGGTGTGAAGATCAAGCACATCAGAAGTGACAATGGAACTGAGTTCAAGAATTCGGTCTTGATGACTATCTTGATGAACTTGGTATTACTCATGAGTTATCTGCTCCCTATACTCCTCAAAGAAATGGCGTCGTGGAGCGCAAGAACAGAACTCTTGTTGAGATGGCTCGACTATGCTTGATGAATACAAAACGCCTAGTCGCTTCGGATTGAAGCAATTGACACTGCGTGCCACATCATCAACAGAGTATATCTTCACAAATTCTTCAAGAAGACTGCCTATGAACTCCTTACGCACAAGAAACCCAATGTAAGTTATTTCAAAGTCTTGATGCTAAATGCTGGATTAGAGATCCTCACCACCACTCTAAATTTGCACCAAAGCACATGAAGGTTTTATGCTTGGTTACGGAAAGGACTCGCACACCTACAGTAGTCTTCAACATCACACTTCACAAGATTGTTGACATCAGATGTGCGGTTCGATGAAACTAATGGCTCGCAAAGAGAGCACCTACCTTCTGTGTTAGATTTAACCAGCACCGAGGATTCCATCAGTTCAAGGCAACCGAGGATGTCATTCCTCATCAAGAAACTGCTGAAGAATTCATTCCAGATGCGAAGAACGCCGAGCTGATGCACTGAAGATAATGTCAAGAAAATGGTGCCGAGGAAAATGATCAAATTCCTCAAGACAACCAGCTCATCCTCGCGTTGCAAAAGAAGTGCAAGTTGACAAGATCATCGATGACATTGAAGCGCCAGTCCTCTCACTCGCTCAAAAGCTTCACACTTATCTAACTTTTGTGGGCACTATGCTTTTATCTCTATCACAGAGCCCACTAAGGTAGATGAAGCATTTCGAGCCGGAGTGGATTCAGGCCATGCAAGAAGAATTACATCGATTCGAGCTCAACAACGTCTGGAACTGGTCAAACGTCCAGATCCTCGCAAGCATAATATCATTGGCACAAAGTGGATCTACCGCAACAAGCAAGATGAAAATGGTCTTGTGGTGAGGAATAAGGCACGACTAGTAGCTCAAGGCTACACGCAGTTGAAGGAATTGATTTCGATGAAACTTTTGCACTGTTGCTAGACTTGAGTCTATTCGCATATTACTCGCCTATGCTAACCATCACAATATCACTTTATATCAAATGGATGTGAAAAGTGCATTCCTCAATGGTAAGCTTGAGGAAGAAGTATATGTTGCTCAACCCCTGTGTTTTGAAGATCCAAAGAATCGACAAAGTCTTCAGACTCAATAAGGCCCTCTATGGCCTCAAGCAAGCCCCTCAAGGCGTGGTATGATACATTGAAGGAATTCTTCGTGAAGAATGGCTTCACACCCGTTCACTCGACCCTACTCTCTTTACTAAATCATATGATGGTGAACTGTTTGTGTGCCAAATATATGTTGATGATATTATCTTTGGCTGTCTCGACCAACGTTATAGTGATGAATTTGCTTATATGATGAGTGAAGAATATCAAATGTCTATGATGGGAGAGTTGAAATTCTTCTTAGGTCTTCAAATTCGTCAACAACACAATGGCATATTCATATCTCAGAGAAATACCTCAAAGATGTCCTCAAGAAATTCGCATGCAAGATTGCAAAGGCGTCAAAATTCCTATGCCCACAAATGGCCATCTATGCACTTGATGAAAATGGTATTGACTTCGATCACAAGGTATACCGCCCATGATTGGTTCTTTATTGTACTTATGTGCATCTAGGCCAGATATAATGCTTAGTGTTTGCATGTGTGCCCGATTTCAAGCTACACCAAGGAATCACACCATAAGGCTGTGAAGCATATTCTTCGATATCTAGCTCACACACCAACACTAGGATTATGGTACCCCAAGGGCTCTACTTTTGATCTCATTGATTTTCCGACTGACTATGCTGGTGATCGTGTGGATCGCAAGTCAACTTCTGGTACTTGTCATTTCCTCGACGATCTTTGGTCCGTTGGTCCTCGAAGAAACAGAACTGTATCACTATCCATCATGGAAGCTGAATACATTGCTGCTGGCTCGTGTTGTGCTCAATTACTATGGATGAAGCAAACCTCAAGGACTACGACATCAACGTGAAGAATGTGCCTCTCATCTTGTGACAATGAGAGTGCCATCAAGATTGCTCACAACCCAGTTCAGCACTCAAGACAAAGCACATTCAAATTCGCCATCATTTTCTTCGTGATCATGTGTTGAAGGGCTACATCTCCATCGAGCATGTGAAGATCAAGAACAGCTAGCTGATATCTTCACTAAGCCCTTGGATGAGAAGAGATTTAGCAAGTTGCGTGTGAGCTAAATATCTTAGAATCTTCGGATGTTCTTTGAAAAGGACACACATCCTAACACTTATGCAAAATTGATGACTTAGATGTGCAACACATGAAGAAACGTTTTCTTCAATCAATGAAGAATAACACTCTAAGTGTGAAGAAATTAATGAAGAATTGATTCTCGTAACCCTCGACAATTGTATGCTGTGTCTGAAATCATCATTCTTATACGGTGGGTCACGCCACCACCAAAGTTGAAAATCTTCAATTTGAGATTTTCCTCGTCTTTGAAATTCCTCGCTTTTGAAATTCTTCAGTTTTCAAATTCTTCAGTTTTCAAATTCTTCATTTTCAAATTCTTCAACTTTGCAAATTCTTCATTGTTTCCGTCGCCTTTCTTCATTGGCTATATATATATGGATTTATGTCCTCTACAGATTCACTTATGGCTATTTCTTCAAGTCGCTTTTTCGCTAAGTGAATGTGATCGGACCCTTCCCTCTATGCTATACTCAACCCAATCCATTCACAAATTCTTCATGTGCGTTCTACTTTGAAACTCGCTCAATTTCTTCATCGAGTCCTTGATACCAAGAAATTGCGAACGAAACTTTTAAAACGAATCTTATCCAAACCTCTATTTTACCGCTCAAACTGCTCCGCATCCCACGATGCATTATTATATCCACCCACGATCGCAAGACGATCTCCACTACATCAGACGTGGGTGACACATGTCGTGAGAAGGGAAGCGGTCAGGGGCAAGTTCGTCCTAAATCTTCGGACGAGCCGTTTTTCACCGTGGCTATAAATACCCCCTCTCTCCTTCCTCACTTTTTTACCTCGCCGATCTCTCTCCGCCGAGCTCCTCGAAACCCTAGCGCCGCCGCTTCTCCATCGTCGCCGGTGAGGAAAAGCTTCACCGCCTTGACCTCTTCGCCGACGTATCGCTACCGACAGTGGAATTTCTTCACTCCGCCGTCCAGTAGCTGATTTCCTCTGCCAAGTTAGGGCGGAGAAGATCTGAACGGACGAACTTCTCAACTGTTCATCTCAGTTAAATCGTGTTCTTCACTTCGTAAATTAAAAGTTACTTTTATTTACTCGCTTTGATTCTCAAATTTTCTTCAAATTCTTCAAAGGTGTTTATTTCAAATTCCTCACACATATGAACACCTCAAATCTCTTGACTCATTTCACTAAGCTATGATTTTCTTCAAGATTTCTCAATTGTGTGGATCCTCGATCTATACAACTCTGGAACCTAAGATAAAGAACGCTTATTGAAATTCTTCAAGGCTCATCTGGTCAAAATCCTCAAACTTGTTCTTTTGAAAAACCCTCCGAGAACGATATGACCTCTTCAAATTCCTCGCACCTATACTCTGCTCACAGTACAAATGTCTGCTGCTGAATCCCTAGGTTCTCATCAACTTAACTCATTTGCAGCGTTCCTCGAAGAAAAACTGCACACTTCTTCAGAGAACTCAATTGTTCAATTTCCTCACCTGAAGAAAATGGCAGATGGTAAGAAGCCGCAGAAGGGAGGAAAGAAACCTGAGGTCATGACTGCTTTCGAAATCCCTGAGGAAATATACCCTGACTATTGCACACCAGATGAGGAAAGCAAAACTCAGCGCAAGGTGCGTCTTCAGAAAATTGAACGGAGATGGGCACGGGAATGGAAGGAATACCGCTATGTTACACCCAAGTACATGAAGAAATTCGCGTTAAATCCTCCATGCCCAAGAGCTCCTTTGGCACCAGGCCAAGTAGCTGATCCCACTAGCGTCAAACGCGGTGAGGACTTTCCTGAGGAATGTGAAGGAAATATGCCCTAGAGGCAATAATAATGTTATTATTTATTTCCTTATATCATGATAAATGTTTATTATTCATGCTAGAATTGTATTAACCGGAAACATAATACATGTGTGAATACATAAACCTACAAAGTGTCACTAGTATGCCTCTACTTGACTAGCTCGTTAATCAAAGATGGTTATGTTTCCTAACCATGAACAAGGAGTTGTTATTTGATTAACGGGATCACATCATTGGTTGAATGATCTGATTGACATGACCCATTCCATTAGCATAGCACCTGATCGTATAGTTTGTTGCTAGTGCTTTTCTTCATGACTTATACATGTTCCTATGACTATGAGATTATGCAACTCCGCTTGCCCGAGGAACACTTTGGGTGCTACCAAACGTCCACAACGAATCGGGTGATTATAAAGGTACATTACAGGTGTCTCCGAAGGTACATGTTGGGTTGGCATATTTCGAGATTAGGATTTGTCACTCCGATTGCTCGGAGAGGTATCTCTGGCCCTCTCGGTAATGCACATCACATAAGCCTTGCAAGCATTGCAACTAAATGTGTTAGTTGTGAGATGATGTATTACGGAACGAGAAAAGAGACTTGCCAAGAACGAGATTGAACTAGGTATTGGATACCGACGATCGAATCTCGGGCAAGTAACATACCGATGACAAAGGGAACAACGATGTTGTTATGCGGTCTGACCGATAAAGATCTTCGTAGAATATGTAGGAACCAATATGGGCATCCAGGTCCCGCTTATTGGTTATTGACCGTAGAGGTGTCTCGGTCATGTCTACATAGTTCTCGAACCCGTAGGGTCCGCACGCTTAACGCTTCGATGATGCTTATTATGAGTTTATATGATATTGATGTACCAAGGTTGTTCGAGTCCCTGATGAGATCACGGACATGACGAGGAGTCTCAAATGGTCGAGACATAAAGATTGATATATTGAAGCCTATGTTTGACTCGGAATCACTCCGGGTGAAATTGGGAATTTTACCGAGTACCGGGGTTACCGAACCTCCGGGGGTCAATGGGCCTTGATGGGCCTTAGTGGAAAGGAGGAAAGGGGCCCAAGTGCTGGTCAGACCTTCCCCTTCCCTAGTCCTATTAGGACTAGGAGAAGGGGTGGCCTCTCTCCCTTCCCACTTGGCCAATCCTAGTTGGACTAGGATTGGGGAGAATCCTACTCCCGGTGGGAGTAGGACTCCCAGCGCAGCCCTTGGTGGCCGCCAGCCCCTCCCTTCCCTCCTTTATATACAGGGGCAGAGGGCACCCCATGGGACACAAGTTGATCATTGAGATCGCTCCTTAGCCGTGTGCGGTGCCCCTTCCACCAAACTACACCTCGAATATACCGCTGCGGAGCTTAGGCGAAGCCCTGCGCCGGTGGAACATCAACATCGCCACCACGCCGTCGTCGACGTGAAACTCTCCTCAACACTCGGCTGGATCGGAGTTCGAGGGACGCCATCGAGCTGAACGTGTGCAGAACTCGGAGGTGCCGTGACGCTCGGTACTTGGATCGGTTGGATCGGGAAGAAGTACGACTACTTCCTCTACGCTGCGTCAACGCTTCCGCTGCTGGTCTCGAGGGTACGAGACAACACTCTCATCTCGCTGCTATGCATCACCATGGTCTTGCGTGATCGTAGGAAAATTTTTGAAATTACTACGCTCCCCAACAGTGGTATCGAGCCTGGTTTTATGCGTTGATGTCATATGCACGAGTAGAACACAAGTGAGTTGTGGGCGATACAAGTCATACTACCTACCAGCATGTCATACTTTGGTTCAGCGGTATTGTGAGATGAAGCGGCCGGACCGACATTACGCGTGCGCTTACGCGAGACTGGTTTCACCGCTGTGAGCACTCGTTGCTTAAAGGTGACCGGCGGGTGTCTGCTCTCTCACTTTAGTTGAACTGAGTGTGGCTACGCCCGTCCTTGAGAAGGTTAAACGGAGTCTATTTGACGAAGTATCGCTGTGGTTTTGATGCGTAGGTAAGAACGGTTCTTGCTCAGCCCGTAGCAGCCACGTAAAACTTGCAACAACAAAGTAGAGGACGCCTAACTTGTTTTTGCAGGCATGTTGTGATGTGATATGGTCAAGACGTGATGCTATATTTTATTGTATGAGATGATCATGTTTTGTAACCGAAGTTATCGGCAATCGGCAGGAGCCATATGGTTGTCGCTTATTGTATGAAATGCAACGCCATGTAATTGCTTTACTTTATCACTAAGGAGTAGCGATAGTCGAGAAGCAATAGTTGGCGAGACGACAACGATGCTATGATGGAGATCAAGGTGTCGCTACGGTGACGATGGTGATCATGACGGTGCTTCGGAGATGGAGATCACAAGCACAAAATGATGATGGCCATATCATATCACTTATATTGATTGCATGTGATGTTAATCCTTTATGCATCTTATCTTGCTTTGATTGACGGTAGCATTATAAGATGATCCTTACTAAATTATCAAGAAGTGTTCTCCCGAGTATGCACCGCTATAAAGTTCTTCGTCTTTGAGACACCACGTGATGATCGGGTGTGATAGGCTCTACGCTCAAATACAACGGGTGCAAAACAGTTGCACACGCGGAATACTCAGGTTATACTTGACGAGCTATGCATATAAGATATGACCTCGGAACACGGAGACCGAAAGGTCGAGCGTGAATCATATAGTAGATATGATCAACATATTGATGTTCACCATTGAAACTACTCCATCACACGTGATGATCGGTCATGGTGTAGTTGATATGGATCACGCAATCACTTAGAGAATTGAGGATATTTTTCTAAGTGGGAGTTCTTAAGTAATATGATTAATTGAACTTAAATTTATCATGAACTTAGTACCGATAGTATCTTGCTTGTCTATGATGTGTAGATAGATGGCTCGTCTTTGTTGTTCCGTTGAATTTTAATGCGTTCCTTGAGAAAGCAAAGTTGAAAGATGATGGTAGCAATTACACGGACTGGGTCCGTAATTTGAGGATTATCCTTATTGCTGCACGTAAGAATTACGTCCCGAAGCACCGTTAGGTGCCGTGCCTGGTGCAAGGGCTGCGCCAGGTTATGAACGTCTGGCAAAGCAAAGCTGATGACTACTCTATAGTTCAGGTGTGCCATGCTTTACGGCTTAGAACCGGGACTTCAACGCTGTTTTGAACACCATGGGGCATATGAGATGTTCCAGAGTTGAAGTTAATATTCCAAGCGAATGCCCGGATTGAGAGATATGAAGTCTCCAATAAGTTCTATAGCTGTAAGATGGAGGAGAACGGTTCACAAGGTGAGCATATACTCGAATGTCCGATATAACAATCACTTGATTCAACTGGGAGTTAATCTTCCGGATGATTGCGCCATTGATGAAATTCTCCAATCACGCCACCAAGCTACAAGAGCTTCGTGATGAACTATAATATGCAAGGATGACCAAAACAATGCCGAGCTCTTCGCGATGTCGAAAGCATGGAGGTAGAAATCAAAAGGAGCATCAAGTGTTGATGGTTAACAAAACCACTAGTTTCAAGAAAAGGGCAAAGGAAAGAAAAGGAAACTTCAAAAGAGCGGCAAGCAAGTTGTGATCAAGAGAAGAAACCCAAGTCTGGTCCTAAGCCTGAAACTGAGTGCTTCTATTGCAAGCGTGGCTGGTCATCGAAGCGGAACTGCCCCAAGTATTTGGCGGATAAGAAGGATGGCAAGGTTAACAAAGGTATATGTGATATACATGTTATTGATGTGTACCTTACTAATACTCGCAGAGCACCTGGTATTTGATACTGGTTCATTGCTAATATTTGCAACTCAAACAGGGCTACGGATTGCGAAGATTGGCTAAGGACGAGGTGACAATGCGCGTGGGAATGGTTCCAAAGTCGATGTGATCGCAATCGCACGCTACCTCTACATCTACCTTCGGATTAGTATTAGACCTAAATAATTGTTATTTAGTACCAGCGTTGAGCATGAACATTATATCTGGATCTTGTTTGATGCGAGACGGTTATTCATTTAAATCGAGAGAATAATGGTTGTTCTATTTATATGAATAATATCTTTTATGGTCATGCACCATTGAAGAATGGTTTGTTTTACTTAATCTTGATAGTAGTGATACATATTCATAATGTTGAAACCAAAAGATGCAGAGTTGATAATGATGGTGCAACTTATTTGTGGCACTTGCCGCTTAGGTCATATCGATGTAAAGCGCATGAAGAAACTCCATACCGATGGACTTTTGGAGTCACTTGATTATGAATCACTTGGCACTTGCGAACCGTGCCTTATGGGCAAGATGACTAAAACACCGCTCTCCGGAACTATGGAGAGAGCAACAGATTTATTGGAAATCATACATACCGATGTATGTGGTCCAATGAATGTTGAGGCTCGTGGCGGATATCGTTATTTTCTCACCTTCACAGATGATTTGAGCAGATATGGGTATATCTACTTAATGAAACACAAGTCTGAAACATTTGAAAAGTTCAAAGAATTTCAGAGTGAAGTGGAAAATCATCGTAACAAGAAAATAAAGTTTCTACGATCTGATCGTGGAGGAGAATATTTGAGTTACTGAGTTTGGCCTACATTTGAAACAATGCGGAATAGTTTCAACTTACGCCACCGAACACCACAACGTAATGGTGTGTCCGAACGTCAGAATCGTACTTTATTAGATATGGTGCGATCTATGATGTCTCTTACTGATTTACCGCTATCGCTTTGGGGTTATGCTTTAGAGACGGCTACATTCACTTTAAATAGGGCACCATCTAAACCGCTGAGACGACGCCTTATGAACTGTGGTTTGGCAAGAAACCAAAGTTGTCGCTTTGAAAGTTTGGGGCTGCGATGCTTATGTGAAAAAGCTTCAACCTGATAAGCTCGAACCCAAATCGAGAAATGTGTCTTCATAGGATACCCAAAGGAGACAGTTGGGTACACCTTCTATCACAGATCCGAAGGCAAGATTTTTGTTGCTAAATTCGAAACTTTTTGGAGAAAGAGTTTCTCACGAAAGAAGTGAGTGGGAGGAAAGTAGAACTTGATGAGATAATCTGTATCTACTCCCTTATTGAGAAGTAGTACATCACGTAAAACAGTTTCGTGACACCTACACCAAATAGGAGGAAGCTAATGATGATGATCATGAAACTTCAGATCAAGTTTCTACAGAACTTCAGAGATCAACCAGAGCAAGATCCGCACTGAGTGGTACGGTAATCCTATTTTGGAAGTCATATTCTTTGAACATGATGAACCTACGAACTATGAAGAAGCGATGGTGAGCCCAGATTCCACAAAATGGCTTGAGGCCATGAAATCTGAGATGGGATCCATGTATGAGAACAAAGTATGGACTTTGGTTGACTTGCCCGATGATCGGCAAGCAATTGAGAATAAATGGATCTTCAAGAAGAAGACTGACGCGATGGTAATGTTATCGTCTATAAAGCTCGACTTGTTGCAAAAGGTTTTCGACAAGTTCAAGGGATTGACTACGATGAGACCTTCTCACCAGTGGCGATGCTTAAGTCCGTCCGAATCATGTTAGCAATTGCCGCATTTTATGATTATGAAATTTGGCAAATGGATGTTAAAACTGCATTCTGAATGGATTTACGGAAGAAGAGTTGTATATGATGCAACCAGAAGGTTTTGTCGATCCAAAGGAGCTAACAAAGTGTGCAAGCTCCAGCGATCCATTTATGGACTGGTGCAAGCCTCTCGGAGTTGGAATAAACGCTTTGATAGTGTGATCAAAGCATTTGGTTTTATATGCACTTTTGGAGAAGCTTTGTATTTACAAGAAAGTGAGTGGGAGCTCAGAGCATTTACGATATTATATGTGGATGACATATTATTGATCGGAAATGATATAGAATTTCTGGATAGCATAAAGGGATACTTGAATAAGAGTTTTCGATGAAAGACCTCGGTGAAGCTGCTTACATATTGGGCATTAAGATCTATAGAGATAGATCAAGACGCTTAATAGGACTTTCACAAAGCACATACCTTGATAAAGTTTTGAAAAAGTTCAAATGGATCGTGCAAAGAAAGGGTTCTTGCCGTATTACAAGGTGTGAAGTTGAGTAAGACTCAATGCCCGACCACCACGAAGATAGAGAGAAATGAAAGATGTTCCTATGCTTCAGCCATAGGCTCTATCATGTATGCAATGCTGTGTACCAGACCTGATGTGTGCCTTGTCAGTAAGTTTAGCAGGCAGTACCAAAGTAATCCAGAGTGGATCATCGGACAGCGGTCAAGAACATCCTTAAGTACTTGAGAAGAACTAAGGATATGTTTCTCATTTATGGCGGTGACAAAGAGCTCGTCAGAACGGTTACGCCGATGCAAGCTTTGACACCGATCCGATTTATTCTAAATCGCAAACCGGATACTTATTTACATTAAACGGTGGAGCTGTCGGTTGGTGCAGTTCCAAACAAAGCGTCGCTATGGATCTACATGTGAAGTTGAGTACATAGCTGCTTCGGAAGCAGCTAATGAAGGAGTCTGGATGAAGGAGTTCATAACCGATCTAGGTGTTGTACCTAGTGTATCGGGTCCAATGAAAATCTTTGTGACAATATCGGTGCAATTGCCTTGGCAAAGGAATCCAGATTTCACAAGAGAACCAAGCACATCAAAAGACGCCTCAACTCCATCCGGATTTGGTCCGTGGGAGACATAGAGATATGCAAGATACATACGGATCTGAATGTTGCAGACCGCTGACTAAACCTCTTCCACGAGCAAAACATGATCAGCACCAAGACTCCATGGGTGTTAGAATCATTACCGTAATCTAGATTATTGACTCTAGTGCAAGTGGGAGATCTGAAGGAAATATGCCCTAGAGGCAATAATAATGTTATTATTTATTTCCTTATATCATGATAAATGTTTATTATTCATGCTAGAATTGTATTAACCGGAAACATAATACATGTGTGAATACATAAACCTACAAAGTGTCACTAGTATGCCTCTACTTGACTAGCTCGTTAATCAAAGATGGTTATGTTTCCTAACCATGAACAAGGAGTTGTTATTTGATTAACGGGATCACATCATTGGTTGAATGATCGATTGACATGACCCATTCCATTAGCATAGCACCTGATCGTATAGTTTGTTGCTAGTGCTTTTCTTCATGACTTATACATGTTCCTATGACTATGAGATTATGCAACTCCGTTTGCCCGAGGAACACTTTGGGTGCTACCAAACGTCACAACGTAATCGGGTGATTATAAAGGTACATTACAGGTGTCTCCAAGGTACATGTTGGGTTGGCATATTTCGAGATTAGGATTTGTCACTCCGATTGTCGGAGAGGTATCTCTGGCCCTCTCGGTAATGCACATCACATAAGCCTTGCAAGCATTGCAACTAAATGTGTTAGTTGTGAGATGATGTATTACGGAACGAGAAAAGAGACTTGCCAAGAACGAGATTGAACTAGGTATTGGATACCGACGATCGAATCTCGGGCAAGTAACATACCGATGACAAAGGAACAACGATGTTGTTATGCGGTCGACCGATAAAGATCTTCGAGAATATGTAGGAACCAATATGGGCATCCAGGTCCCGCTATTGGTTATTGACCGAGAGGTGTCTCGGTCATGTCTACATAGTTCTCGAACCCGTAGGGTCCGCACGCTTAACGCTTCGATGATGCTTATTATGAGTTTATATGATATTGATGTACCAAGGTTGTTCGAGTCCCGGATGAGATCACGGACATGACGAGGAGTCTCAAATGGTCGAGACATAAAGATTGATATATTGGAAGCCTATGTTTGACTCGGAATCACTCCGGGTGAAATTGGGAATTTTACCGAGTACCGGGGTTACCGAACCTCCCGGGGTCAATGGGCCTTGATGGGCCTTAGTGGAAAGGAGGAAAGGGGCCCAAGTGCTGGTCGCACCTTCCCCCTTCCCTAGTCCTATTAGGACTAGGAGAAGGGGTGGCGCCTCTCTCCCTTCCCACTTGGCCAATCCTAGTTGGACTAGGATTGGGGGGAATCCTACTCCCTGGGAGTAGGACTCCCGCGCAGCCCTTGGTGGCCGGCCAGCCCCTCCCTTCCCTCCTTTATATACAGGGCAGAGGGCACCCCATGGGACACAAGTTGATCATTGAGATCGCTCTTAGCCGTGTGCGGTGCCCCTTCCACCAAACTACACCTCGAATATACCGCTGCGGAGCTTAGGCGAAGCCTCGCGCCGTGGAACATCAACATCGCCACCACGCCGTCGTCTTGACGAAACTCTCCTCAACACTCGGCTGGATCGGAGTTCGAGGGACGCCATCGAGCTGAACGTGTGCAGAACTCGGAGGTGCCGTGACGCTCGGTACTTGGATCGGTTGGATCGGGAAGAAGTACGACTACTTCCTCTACGTTGCGTCAACGCTTCGTTGTTGGTCTCACGAGGCGTGAGACAACACTCTCATCTCGTTGCTATGCATCACCATGGTCTTGCGTGATCGTAGGAAATTTTTGAAATTACTACGCTCCCCAACAGAATGGGCTAAACGCCAAGCTAAGTTGGCTAAGCAAGCAAAGGAAGCGTGAAGAAATTCAATGAGGATTCTCGCCACTGCTGCCGCTTTCTCGAGGTCTCGCCAAGTCAAGAAATCGATGCAAAAGAAGTCTGCAAATAAGCCAAGTACTTCTTCTCCTATGCCCTCACGGCCAAATTCCTCAGCAGCTCCTACCAGCAAAATTCCTCAGCAGCAAATTCCTCACACCACTGCTGCTCCATCAAAGTCCTCAGCTGCACCGTCCAAACCTTCAGTTCCAGTGCACCTAGCCACTTGTCAAAGGACTGCTGGATTCTCAATTGCCTCAGGCACCTCTGCAAATTCCTCAGCTGCTTTCAATTCTTCATCTGGCCCGACGCTGCTGAAGACAAAAGCTACAGCTGGACGTGGTCCTCGGCCTAGCCCGAAGAAGAAACAGCTTGTCGCCCACGTACATCGATGATGAGGCATCGATGAAGAACTTGAAGAAATCATCAGAGACTGTCAAGCTAGAGCCGCAAGAGCCAAGGGAACAGCTGTGCCAATGCTTTTGGACCCGAAGAAAGTCCTTGATTTCATTGACCTCTGGCACAACGATCCAAATACCCCTCTGCCTGATCTTCCTTTGACACCTGGTCAAAGTCATATGTTGACCCACTTCATTGCTTTGAAGAAAATGGAAGTTCGAGAAGGCGAAGGAAATCAAGAAGGCTCAATACAAGAAGGAGAGGTTTCAAGAAAATGTTGTCAAGATGACACCTGAGGAACTTCTTCAAGCTCAAACTGAAATTCAGAACCTCAGCAAGAATTTTGAAACGTACTATGCTGATTGGCAAGTTGTCAAGACCAAATTCGTCAATCTGACGAAGAATCTCACAAATGTTGCTGCACCTGTGCAACATGAAAACCCTCAGGCTGAAGCATCTGCTCAGCCTAGTGAAGAAAAGGCAAGCACCGCTGAAGAACATGCTGATTCCAGGGCTGATGAAGAAATTCCAGCCGCTGAAGAAACTGCCAGGGCACCCACTAGTGGTGCGCCTGAAGAAATTGCTCAAGACAGGGGAACTGCATCAGTTGCTCCTGAAGAATCTGCTCCAAATTCCTCAGCTCCTCCTGCACCAACCCCAGTTTCAGTTCTTCCATCTGCTTTAGATGTGAAGAAAACCAAGGCTCTGGAACGAGCTGCTGTGAAGAAGAGAAAGCATCACCTGCGTCGATTCTTCGCTGCGAAGAAATTGAAGCCAATGACCAGCTCATTGAAAACCCGATTGATGCTATTCCAATTTCCTCCATACCTTCAAAGGAAGTGGTTCCTTTTGGAGAAGAATATGAAGTGCCAACCGGTTACGATGAGGAACATCAATCTCCCCTTTCTGTCTCGAGAAGATCGATGAAGAAATTGAAGTGGAAGCTGTTCCTTCAACCCCAGTCATTCCCTCATCGGACCATGAAATTCCTCAAGATGGTGCCGAGGAAATTGAAAATGAAGATGTGGATATTGGATGCACCACTCCGGTAATCAATGATGACTTTTGGGAAGATCAACATCCCAATACTCCGCTCTTCACCCCGCTTCAACAAGTTCCTCACTCCCACACAGATCGTCCAGATCGACTCAAGAAAATCAACCCACGAGTCCTGTGCATGAAGAAATTCCAGCCCCGATCGTCGATGAAACTGCTGCTCGCTGCTGAAATTCCTCGACGCACAAGTTGAGGACCAAGAAATTCCTCAAGTGAAGAACCTGCACTTACCATTCCAGAGGTGGTGATGCAATTGACTGACACCCCTCTGCCAAAACAGAAGAATCCGTTCTCGACGAAACAAAAGTTCAAGGCGAAGGATTTCTTTGCTGAGCATGTGTTCTTCACTGAATATAATCCTTATGACTCTGCTCGGATTAGGAAGAGGCGCTTACGACTGCCACCAAGCCAACTTCTATTCCTCGGTGCTTTTCAACAAGGACAAAATCTTCGATCATGCTCATATTCCTCATGTGGATATGGAGTCGCTGCCAGGCTTTGAGCCCGTTCTAAGTGTTCTTCACGATGCAGGTCTTCTCAACTTTTGCACTGATATATGTGATTGGAATGAAGAGCTAATTCTTCAGTTCTATGCAACACTGCACATCACCGGAGATGTCAAGATGTGACTTCATGGGTCTTGGATTGATGACGAAAACACTCACTACAAGGCTCCAGCCAGTGAATTGCTTCGTGCCCTTCCACTTAGTCCTCCAGTTGACGGTGCACGTCGCATCTATGAAGAAAAGGAACTTTCAAATCACTATATGCAAGTGTTGATGAAGCCATTGAAACCAAGGCAAGCTCCAAGGACCAAATTCCTCGTCAAGGAATTGCTCTATGTGCCTCGAACAGTCTATCGAATTCTGACGAAGACTATGAGTCCTATCAAGGGCCACGACTCGAATGATGAAGAGGTCGTTGGCATCATGAAGAATATGCTTTTCAACATCATCCATGGCGTTCCCGTCAATTTCCATGATTTCTTCATGAGGACTCTGGCTAACATTGCCATGTCACCTTTTGAGCTGAAACCTTATGCACCTTGGATCATGAGATTCATCAGTCAAGATCTTCACCGAATTACAAGGTCGACACTTTGAACCACCGCAGCTACCTGCCCCTATTGAAGTCCTCAAACGGCCAATTGCCTCACCGATGAAAAGGGAAAGGCTATCACTGTGATAGATGAAGGCATTCGTCCATTGGATGGACAGTTTATAGCAGCATCTTACTCCACCAATGATGACTCGCCACCCATGACTCTGCAAAGAAATACCTCGCCAAGCAAAATCCTCAAGGAACTGCACCCAAGGTGATGACTGATCGTGAGTTACTCCTCAGTCTTCATCAGAAGGTTGATCGCAATCACAAGTGGGTCAAACGTCAGTTTGGTACTATTCTTTACAACATGACCTCAACTCACAATGCAGTGAAGAAAAACCACTACTATCTTCATGAAACCTTCAAGCTTTTGGGCTGTTCTTTCACATGTCTACAATGAAGAAGAACTGCAATCAATGGGACTCAAGGAAGAATTTGACTGGTCTGCACCTCCTCCGAAGAAATTCAAGAAAGTCAAGGTTCCTTCCTTAGTGGCCAGCTCCTATTCTTCATCTCGCGACACTGATGAAAATGAAGATTTGGAAGACACTGCTGCTGGTCCTACCTCGACGAACAACCCCGACAATGCTGGCGCTCCGTCTTCAACTTGATATTCTTCAAGAGCGTTAGTCCTCAGTTTCGATCCTTTTGGTCATTCGATGACAAAGGGGGAGAAATTTGAGTTAGTCTTCAAGCGGGTCTCGTTTTTGTCTATATACTATATTTTATTAAGTTACAACTCTCGTTCTTCTGAAACCTTTTATTGGATCGAGTTGTAATCTTAAACCCGATGGTGCTTTGATACTTCTGATGCTTTATGCTTTTACTCTATGCTCTGATTAGAAGTAGTTTTGATACTTGTTATGCTCTGATCCAATTTGGCCCTTGGGCTCTGATACTCTTTGTGTGTTACATTGCATAACATCAAGCACCATATTTCATCATGCATTTCAAATTCCTCATATTATATGTCAAATGCGTGCATGAATTACAAGATATAGGGGGAGATCTCCATGATTCAATTCTTCAAATGTGCATTGCCTCAAAAGCAAATTCCTCACTATGCACATCTTCAGGGGGAGTTCTTCTATATCTTGCAATCAAAATCCTCATTATCAGTATTTACACTTCATATATTTATCCCGTTGAAAACTTAACTTTGTATTGTCATCAATCACCAAAAGGGGAGATTGTAAGTGCATCTAGTGCCCTTAGTGATTTTGGTGTATTGAAGACTTATAGGTTAAGTAACTAATGCGCTTGTGAGTGTACACAGGTCTATAAGTCTATGAGGAGTTTGACATTTACAGAGAAAGTCGACCCTAAAATGAATTTCTTCATCTCAAGAATTTGATATTCGAAGACTTTACAAGACTTTGAAAGTGAAGAAATTGGTGTGATTCTCAAGACTTGGTATTCGCTGAGGAATATGAAGCGTGAAGACTTTTGTTTTCGTAGTTTCATTTTCTCTTTCTTGAGTCATAGGAAACACCGTCTTCGTTAAAGGGGTCGAGGAAATACTAAGGAGAAATTTCCATTTGATGCTCAACTCAAAATCCTCACCTACCAATCCCTTGAGTGAAGCCTTTGAAATCTCATACAGTTCAGTCAATTTCTTCAAAGGATGAGACGAAGCTCTTCCGTCACCGAGGAATTTGTTCGGCGATCGAGGAGTTAGGAATTCGCCAAAGTCTGAATTGCCTACACAAGGAGGAACATGATAGCCCCGAGGAATTTGATGTTCCAATTTCCGACCGTTCTTTGTCTTGCAAGGCCACCTGTTCCCAAAATATCTCCACCTAACGGTCATATCATTTAAGGGCATTTATGTCTTATCATGTCGGGCTGCTCCCGAGGCTATAAATAGCCGCCCCTACAACCACTAGTTGGTTGGCTGCTCGAGAGAACTTGACACTTGTCATTTGAGAGCAACCCATCCTCCGAGGACTTTGAGCGAAAATCATCAAGTGAGGAAAACCCAAAGTGAGGAAAATCCCAAAACCAAACCCCAACAAACCCAAAGTGATTGAGCATCATCAAGAAATTGATCCCGCGTGGATCCGACGCTTTTACCTTTGAAGACTGTGCTTCTTCCAGACGGTTAGGCGCCACGGTCTAGAGCATCCAAGAGGAATTGTGGATCGCCGAGTGACCAAGTATGTGAAGGTTTGGAAGTCGCTCAAGACTTACCACAGTGATTGGACGAGGTCTGCGTGGCCTTAGTTCAAGGAGAATACGGTGAGGACTTGGTGTCCCGAGCTGCGTGCTCGGATCGGGTGTCCGGATGCGTGTCCTCGAGTTTAAATACTCACCGCTCCAACCAGACGTATAAGCCGAGACAGCAGTTGGAACTGGTCTACCAAATCATTGTCTTCACCAACCCAACTGGTTCTATTTCCTCAACCCTTTCATTTCCTCATTCTTGTGTTGAGTGTTTGTCATATCTGTGTTTGAAGACTTCGATCAAGACTTTCTCAATTTCCTCAGTTCAATTTCTTCATCTGTTTGTCTTCATCTTGTGTTATCCTGTGATTACGCTTTACGACTGTGATTGTCTTCATTTCATCATGATGACTATGCCTGTAATCTGTTATGCTTACTTTTGAGTACTTATTCCGCTGCATGTATTTCTTCGCTAAGGAATTTCCTCACCGGCAAATTCCTCAGTGAAGAATTGGTAAAATTCATAAAAATCGCCTATTCACCCCCCCTCTAGTCGATATAACGCACTTTCAGAATTGAATTCAAGAATACTGGTCTTGATGACTATCTTGATGAACTTGGTATTACTCATGAGTTATTTGCTCCTTATACTCCTCAGCAGAATGGCGTCGTGGAGCGCAAGAACAGGACTCTTGTTGAGATGGATCGCACTATGCTTGATGAATACAAGACGCCTCGTCATTTCTGGATTGAGGCAATTGATACTGCGTGCCACATCATCAACAGGGTATATCTTCACAAATTCTTCAAGAAGACTGCATATGAACTGCTCACTAACAAGAAACCCAAAGTGAGTTATTTCAAAGTCTTCGGTGTTAAATGTTGGATTAGAGATCCTCATCACAATTATAAATTTGCACCGAAAGAACATGAAGGTTCACCACAAGGTTGTTGAAACTGTAGGTGTGCGGTTCGATGAAACTAATGGCTCGCAAAGAGAGCACCTACCTCCTGTGCTAGATGAAAAGTCACCTAAGGAAACCATAAAGTTCAAGGCTACTGAGGATGTCATTCCTACCAAAGAATCTGCTGAAGAAGTCATTCCAGATCGTGAAGAACATCATGCTGGTGCATCTGAAGAAAATGGTTCTAAAGAAAATTCTGATCAAATTCCTCGTCGCCAACCCGCTCACCCTCGCATTGCAAATGAAGTGCAGATTGAGAAAATCATCAACAACATCAACGCACCGGGTCCTTTTACATTTGTCTAACTTTTGTGGGAACTTTGCTTTCGTCTCTATCACAGAGCCTACTAAGGTAGATGAAGCATTTCTGGAGCCTGGGTGGATTCAAGCTATGCAAGAGGAATTACATCAGTTCGAGCTCAACAATATCTGGGAACTTGTCAAGCGACCAGACCCTCGCAAGCACAATATCATCGGCACAAAATGGATCTACCGCAACAAGCAAGATGAAAATGGCCTTGTGGTGAGGAATAAGGCACGACTTGTAGCTCAAGGCTACATACAGGTTGAAGGAATTGATTTCGATGGAACTTTTGCACCTATTGCTAGACTTGAGGCTATTCGCATATTACTTGCTTATGCTAACCATCATGACATCACCTTATATCAAATGGATGTGAGAAGTGCATTCCTCAATGGTAAGCTTGAGGAAGAAGTATATGTTGCTCAACCCCCAGGTTTTGAAGATCCAAAGCATCCCGTCAAAGTCTTCAGACTCAATAAGGCCCTCTATGGCCTCAGGCAGGCCCCTCGGGCGTGGTATGATACTTTGAAGGAATTCCTCATGAAGAAATGCTTCAAACCCGGTTCACTTGACCCAACTCTTTTCACCAAAACTTATGATGATGAATTATTTGTGTGCCAAATATATGTTGATGATATTATCTTTGGTTGTACTGACCAACGTTACACTGACGAATTTGGTTATATGATGAGGGAGGAATATGAAATGTCTATGATGGGAGAATTGAAATTCTTCTTAGGTCTTCAAATTATTCAATAGCGCAATGGCATCTTCATATCTCAGGAGAAATACCTCAAGGACATATTGAGGAAATTCGGCATGCAAGATTGCAAAGGCGTCAAAATCCCTATGCCCACAAATGGCCATCTTTGCACTGATGAAAATGGTATTGACTTCGATCAAAAGGTATACCGCTCCATGATTGGCTCTTTATTGTACTTATGTGCATCTAGGCCGGATATTATGCTTAGTGTTTGCATGTGTGCCCGCTTTCAAACTACACCGAAGGAATTACACCATAAGGCTGTGAACCATATTCTTTGATATCTAGCTCACACACCAACACTTGGATTATGGTATCCCAAGGGCTCGACTTTTGATCTCATTGGATATTCAGACTCTGACTATGCTGGTGATCGTGTGGACCGCAAGTCAACATCTAGGACATGCCATTTCCTCAGACGATCTTTTGTCTGTTGGTCCTCGAAGAAGCAGAACTGCGTATCACTTTCTACTATTGAAGCTGAGTACATTGCTGCTGGTTTGTGCTATGCTCAATTACTATGGATGAAGCAAACCCTCAAGGACTACGACATCAACGTGAAGAATGTGCCTCTCTACTGTGACAATGAGAGTGCCATCAATATTGCTCATAAACCCAGTTCAGCGCTCGAAGACAAAGCACATTCAGATTCGTCATCATTTTCTTCGTGATCATGTGTTGAAGGGCGACATCTCTATCGAGCACGTGAAGACTGAAGAATAGCTAGCCGATATCTTCACAAAGCCCTTGGATGAGAAGAGATTTAGCAAGTTGCGGTGTGAGCTAAATATCTTAGAATCTTTGAATGTCCTTTGAAAAGGACACACATCCTACCACTTATGCAAAATTGATGACTTAGATGTGCAACACACGAACTAATCATTTTTCTTCAATCAATGAAGACTAACCCTCTAAGTGTGAGGAAATTAACGAAGAATTTGATTCTCAAAGCCCTACGACAATTGTACGCGGCGTCTGAAATCATCATTCTTATAGGGTGGGTCACGCCACCAACAAAAGTTGAAAATCTTCAATTGAGTTTTCTTCATTTTTGAAATTCCTTAGTTGTTCAATTTCTTCAACTTTGCATTGTCTTCACTGTTAAGACCTTATTCTACTAACACCTAACCTTATTCTGATAACACCACCGTCCCACCCCCCAGCCCCGATCAAACAAAACCACCCACCACCCACCTCCCGCACGAACACATCCCCACTCCACCTCCACCTTCTTCCACGCTCCCCGCCCCCCGGGTCCCAGCCTCCTTCCCCCGACCTCCTTCCCCATTCCTTCGCGTCGCCGCGCTGCCGTGACCCTGCGCCACAGAGAACCCCACCCCACCATTACCTGCCGCGCCCACCACCACCTACGGGATCTGGCCGGCAACCACGGATCGATCCCGCCACCATGGCTCCCCACCACACCACCACCTCCACCTCCCGTCCCTTTTACCCAAAAACTTCGCCACTGTCGCCCGCCTCCTCCTCCTCCGGCTGCCCGGCTCCTCCTCCCTTTGGCCGCCCGCCTCCTCCTCCCGCCCGGCGAGGCCCCGCCTCATCCTCCTCCCGCCTGGCACGGCCCTCCTTCCACCTGGCGCCGCCCCTCCTCCTCCTCCCGGCCGGCGCGCCTCCGTCCCGCAACACCGTCCTGGCGATGGCCCCGGCCCCGCTCCACTCCAGCCACGACAGTTATTTCTACTATTGTGAGTGTGTGTGCAGTCCACCGGCCCCCTCCTCTGCTTCAGATCCCGTGCAACCTTCCGATGCAGTTTGTCACACCAACCCCCTGCAGCTCTCTCCTCCCCAATCCATGGATCCCGCGTCGAATCCGGGTTCTTCCCTCGTGCATCGTACTCTTCTCGCACGGATCGAGAGAGTTCGAGGTGTGCCACCCCCGCCATGGTCCTGCCTACTTCTACTCCTTCCCTGCTACACCAGCAGGGCGTCGGTCACAGGATCTGCCTCCCCCCTATTTGCAGCTCCTTTGTTTCTTTTTTGCAGCTCGCTGAGTATTATTTTGAAGTTCAGTGAGATCCATGTGCGCCGAATAATAGTAGTAATTGATGCATGTGCTCAACCTCGACAATACATCAAGGTCCCAGCGATCCCAGTAGCATGCGTTGATGTTCATAAAGTGATAACTTGTGTTTTTCTGTTGGATTTTGGTTGTGCATCTGATGCCTCGTGCGGTCCAACATTGTAGTTTGCAGTTTGATGCCTTTGTGCGGTCCCCTCCAGTCTCTTCATTTTCTCCCCACAGATGAACATGCAAACATGGGTGAGGTGAAGTTTGCCCTTTCCAGTTTGCTCATCTGATTTTGGGTGTTTGCTCTCTTTTTACAGGAGAGGAAAAGTGCGTCGAAAAAGAGCAAGAAAAGTGTTGTTGTCCACCGTCGATGAGAGCCCAACGGGCACTGTGATGCAGTTATGTCCACTTGCGCGTGCAGCCCAGAAATAATCTATGGCCTAATTGTGTTTTTCTTTTAAGAAAAGAGTCAAGTGGACTGCGGTTGGCTGTTCTGAAGTGTCCTACAGTAGAAGGAGAACCAACCCTTCTACTCTACTTGTGAACATAAGTTCAGTCCGACACATCCGTGCATGCACTCAGGCAGGAACGCGGGCGGCGGTTATGATCAGAAGGAGTACACTTCTAACATGTTTGGGTGTTCGCTTTGAACTCTCTTGAAGCTCATTCGGGCTCAAGACAACAAACGTATCACTTCGAGGAGTACTGCGGTCCACTTCAGTCAAATGTATTTATTTTTTTGTAAAAAATAGATGCAGTCCGTTTGGACACTGCTTGCGGTTTGCATGGCTCGTGTGTGAAGTGCATGATGTGCTTGTGTGTTTCAAAACCTAGTTAATTATGCGAAGTGCACAATGTGCTTTGTGTGTTTCAAAACTCAGTTGATTCCGTCAAAACACATGCAGTGTGCTTGGTCCTCGTCAAAACACATGCAGTGCACTTGGTCCTCGGACGTGGTTCATTTTTTAGAGTGATGATGTTCACTTGCACACTTCATGGAAGTGTGAAAAAAATAGCGAAACAAAAGAAAGTAATGCGGTTCACTTTGATATATGCGGCGGTTCACTTGCCCTTGTCTCTGCCATCCACTCTCGTTCATAAAAAATGTTGGAAAGAAAACAAAGAAAAAATCCTTTGAGAAAAATTACGTCTGACAAAAGAAATCATGCAGCTCGCTTGCCCGTCCGATGCAGTGCGGTATTCATTCTGAAGCAGTGCGGTCGGCCGTATGATGTTGTTCATCCCGTAAGTGCAAAAAAATTGTTACGAAAGCGAAAAAAAGTATGCGGTTCACTTCTTGATAGTGTTGTGGTTCATTTCCACCGTATGTGAAGTGCACTCTATTTTCTCGTCCTTCAAAAAATTACGTTTGAATAAAAGAAATCATGCAGTTCTCTTACCCGTCTGATGCACTGCGGTTTTTCGTCCGATGCAGTGCGATTTTTAGTCGGATGAAGTACCCACGCCGATTTGGGTGTCGCGAAAAACAGAGTGTCCGCATTTCGGTAAATTTGAAATTCCTCTTAAACCGTAAAGAATTAGGGAGAGTGTTTACATGAAAAAGTTGCGCCTTGTCGATATATTTCCAATGGCGTATCGTTTGAATCATTTCGACCAGCGGCTTGCAAAAATTTCGCGAAAAACGGCCGCTGTCACTCGTCATCCGCCGCACGATTTTCAAAATTAACTTAAAACCGTAAGGAATCTCAAAAATATTTCAACATATGAAAGTTGCGCCTCGTTCGTAGCTTTCCAACGGTGTATCACACGCCTCGTTTTGACAAATGGTTCAAAAACTGGAGCGAAAACCGTATCGAAAATTTGAAAAAATTTGAAAAACAAAATTCCGAGATTTAGTAAATTTGAAACTGCTCTTAAACCGTAACGAATTATAGAAAAATTTATGTATGAAAAAGATGTGCTTTGGTGATATCTATCCAACGACGTATCATTTGCTTCATTCTGACAAGCAGTTTAGAAGAAAAAAACGTGAAAAAACGCTCGCTGCCACTCGTCATCCGCCGCACCGTTTTGAAAACTGCTCTTAAACCGCGAGGAATCTCGAAAAGTGTTCAATATGGCGAAGTTGCGCCTAATCCATAGCTTTCCAACGATATATCATACGCGTTCCGATAAACGGTTAAAAAACTAGAGCGAAAACAGTCCCGAAAAATCAACGCGTGCAGTTTTTTTCGACGAGAAGTTCTCTCGTGTGAGTACTGCAGCACACTTGGTTCAAAGAATGACGTGCACTTGCATTGAGGGTGCAGTGCGGAAGTGTTATCAGAATAGTTATTCTGCTAATATTAGCATAATAGACCGGCTGTGTGTGTGTGTGTCTATATATATATAGGGATTGACTAATCGTCACCCTGGGTGAGGAATAGTTATTCTTCACCCACCTCTATTTTGATATCTATGCACCGTAATTTTACGTTTCGTAAATTTTGTCTTATTTTAAACATAAAAAGAGAACGTAAGAAAACCTATAATCGTCGTAGTTTTTTTTATCGTTATGTAAAATTACAAATGTAAAAATATAGTGTAAAATGTACATAAAATACAATTTTGACCTATATTTTTTGTTATGCCAAATTTTATGCAGTAAATCAATATGAATGTAATTATTTGTATTTCAAATGTAATTTATTTATGAAATGATTGTAAGATTACCTCGGTGAAGAATAACTTATTCTGCACCCTGGGTGATGAATAGTAACACTATATATATATATACATACATATATATATATATATATATATATATATATATATATATATATATATATATATATATATATATATATATATATATATATATATATATATATATATATATATATATATATATATATGAGTTTATGTCCTCTACAACATTCACTTATTGCTATTTTTTCAAGTTGCCTTTTTCTGCTAAGTGAATAGGATCGGACCCTTCCCACTCTATGCTAAACTCAACCTAGTCTGTTCATAAATTCTTCATGTGCGTTCTATTGGAAACCCGTTCGAAATCTTCACAGTGTCCTTGTCAGCTGAAGAATTTGCAAATGAAACATTAAAATTTTCATATCTAAATTTTCGGCTGTTGCCGCTCAAATCGATCCACATTCCACGATATGATTATCCTATTCACCCACGATCTCACACGATCTCCACCTCACTGTACGTGGGTGACACATGTCACAAGAATGAGAAGGGTCAGGGGCACGTTCGTCCATATTCCTCGGGCGAGCGGTTTTTCACCTCGGCTATATATACCCCTCACCCTCCTCAGACCGTTTTTACTCCGCTCGACCTCACTCCCTCGCTCAAGCTCTCAAAACCTAGTACCGCCACTTCCATCGTCGCCGGTGAGGAAGAGCTTCGCTGCCTCGACCTCGTCGCCATCGTACTCGCGCCGGCTGCAGAAATCTTCACTCCGCCCCCGCCATAGCCGTCTTCCACTGCCAAGTTAGGGCGTGGAAGATCTGGACAGACGAACTTCTAAATCTACACCTCTCAGTTCGTCATGTTCTTCATCAAGGGTAATTAAAAGTTACTTTTACTGCCCTTGTTGATTCTGATGATTTCCATAAAATCTTCAAAAGGTGTTTATTCTTCAATCTTCACTCTAAACACCTCACACAAACATATGTTCTTGATATGTTCCTCTAAGCAACTTTTTTCTTCAAGATTCCTCAATTGTGTGGATTTTCAATCTATATAACTCTGGAACCTAAGTCAAAGAACGCTTAGTGAAATTCCTCAAGGCACTTCTGGTCAAATTCCTCAAACTTGTTATTTTTACAAAAAACTTCTGAGAACGCATATGACCTCTCCAAATTCTTCGCACCTATACTCGGTTCACAGGTACACATGTTCGTTGCTGAATCACTAGGTTCTCATCAACTTAACTCATTTGCAGCGTTCCTCGAAGACAAGTTGCATTCCTCTTCAGAGAACTCAATAGTTCAAAATCCTCAGCTGAAGAAAATGGCTGACGGCAAGAAACCTCAGAAGGGAGGGAAGAAATTGGAAGTCAAAAATTCTTTTGAAATCCCTGATGACATCTATGCAGGGTAATGCACACCCCCTGAGGAAACAAAGAATGAGCACAAAGTGCACATTCATAAGATTGAGAGGAGATGGGTGTCGGTGTCAAAACCGGCGGATCTCGGGTAGAGGGTCCCGAACTATGCGTCTAAGGCGGATGGTAACAGGAGGCAGGGGACACGATGTTTACCCAGGTTCGGGCCCTCTCTATGGAGGTAATACCCTACTTCCTTCTTGATTGATCTTGGTGATATGAGTAGTACAAGAGTTGATCTACCACGAGATCGTAGAGGCTAAACCCTAGATGCTAGCCTATGGTATGATTGTTGTTGTCCTATGGACTAAACCCTCCGGTTTATATAGACATCGGAGGGGGCTAGGGTTACACAGAGTCGGTTACAATGGGAGGAGATCTACATATCCGTATCGCCAAGCTTGCCTTCCACGCCAAGGAGAGTCCCATCCAGACACGAGACGAAGTCTTCAATCTTGTATCTTCATAGTCCAACAGTCCGGCCAAAGGATATAGTCCGGCTGTCCGGATACCCACTAATCGAGGACTCCCTCAGTAGCCCCTAAACCAGGCTTCAATGATGATGAGTCCGGCGCGCAGATTGCCTTCGGCATTGCAAGGCGGGTTCCTCCTCCGAATACTCCATAGAAGATTTTGAACACAAGGATAGTGTTCGTCTCTGCAAAACAAGTTCCACATACCACCATAGAGAGAATAATATTTCCGATCTGCTGACGTATCATGACATCACGCCATGGCCCGGTTATTATCGAACCGTTTCTCTCAACCTGCCTTGGCGCATATCGCGAGGCGGTTTCCTTGGCACGTCTCGTCGAAGCAGAGATCGTGTCCCCTTATCACGGGACTCTGATCAATACGGGCGTGGGTAACCCAACCGCGCCATCAATCGCGGCGCTTGGGAAATAGGCGAGTTAACCAGGCTAGTGGGGGTGTATAGTTTCATCCGCCCTTATAAAGGGATAAGGGTTCACCTTTTCTCACCCACGCCTTCTTCTTCCTCGCTCGTCCATTCTCGCGCACTCGAGTTCTAACACCCAAGTTCGCACCTTTCTCCTCAGACCGCCCCAACCATGTCCGAAGCGGGAGGAAAGTGGATGAAATCCTCCATCACGGAGAAGGACATAAAAAAGTTGCTTGAAGTGGGAGATACTTGAACGCGGATATCACGCACCGGCTGCCCAATGCGGGGCAGATCGTCCCTACTCCAGAGCCCCATGAGAGGGTAGTTTTCCTCACCCACTTCGTCCGCGGACTGGGATTTCCTCTTCACCCATTCGTCCACGGCCTCATGTTTTACTATGGGCTGGACTTTCATGATCTGGCCCCCAACTTCATCCTCAACATCTCGGCGTTTATCGTCGTGTGCGAGGCCTTCCTCCGCATCCGGCCCCACTTCGGCATGTGGCTGAAGACCTTCAATGTCAAGCCGAAGGTTGTAAACGGCTAGCAAGCGGAACGCGGAGGCGCCATGGTGGGCAAAATGCCCAATGTCACATGGCTTGAGGGCTCCTATGTGGAGACCATAAAGGGGTGGCAATCGGGGTGGTTCTACATCACCGAGCCACGCGATCCCAAATGGGCGGCGGCCCCCGAGTTCCGATCCGGGATCCCTATGCGGCTCACCTCTTGGAAAGAGAAGGGCCTGCCCTGGGGTAACCCGTAGAGCTGACCGGACTCCAGACCTGCATCAAGAACATGATGAACAGGAAAATCAAGCTCGTCAACGTGGTCCAGGTCATGCTCTTCCGCCGGATCCTCCCGTGTCAACAACGGGTGTTCAATCTATGGAAGTTCGACCCGGCCCGGCACCAGACGCTGCGCGAGCTCTTCGACATGACGCACAAGGATGTCTGGAAGGTGCTGTTCAAGGGCGCCGAGGTCCCCCCTTCCCTAACTGAGGATCGTGGACTCAGCACGAAGCGCCTTGCGAAACTGGTAAGTTCTTTATCCCTTACAGGGTTTCTATTTTCCTCAGTTTAATCATGTGCGGTATCTCAGCTTCCCATGCCTTTGACAGGACTGGGTGGAGACAGCGGAGCAGATCGACTGCCCAGCTCCTTTGCCCGAAGATCCGGCGGACGCTCTCCTGACGGAGATGTTGACTCCGGTGCCTTATGAGGTGCCGGAGAAGAAGGCCAAGAAGAAGGCCGCGGGGACTCGAAAGAGCTCCCGCCGTCAGGTGATATCGGACTCATCGTCCGATAACTCTGAGACGCACTCCTCTCATGAAGATGAGGAGGAGGAAGATGAAGGTTCTCCCCCTCCAGTCGGGGGAGACAGAAAAAGGAAGGCCGCCCCAACCGGGGAGGCCGAAGAGTCCAAGAAGGGAAGAACTCTCCTTCCGGACTGCTCCACGACGGCTGCCGCCAGCGGCGACGAGTGGTTGCTCAGGGACAAGCCCCTGGCGAAGTCGTAAGTATCCGTATATCATAGCGATTATTAGTTTGCTTTATTGATCTGCTTCTACTCAAGCCGAACACGATTATGCAGTCCGCCCAGAGCCCGTGTCGATGTATCTTCGTCGGGTGATTCTTTGGGCTCGTCGGATATGAAGAGCGATTCGCTTCCGACCGCTTCTACCCCCCGCCCTACGGACAACGCCGAAGTGTTGTCTGCGAGGGCACCAAACCGAGGGGAGGTGGTCCTAGAGGCGCCTCGAGGCGACCTTCCGGGCCCTGGGCGCAAAGGGAGCAAGACTCCCACAGGCTCCAAGTCCGGCCGTCGGCCGGACACCGCGCCGGAGCCTTCAGTGGTTCCAGATTCCGGCAGGCAACTCCCTGTTAAGGGAGACAAGCCGCCCGCGCCGGTGGCCTCTGTCCATCCAGAGGCACCGGACAATTTGTTGGAAGTGCTTCGAGGCGCTTCCATCGACGAAGAGCACCGCACTATTATGAGTGCGGTGATCGAGAAGGTTCGGTCTGCCAAAGGCGGACTAACCGAAGCTTGTGTCGGCCTCCTAACAGGCTTTGAGGTAAGTAATTATAAGAAAATGTTACCACATAGACAGTAGCCCCTGATGCTCTGTTTGGCGTTTCGCGAAGAAAAAGCCGAATAGAGGATCAAATAATAACCGCAGGAGTCTAATCCAAATATGTCTATATGTATGCACGAGCTTCCTTGTTGGCGGTTACCGCTTTTATCTGGCGGAGATTGCCGCAGTGAAGCACAACCTCGAGCGGTCCGAGGAAGAACTCGGCCTTGCCGAAAAGCAGCTTGAGGAGAACAAAGGTAAGCAATAACTTGTCTGTATATAAAAAAAGTTTTGGTTGCAAGATAATAGGACCATCATGGATGTACCAGGGTCCACGACCGAAGTGGCGACCCTGAAGCAGGCGTTGTCCGAGGCTGAAAACAAAGCGGCCAAGGAGCGCATTGAGCAAGAAAGACACGAAGCGCGAGTAGGCGAGGTGCAGCAAGAGCTCCAAGCGCTCGTGAAGAAGCATGAGTCCTTGGAGCTTGACTCGGAGACACGAGAGTCCGAGCTTGCCAAGGCCCTCGAAAGCGCGAAACATGCCAAAGCCGAAGCCCAAGGCCCTCCAGGAAATTGAGGCGGTGAAGAAGATAGCGGCGGGTAAGGCCTTCATTATGCAAAGCAAGCATGCGAAAGAAAATTTCCTTTTACTTACCCGAGTTCGGAGCTCTCTAGGAGCGTTCGCAGATCTCTGCCCAGTGATGTATCGATGCCGCGGAGTTCTACCGGGCCGAGGAGGGAAGCTCGACAGAGAAGTTGTTCTGGTCTCAGTATACTGGGACCGAACACCCGATGCCCGTGAGCAACCAGCTGAAGCAACTGGTCGAGCTCCACAAGGCGGTCGAACAGGCCATGAGGGGCCTTATAGTCCGGATGTGGCCTGGCGAGTCCCTTCCCAACAGCTACTTCGGCCTGGTGAGGCGGCTTGTGGATGCATGTCCCTGGCTGGAAGTCCTCAAGCGGTTCGTCTGCATCGAAGGTGCACACAGGGCTTTTGCCCGCGCAAAGGTGCACTGGACCAAGATGGACGCCGAGAAGCTGGTGAAGGAGGGGCCGCCGCAGGGCAAGGAGCATCGCCACCCCGAAATGTATTATGAGGGTGTCCTGAAGGGTGCCCGTCTTGTGGCGGACGAGTGTGCGAAGGACGTAATTTTTGAATAAACTTGCTCGTGTGATCCTGTATTATGAAAACTGGTTCATTTGCGGTATGCAACACTTTTGAATTTAAAATATTACCTTTTGTGCAGCCGTTTATAAAATCTGAGAGTTGCTAGTCGTCGGCTTCAGCCCCCATGCAACTAGTGCTGGGGTGTGTTCGGGATAAATCTGAGCACTCTTTTTCCCATTTTTGGGTCCTTGAGGAGGTGCTCGGCATAACTAACCAGGCAATCGGACTATGACGCTTTATCGCTCTCACTTAGCCATAGAAGTCTACAATTTTAAATTTTGGCGAAGCCCCTAGTCTTCGGAAGGCCGAATTTGGGGCGCTATACACGCCTAAGCCGGACAAGGCCGACTCCTCGCCCGAAGCGGAAAAAGTCTTTAGTGACTTGAGACCTCTCGAACAGCGACCAGCTCTCGCCTCATCATGACAGTCAGTTTTAGCTTTCTCTACTGAGGTGCTCGGCCGGAAGAACCGGGGCACAATCGCAGTAGTTCTCCCAGTGCTACCTTAGCCGATATAGCGGGACGTAAGGTACCAAAACATGGGAGCCGGGCAAACCCAACTATTGACCCAAGAACATGATTCGGAGCTGATGCATATAATGTTATAAGTTCGGGGTGCCGCACTGTCGAAAGTGTTCGGACTTCTCACGCCGAATTATGGGGTATACGAAAGCCCCTGGCGTATTGGTCGTACCAGAGTGTACGGGTGCTGATTGTCATAAATGAACATATATATAAAGGCATATAGAATGCAATAAAAGACTAGTGCTATGCATTGTTTATTTAAGAAATGTGTTGAAGCATACTGATACGAGTAGCACGGTAAGCAAAAAATAGGACTATTTGACATGTCCCATCCAAGGGCAAGCTGCGGACTGGTATCTTAAAACAAGTATTTAACTCGTTATCAGAGACCACCTGGGGATTCCGTTGTACGACATAGCTTCCTGCCCCCTTGGGTGTTGTATCATGTGTCCAGCTACCATACTGTAACGCCCCGGATTCGATGCGCTAGGTGTCTGCCAGTTATTCGCCGTCTTTGCCATGTCATTTGATTGCGTGTTGCATTTTTCCATGTCATCATCTGCATTTCTTATCATGTCATCATGTGCATTGCATTGCATACGTGTTCGTCTCATGCATCCGAGCTTTTTCCCCGTTGTCCGTTTTGCAATCCGGCACTCCTATGTCTCCCGGCGCCCCCCCTTTACCTCTTTTCGTGTGCGGGTGTTAAACTTTCTCGGAATGGCCCGAGGTTTGTCAAGCGGCCTTGGTATACCACCGGTAGACCGCCTGTCAAGTTTCGTGCCATTTGGAGGTCGTTTGATACTCCAACGGTTAACCGGGTAACCGTAAAGCCTCCTTCTCCTTGCAGCCCAACACCCCTTCCAAACAGGCCCAAAACCCAGCAAACTCCCCTCTATGCTCTCCGCCGTTCGATCAGGATCGCGTGGCCGAAAACCGCTCCTCATTTGGACACTCCTAGATCCCTCTACCTATGAATATGTGCCTTCCCCCGAAATTTTCGGGTCCAAACCCTAGCCAACCTCTCCTCCATGCGCGGACATGTCCATCCCTTGCGGACATGTCCGCCGCCTCCCGGACCAATCGCCACCGCCACCACGTCACCTCCTGCGCCCACTTCGCCGCCCGGCCACCAAGGGCCCAGATCCGGCCCACCCTTGCCCCTACTGGCCTCGCCGGCCCCGCTCGTCGCCGCCTCCTCCCGGCGCCCGTGCCTCCGCCGCCCAGCCGCGCCTCGCCCGGCAGCCTCGCCGCCCGCTGCCCCTTCGCCGTCCTCGGCGGCGCCCTTGACCAACTCCGCCGGCCGCACCTCCTCTCCCCACCGCCGCCTCGCGCCATAGGCGCCGGCGCCGCCGTCCGCCGCCGCCGCCTCCTCCGTCGCCGCTCGCCGCCCCATCACCGGATCCGGCCGGTTGGATGAGATCCACCGGTCCGGCTAACCTAACGCGCCGTCCGCGTCCCGGATCCGCTCCGTCCCGGGATCTCCTCGTCCCGTTGACTTTTCCCGGAGGGTATAAAATTCCACCAAGTCCCCGAAGTTTTGTCATAAACATGCCATGTTCATCGCATCGTATCTCTGCATCCGCTGCTCCGTTTCATGCGTATAATATGTCAAATTGTTCGTCTCGACGAGTACATCATTTCATCTCATTGCAGAATTTTCATTTGAGCTCATCTTGATGCCCGAAATGCCGTTAGAAGAGGGCTACGTGATGTTAGTTTCAGTTTCTCTTATCAGAACATGCACTTTTGTCATTTTTGCCATGATTGATATGTGCACCCTATGAACTTGAGTCCTACATGTGTTTTGTAATATGTCATGCCATCTTTACAGGGGTGTATGCCATGTATTTTTGTGATCTCTGTGGTGACTAGCACAAGCATGCAAACTAGGCTTCATGATGTTGCTGATTTCAGCCCTGCTCTGCGATATTTTTATGCCATGTAAACTTGATGCTCTTGAGAGATCCATGCTTGTTTTGAGATACTTCAGTAAGGATGTTTTGAACATATGGTTATTCTCTATCCATCCATGCCCTTGTTTTCAATTATGGAGTGCCATAGCTTGAGTCAATCGAGCTCTACTTTTGCTATAAAATGTTTCCTGGCAGGTTGTTTACATGTTATTCAATTTTGCCAAGGTTGTTGTAGTTGATCCGTGTATGCTATGATGTTGTTCTTGCCATGTATAGCTTCTATGCCATGACTAGTTGCTGGGTGTATGCTTAGTTTGTCATTCAATGCCTCATAGTGAGTGCATCGAGCTCGTAAACATGCCTACTTGTTATCTGTTTATGCCATGCTCCAGTTTTGCACCAAGTCTGAATCTGTTTATATTTTTGCTATATTCACATGCTTGCAACTGTATTTTCTGATCCCTTTTGGCTTATGGTCACTAAGGGACTTTTGTTATATGCTTTGAGTAGATTCATGCCATGCTCTAGTTTGACTTGATAGCTTGCTGTAACATGTTGTTTCATAGCTCTAGACATGTTAACCTGATGTTATTTCTGCCATGTCCTGTTATTTCCTGCTAAGTCTGAAACTGTTACTATGTCCAATCTTGCCATGTGTGTTTGAGCATGTTCTAGTGATTTCTGGAGTTATCTCATTGTTCATGTTTTGTCATGCTTTACCTATACTTCATGCCCATGCCTTTTGTTATTACGTTGGGATTCTGTAGCATGTTGTTTTGATGCTTGCAATATGCCTAGTTGCTGTTTTGGACAGCTTGTCCTTTAAACTTGTATAGGGTGTATGTGTTGCTCCGTTTTGAGTGTGCTCTATATGAAACTTGCTTGATTTTGCATGTAGCTTCATATTATCATGTTGCATCCTTGTTTTGAGGTGTTTGCTTGATGTTTGTATGCATATTGCATCAATGCCATGTTTATCTTGTTTTGCTCATATCTTCTAGGCCGTAGCTCCGAATCTAATGAACTTCATATGTAACTTGACTAGAATTTCGTGTAGATCATCTTGGTGCATCTTAACTTGCTGTTTAACAACTTGAACATAAGGTTTATTCAGATCTGGAAAAATTTCGAAATTTGCATATGAGGACTTACTGGAATTGTTATATGTTGTTCCCGGCCTCATTTAAACTTGCTTTGATGTGTTGCTCTTGTTTGCATCATCTCTTGCCATGAGTAGCCTCATCTAGTCTTGTCATGCATCATGCTTGTTGTGCATCATGTCATGTTCATGTGTGGTGTGTTTACCTATGTTGTGTGCTTCTTCTTGTTAGTTCATGTTTCGTTGCGATCGTGAGGATTCGTTCGTCTACGCTTGGTTCGTCTTCGTGGCTTCATCTTCTTCATGGAATCGTTCTTCTTCCTTGCGGGATTTCAGGCAAGATGACCGCTACCCTGGATCTCACTACTATCATTGATATGCTAGTTGCTTCGTTCTATCGCTATGCTGCGCTACCTATTACCTGTTCCTCAATCCTCCCAAATTGCCATGTCAGCCTCTAACATTTGACACCTTTCCTATGCAAACTGTTGATTGGTTATGTTACCGCTTTGCTCAGCCCCTCTTATAGCATTGCTAGTTGCAGGTGAAGATGAAGTTTGTTCCTTGTTGGAACATGGAGATGTTGTTCCTTGTTGGAACATGTTTACTTGTTGGGATATCACAATATATTTTATTTAATTAATGCATCTATATACTTGGTAAAGGGTGGAAGGCTCGGCCTTATGCCTGGTGTTTTGTTCCACTCTTGCCGCCCTAGTTTCCGTCATATTGGTATTATGTTCCCGGATTTTGCGTCCCTAACGCGGTCGGGTGATTTATGGGACCCCCTTGACAGTTCGCTTTGAATAAGACTTTTCCAGCAAGGCCCAACATTGGTTTTACCATTTGCCTCACCTTGCCCTTTTTCCCTTGGGTTTCCGGAGCCCGAGGGTCATCTTATTTACCCCGGGCGATGCTCGTCATAAGTGCTGGTCCAAACCGTCACCGCCGGTGTACCGAGGGGCAACTCGGGTTCGCCTACGTAAGTTTGGACAATCCGGTGTGCCACGAGAGCGAGATATGTGCAGCTCCTATCAGGATTTGTCGGCACATCCGGCGGCTTTGCTGGTCTTGTTTTATTCTTGTCGAAAGGTCTTGTGGCAGGATTCCGAGACTAATCGGGTCTTCCCGGGGAGAAGGAATATCCTTCCTTGATCGCGAGAGCTTATCATGGGCTAAGTTGGGACACCCCTGCAGGGTTTGAACTTTCGAAAGTCGTGCCCGCGGTTATGTGGCAGATGGGAATTTGTTAATATCCGGTTGTAGTTAACGTGAAGCAAACTCTTCTAAAATACACCAACCGTGTGCGTAACCGTGATGGTCTCTTTTCGGGGTGGATCGAGAGGAGAACACGGTTTCTGGGTTATGTCTGACGTAAGTAGGAGTTCAGGATCACTTCTTGTTCATTACTAGTTGATGACCGTTCCTTTGCTTCTCTTCTCGCTCTCATTTGCGTAAGTTAGCCGCCTTACTCTGCTTAGTCGCTGCTGCAACCTCACCACTTCACCCCTTCCTTTCCCATTAAGCTTTGCTAGTCTTGATACCCATGGTAATGGGATTGCTGAGTCCTCGTGGCTCACAGATTACTACACCACCAGTTGCAGGTACAGGTTTCGCGATGATCATGGCGAGAGTGATGTTACTTGTTTTGGAGTTCTTCTTCTCGCTTCTTCTTGATCGGGGATAGGTTCGGTCGGCAGCCTGGGCTAGCGGGGTGGATGTCGTTTGAGTTTACATTTATGTTTCATCCGTAGTCGAATGTTGATCTTGTATGTGATGTTGATGTATTCTTGTGGCATTTGTGCCTTATGTATGTATCCCCATCTATTATGTAATGTTGATGTAATGATATCCACCTTGCAAAAGCGTTTCAATATGCGGGTCTATCCTTGGTGGGACCTTCGAGTTCCTTTTGGATAGGGTCGCATATTGGGCGTGACACATACTGCCGGATAGGGCTTCCAGAGAGTAGAGTCCTGAAAGAAAGAGAGTGATAAAAGGTAGTAAGCCCCTAGTGCGGTTGAGCCGCATTGTGGGACGCGTCGTGATCGTTGTCGGCGTTCTGGGAACGGGGGTACCCAGACTTGCCTACCTGCGGCCTGCGGCGTGGCTCAAGGGGTGGCCCAGCACGGCCCATCTTCATCATCACAAGCTCAAGACCCTCGCGAGGGGCCATGCCTCGCGGGGCAGGCGACAGGACGCTTCCTGAGGCACGGCCTCGTCAGGCTGGCTCGCGAGGAGGCGGAGAGATCAAGGCGGGGTACCTCACGAGGTGCCCATGACGCAAGCCATGACGACCAAGGGCGCCAGGCGGGCGCCAGCCCGTGCAGTGTCCTCCTTTCCTATTTGGTGCAAAGGGGGCAAGCGCAGGCGAGAGCATCAAGCAAAGGCATCCGTTTCGGTGCAACAAGACCAAGACCGTCGCAACGGCAGGAAGGAAGTCATCGTGGAGCCCAAGCCGGCGTCACCGCCAGAGCCTTTGACAGGCGAGGACCAACTTTAGTCAGGATAAGTGTACTAGATGTTCCCCTTCAAAATGGCCAATTGTTGGCGCCCTTCCCGCTCAATATTTGGGAAGAGGCCCAGGGCCCTTGCCTATAAATAGGACTAGCCACCCACAAGGTAGGGGGGATCCAAGAAGAAGGAGAGGGAGAGAGACTGAACTCCCCCTAGCAGTTCATCGCACCAGCCAAGAACAGACCCTCGCGAGGCTGTTCTTCCTTGTATTGTTCATCATCAGCCCAAGAGGCAATCCACCACACCACACACTGGAGTAGGGTGTTACACCATAATGGTGGCCCGAACCAGTATAAACCCCGTGTCTCTTGTGTTGTTCCTTTAGTAGTTTAGATCCTAGCGAGGCGACGAGGTGCAGGTAGGTAGGGGGAGAAATCTCCGCGAGCGCCCCAATGTTCGAACCTAGAGGGTCTCCCGGAACCCGAAATCCGACATTTGGCGCGCCGGGTAGGGGTGCGCCGGAATCCGCCTTCTGCCGCTTCGCGCCCCGTTGCATCATCATCATCATGTCCGGTGACCAGGCGGGCAACCCTGGTCCCTGGGCGGCCTGGCCCGCCCACGCAGAGCCGCTCGCCCCGGGCGACCCCACGCCCCAGGCAGCATGCGGTCCGCAGGCGGCTGCGGGCAGCTGGCGGCAGACAGCGAACAACGACAGCTCTCACGCCCGCGGCAGCGCGGTCGGTGGTGAGGGCCTCCAACCACACCAGCGGCCACGGCGCGTACACCCAGAGGGGAGCAGGCAAACTCAAGGGCGCGCTCACGGTGGCCGAGCTCTTGCAATGCGAGGCTGCTTTGGAGGCGGCCGCGACGTCTTGCTAGAGCGGGTGGCGAGCTCACAGGCCCGCCGCCTCGGGGGCTCACCCCTTCTGCACCCAACTCCCACCTCAGGTCTAGGGTGGCCCCCGCGGAGGCTCCACGCACGCCCGCGCTGCTCCAAGCGGACTCCAAGGCCACCCCAACGCCAGCCAGGCCCGTCGGCACGGGCAGCAGCGCGGCTGCCTCCGCCCCGCCAGCGAAGAAGGACTCGCCACGACCCACGGCCCCAATGGGCCACCGCGCTACCACCCCCAGATGGGCACCTCAAGCAGAACTGCATGGCACACGGAGCACTACGGCGCAACATTCGGGATGGCGGCCTGGAAAATCGTGCCCCACATGAAGGATCAAGGGCACTGTGGGAGGAGCGAACATGGCTCGCTCCTCGGCCCAAGGTGGGGGACGAGGCACCCGAGCTGAGCTCTTCCAGGGAGCCCGGAAAGCCCGTCGGCCGCTGGAAGCAACGATTATCGGGTACCGCTATTTCCTCGGGAGCAGGGCATCGCTAACCATGGATCGCGGGAGGTGCAGGTCGCCACAGTGGACGGCTGCCCCACTCGCAGCTTCCTACCCCTCGGGGAGGAGGCGCGGGGAGCTGCGGGAGAGGGGCGAGATCCGGCATCACCACCGCGGCGTTGAGACAAGGCGTCCTCGGAGGTAGGCCCTCTGTCGGGGAGGTGCCTCGGGGCCTACCCAGCGGAGGAGGACCGTGGTCGTCAGAGGAACCACTGGTGACCGCTCTACCCCATCGGCGGCGTCCTTGGTTTCGGTCGTCGTCGATGGCACTAGAAATGTGGCGCAAAGGCGGGGCCCTCGTCTGGCGATATGAAGCAAGGCGGTACACTGTGAAGAAGGCCGGTGCTGTGGCGCTCGCCGCCCGTGACACTCTCACGTAATAATGGTAGGGTTGTACATGCCCGGAGTCTCGGGGTGCTGGCCTCGAGCCACAGGGCTCCATCCACGCCCATGGCAGCACTTAGCTCATACTTGGTGAAAGACATCAAGACTAGACTAGGTGCGGACGCGGCCTTTTTCTGCTTTCATCGCTTTTCCCCTTGGCTGTCGTTTTCCCCCGTTGGATTTGAGCTTGAGATTTGCGTGTGTTCGGGGGAGGGGTGTTTAGTCTCATTCGAGCATTCTCTCGCGTTCTGGTTACCACTTTGCCTCAGCTGCCTCCCCTCGTGAGCCCCTCGCGAGCCGGGCCAGGCCTAGCTTGCGTGCAGCCCGGACTGCCGTCGCCGCGCCCTCTCAGGAGGTTTTCATTACAGGTTCAATGGGCTCGCTCAGGAGACACTCGAGACACCGCAGCCCTCCGCAGGCTATCTCGGGGCCCATGCGGGTCGAAGGTAAACAGGCCAGCCAGCTCGTCGCAAAGCCAGCCACATGGCGCAGGCGTACGGGTGATATCGCATCTACTAATCGCTGAATGCAAGTTTTTACATGAGGGCTCCCCTCCCAAAATGCTCTTAAACCTTGGTGGCCGAACTCTATCTGCGCTTGGGTAAGCGGGGACAACCTGCGGTCGATCGGATAAATCCCCAATGCATCCTCGGGGCACCTCCACGAATCTTGGCTGGCCATCGCCGCCGCTCCCGTGTTGCCGTCGGTAGCGTCGGGGCCGTTCACCACGCCGCCTTCATCAGCAGCCACGACCACGCCATCGTTATCGAAGCGAAGGCCCACGGCGAGGCATCCATGTTATCTTCCACCCGGTCGCCCGGTCGTCCCGGACGGCACAGAAATGCTGAAGGCGATGGGCGTCAAAATCAAAGTTGGGGTCCATGTTAGAAGATAGGCTGAAGACACGAGAAAAGCGGCGCCCGGCGAGCGGCTCCTCCTCCACCAACCTGTTGGCTCGACCGACCGCACCTCCGCTGCGTCCACCGTCGGTGAAGAACTCGAAGGTTGCTAGCATGAATTGACTGCGTGAGGCTGCCAGCGGCCGCCTGCGCGAATGTTACCAAAGCCGTGTTAGCTCTCTCCGGGCGTTGAGAGCATAGGGCCATGCTCGTGCTCGAGATCCGCCCGGCTGGCGTATCTCGTCCTCGTTACGCCGCGCGGCCTCGGCCTCATCCACCGTTAGCGGAGAAAAGCGCCTCGGCGCGAGAGTAATCGGCTCCTCTGCGCCACGCCAGGGCGGCCGAAGCGTCGGCCCGCGCGTCACTTCATCAACTTAGCCCCTCGGGCGGCGGTCCTGCCTTCAGCCTCGACCACGATCAACCCAGCCTCTCTTCAAACTTCGCGCTCAAGGTTCGGCGGGCGTCGCCACCAGGCGTCCAACCTCTTCCAGGACTCGGGCCTCCCGTGCGGCGACGTCATCCTCCGCCTGCGTCACCAAGCGCTCCCTCGTCTCCAGACGCTAAAGATCGCGTGCGCGTTTGGCAGCTTCCAGCGTCAGTGCCTCCTCACACCTCTGGAACTCCGCCTGGTCGACCGAAGCCACCTTCATCGACGCAAGGGCCGTCTCATGCAGCTCCACCTGCTGCTCTAGGGAATGGCACCGGGCCTGGAGTTCCCGCGCCCACTCCTCCGCCGCCTCACGCCGCCGGTCAGCCTCTCGGGCCTCCTCGGCGACCGAGAGCAGGCCTCCCGAGAGGCCGCCAGGCGACACCTCGGCTTCCTCATTGCCGAGGTCCGCAGCGGTGGCGTGCAAGGGCAACAGCCGCCCCGGCTTGCGCCTCTCTTCAGCTAGGCGTAGGCCCTCAGCCTCAAGGTGCGCGTCTTCGTCAGCGAGCTCTTCACCAAGCAGGCTCACCACGTCACCCGCCCTCCGGAGAAACCCTTGGCGAAGAGCGCGACGCTCCCGGGCGCGCTCGAGCACGTCTTCTGCGTCGTCATCCGCCCCAAGTAAGCGCGGGGGGCCACGAATCAGCACTCCCCCTCTGGGCAGGGGGCTGGGGGCTGGCACCCTCGCGATGGCCGGGCACGCCTCACCAGAAGCCCGGCCTGGAGCCAGCCCATCCCCAAATGAAGAGCGCAGGGCCGACCTCAGCCAATCGCCGTCCATGACCAGACAAGAAGCCCAAGGCAGGCTGACTATGCCCCGAGAAGGCTCGCGAAGGAGGGTCGCGAGGTGCGTAGAGCCGTGATGCACCACAGGATGGCTCACCTCTCCGACCAGCCTCACCACAAGGGCTCTGCTTGAGCTCGGAGCGCTCGAAGACGGTGGAGAGGGCGAAGCCTGGGGGATGGCTCCTCAGCCATCTCCGTGAGCTCGGCAGGAAGGGCCCTGCAGAGCAAGGATCAGCCAAAGCAACGAGAAGATAAGGAACTAGGAAAGGGGAAGGCTTACTCATCAATGGCGAAATACTTCCTACGCTTCAATAGGCGGCAAGGGTAGTCGTCACCCGAGGCCTCCCTTCTCTTCCGGAGAGCCTCGAAGTCCACGCGGAAGCGGCCCAGGAGTTCAGCGCAGGGGTCAACCTGCGACGAGGAAGAAGCACCAAGGTGACCAGCGTCAGAGGCGTCGTCCTGGAGCACGCCGTCGGTCGCCTCACCAAGAAGGGTATTTGGGGCCTCAGGGGCCCCGACCACGAGAGCCGCGGGCAGCGGCTCAACGCCTCGGCCAGCAGATCACGGGCCTCGGGAGCTGCCCCTCGAGTCTTGCTGGCGTTGTCATCCGGCGGGGGCCCCTCGGCCTCAGCCCCCATGCCTCCCTGCTCCGCCACTCGAGGAAGGACCGCCGTGGGTGGCGGGAAGGTAGTCACCTGCCAGGTTCTCGCGAGGCCCCATGAGGCCAGGAGCGCAGCCCCATTCGTCAAGCCGGGCATCGATTCACAAAATCGCCTGTTAGAGCAAAAATGCAGCAAAGCCCCCCCCTTGCGGATCTTTGCCGGGAAGGGTTCAGTCAAGACCAAGAGCACCTTCCTCGGCCTTGGCGTGAGTCCTCCTCCTGGAGCCTCATCACGATCCTCCGCCCATAAAGGCCCACATCCAGCGGGAGTAGCGGAGAGAAGGCAATCACGGCATAGCAGAACTCCTTCACCACCTTGGCGCCGTCACGCCGGCGCCTCGGGAACATAAGCGGCTTGAGCGAAGATGGCCGGGGCTCGTGGCGTCTCCTCGCCCCACTGAATTGGGGACAGCGAGGCGATGTTGGCTCAAAAAGCGAGGCTGGGCACCCGACATCCACGTCAGCCACCGCTCATGGAACAGAGAGCAGGCCGAGGCGAGCTGAAATCAATCCACAGAAGCCGCTGTTTACAGTGCGGCAATGAAGCTCACGCACCCGAGCATTGGGTGGGATCGATGAGGCGCAAAGAGAAGAAATGACGCAACAAGGCCATTGAAGGAGGATGCCCATCATTGCCTCCTGAGACAAAGCGAAGGCGGCAAGAAGAGTAATGGATTCGGGACCCAAATGCATCATATGGATCTGGTAATGGGAAAGCACAGACATTGAAGAAATTGGAAAAGGGGGAACGGACCCGCCCACGAGGCGTCAATGAATACGGACCTCGGTGACTATTACATCGATGGAGAAGCGAGGCGTGGGCGGGCCGTCATCCTCCGCACTCATTGAAGATAGTGGCGGAGCTGGTGACCTTGCCCAAGCCTTCTCGGTTGAGTATGATCGACCGATCGTGGCCGAGCCGTCGGCGGCCAGCAGCGGCGGCGGGGCAGAGTTTCTTCCCTTTCCC